>CANTUR010001177.1:0-275933 GCA_947683625.1 Mallotus nudiflorus
TTTATTGAGAGTATTTAAAATAGAATTTTTATGTGGTAAATATGCTATTAAAGTTAAATATATAGATAGATTTATTTATGATTATAAATCTTACCACATGCATGATTCGTTTAGTATATTATTATGAATAAATTTTGGGAAAATGCTTTTATTAGTTTTATTTTATCTTATTTTAGTTCATCTTGTATATGTTATAAATATGTTTTGGAGAAGAAAATGATAGAACATGCTACATAGTGGGTGTCACCAGGATCACGTGCACACGTGTTGAGATCTTGAGTTTAAGAAATATGTAGGTTGGCTCTGTTGAGCTTGTTCTCGGGTAGTATGTGAATTGAGCTCAGTGGAACTTATGCTCTTAGGCCAAAATTAAGATGTAACTCGGTTGAGCTTGCTCTTGGGACATTGAAAATGAACTAAGTGATAGGGACTGCGGCTTGTAACTTGAAATCGACTAACTGATAGGACTACAATTATAACTCGATTAAGCGTAATCTCTCAGGATGGCAGTCATTTATATTTACGAGAGCCTATAGGCCTATTAGAATTGAGGTTTAGGGGTTCTACCATGTTTTCCACCAATAATTTTTAATTGTATGATTTTTTTTATGAGTTATTTTGTATTAAAGATATTTCTAATTTTGAAAGGGTATTTTATAAAGATAGTTTTCATCAAAATAAAAAGGGGATTTAAACATTTAAATTATTTAATGGTCTTAAATAAGTGTTCTAAAACCAACATGCATTTTATTTATTAATTTACTCAGTAAGGTCTGATTCCCCTCAATCTTATTTTTCTAGGACCTCACAAATAATCTATTATTAGTTATTGCCTACACCAGGTTTCTTCTTTAGCTATTTTATGTAGGTCCATTTGATATTATGTATTGTATAGTTGAATTCTATAACATCGCAGTAGTAGACTATCTTGTATAGTTTGTATTATGGATTTTATATGTTGGATATATTTGTATTTATAGTGGATTTGATATGGATTATAGTATTATTATGAAGTAATTTTGATCGAAGAGCATATTAGAAGTGTTACTTATATTTTTTAGGTTTTTGGTTTTATCCTACTATAGAGAAAACTATGCTGAATTTTCTTTAAAATATTAAAGTTAAATAAATGTGTTGTGAAATTTTCCTTAAGGCTTGCTAGGGTTTCAAAAGCTTTATGCTTTCCCATTCTTTAGTACCGATCACGTGCCCTTTGGGTTTGGGTTGTGATAAAGTTAGTATCAAAGCAATGGTCCATTTCTTTATCTTTTGGTTATTGATGTCTACCTTTTCTTAGAACTACTTCATTGATTAGGAATATAAATGTCATTCATTGTCATCGTTGTTTTTAGAATTCCATGTATATGTTAGTATCCTTATTTTTGTTGGTTTTTTGTGCCTTTTAGAATGAGGAGGAGAGCATGAAATGGTCCTGCTGTAGATTTAATTTATGATAATAGTGAGCAATCCATTTAGGAAGAGGCTCCTCCCCTTACTCCACAAGGTAAAAGAAGTGGTAGGCCTAAGGCAGTAGTAGCTTAGAGATATGAGCAACAGCCACAAGTAGAATTAGAAGCACCAGAGGTGGATCCTATAACCTTAATGGCTGGAATGGCAAGAATAAATCAAGGATGAGCTGCACTTAACCAAGCCACACCATTAGTGAAATAGATGCTTCAATAAAGGAATCAAGGGATGATAGATGTTGTAATTTAGAGAGCATTATAGATTAGGCTAGATAGTTGGAGAGGTGGCTATGAGCGACCTCTTTTTTGAGTATTACGTCTCTTGGTTTTGAGATGAATTGGTTCCATAAGGGTCTTTTGTTTCTAAGGGACATGGCAACTTTACCAAATAGGGACAAATGATTGGTCTCAGGAGGAACAAGAAGCTTTTTTTATTTTTTGGGACTTGTTACCTACTTTTTAGAAAATAGAGAAAAAAAGGAATAACATTAGGTCACTTAGAGAGTATTGCCCTTAGCACAAATTTTTGGGTTCAGGGGATCACATATACTTTTTAACTATTTCCTATTATATGATGTTGAATGTATAGATACCATAACACCCTACTTTTAGTAATGATAGTTTGTATAGCATTCACATAATTCATCAGATAGTGGAAGATAATAAAGCTTGAAGGATATTATTATTACATCACTTTCTTAATAAAATACATATAAAAGGAAAAAAAGGATTACAGAGAAGTAAATCTAATGAATCTGTAAGTAAATACAACCATTCACATAACTTTCTTGATCACATGAACAATAGGATAAGCAATGGAGACTCGATCATTTGAAAGAGTAAGCAAAGTGTAGATGATCATAATGATAATATAGGGGATGCATAATGTCATCACTGGACCTAAAAATATGATGACTCTATTTCAGGATATGAACTTTCACATTATTGATATTTATGATGTGATTTCATGTTTCAAAACTAGAGGGTACAGAATGATGATATGAAATGAGCACAATGAAGTATAAATTATTCATATAGCATTCAAAATTGCTAGTCCTCATCACACAAGCACAACAGTATTTACAAATGCTAGCGATGATAAAATAAAATGCAGTTGTGATAAAATATAGGTGTTAAAATGATTATGTGGTCCTCAGACTCAACTAAGCTTACGTGGGTTTTTAAAGCTTTAGCTTTGAGGGATTATCAAGCTTTCCTCGTCAAGAGGTTCAAAATTACAATAAAAATGATACTAGTTTGTATACCTTTTAAGTGTGCTTTAACAAAGATGAGGGCTTGGTTGGTGGAAACAATGGTATAATCTCTTAAGGAAAAGATAGTGGGAGAGCAAAAACTATTTGGAAAAGGGTTTCCAGCACTTAGATCAAATAGGTTTTTAGTGTGTATGTGCTTCCACTTGTACCCCTCCTCAAAATGGGGTGTAGTGAAAAATGCGAGGAAGAGGGAGGTATAGGCATGGTCACGTGTGCGTCCTTAGAACGGAGCATTGGACCATGTGAAGTATGCATGATTGCGTGCTTGGGCGTGTGGTCATGTGTTGGCGCATGGCCACACACTCTCCCACATAGTTACGTGCACTTTCATGCATTACACACTCCTTTTAAGGCTTACACAAGCTATTCCAAGGTTGGTTCTTAGGGTTTTTGGGCCTTTCAGACACATTTCGTAAGTCTATTTTGTCAAATTCAACCATGATTTTAGCACGTAACACCTAAAGGTGTTTATGCACACTTCTAAGCGATACGCGCTAATTCTCTTATTATTTTAGACTATTCTGAGACCATTCTTAGAGGTTTTAGAGCCTTCTAGATGTGTTTCCAAAGTCGTTTTGTCTAGTTTTGCTTTTATTTTTAGTGTGTGACTAGGGGTGTTTATGGCTCTACGTGCACTTCTAAGCGACACACATTGATCCTTGGTTTATGTTGGACCATTTTAGGACCACTTTTTAAGGTTTTGGAGCCTTCCGGATGTGTTTCTAAAGTCCATTTTATCAAAATCAATTTCTATTTTTTTACAAAGTTAGGTCCCGGTCTAACAAAATGAATGCTAATCCAACAAGCTGAGTATTCTGAGAAGGGAATTCTCAAAATAACATTCTCATTATTATGGTAATTCATATATCATAAGGTCAAAGCATAACTTAATGGCTTCATAATCAATTTTGCACACTAGTGGGGTCAGTTAGGTTTTCTAAGGTTGCACACTTTAGAGGTGTTATGAATAAGAAGACTCTAGTCATCTCAGAGGTTTGTTTTTATCATTGGACCTTTTTGGGGACAGTCAAATTTTAGGTATGACAGTTGCCCCCTACTCTGCATATGTTGTATAGGCCACCTAGTGTTAGTGTCAATACATGCAAAGCAAATACAAAGATGTAAAATTCATTTTTTGAGGAGAGGCACTTACTTAAGTGCTGTGTTATTGTGTTTTAATTGCTGATGTTATTTTTGTGATTTGGTTATCATACAAGATGTTGTTTGGGACACATGCAATTTTAGGATCCATGCAAGATGCAATTTTGTGATTCACGCAAGGATGCAATTTCGAGATTCATGCAAGATGCAATTTTGGGATTCATGCAAGATGTAATTTTATGATTCATGCAAGTTCCAATTTTGGGATTCATGCAATATGCAGTTTTAGGATTCATATAAGATGTAATTTTAGGATTCACGTAAGATGCAATATGTAGTTTTTAGGATTCATGCAAGAATGCAATTCAGGATTCATACAGAATGATGTAATTTAGGGTTCATTCAATGATATAATTTCCACATGAATGATTTAAGCAAACGAAACAAGCGTGTGATAGTGATATGGAATCAGGCATATAATATTCAAGCATGCACATGAAATGTAACAAAATCCCCTTTTTAGGCATCATAATTAACATTCTCTAGGCATGTTAAGGGCTTTAAAATCCTTTTTAATGTTAAAAAAGTAATGCCACTATAACCTCTTCTGGTGTCAGGGTAAAAAAGATAATGCCACTATAACCTCTTTCGATGTCAAGCGAAAAGATAATGCCACTATAACCTCTTTCAGTGTCAGGTGAAAAGATAATGCCACTATAACCTCCTTCGATGTCAGGCAATGCCACTATAACCTCTTCTGGTGTTAGGCAAAAAAATAATGCCATTATAACCTCCTCTGGTGTCAAATGAAAAGATAATACCACCATAACCTACTCCAGTGTCAAGCAATGCCACTATAACCTTCTTCGGTGTCAGGCAATGCCATTATAACCTTTTTTGGTGTTAGGCAATGCCACTATAATCTCTTTTGGTGTTAGGCAAAAAGATAATGCCACTATAACCTCCATTGGTGTTAGGCAAAATGATAATACCACTATAACCTCCTTCAGTGTTAAGCAATGCTACTATAACCTCATCCGGTGTCAAGCAAAAAGATAATGCCATTATAAAATCCTCTAGTGTTAGGCAATGCCATTATAACCTCTTCTGGTATGAAGTAAAAAGATAATGCCACTATAACCTCCTCTGGTGTCAGGCAATGCCACTATAACCTCTTTCGGTGTTAGGCAATAGACTGTTGTGATTAGTCTTGGTCGATGATGATGTAGTGATGATGCAATGATGATGATGTCATTACTTGTTATGTTGCATATGTCATTTTAATGATTTCAAGCAGGGTATCCTTTTGGTGATTCTTCCCTATTTCTTTTCTTTTAGGAGATGCTGAGTTGTTGAAAGTTGTGAGGCCATGCGTGGTGTCTTTAGATAGATGTAGTTCTCATCAATGTACATTTATGTGAGTTTAGTGCATGTTTTATGCTCAAATGGAGGTTTAAGACTAGAGAAATAAGTGTGTGAAGTCTCAAAGTGCATGTAAAATCACATAGGAGTGCGTGGAGGGGAGAAGTGCATGTGGCTGTGTGTGGGGGAGTGCATGATCACGCATTGAGAGTGTGGTCACATGCCTGGCATATGGCCCCGTGCCTTCCTTTCTCCATGTTTATTTAAATGCACATTCTAGAGGTTTGGGGAGGCTTCTTCTAGACTTTTTTGAGTTTTTTCCAACTTTTCTTAACTCGTGTTTCGGGTGCTTTCTGCTCTATTTTTTGCTTCTATGCTTTCATTTTTCTCTGTATAAGATGGAATTTCCTAACATTATGAAGGTTCTGGAGGATATCTTCTTGGATGAGGAGGGTAACTTTATATAGGCTATTGGAGTAGGGACTTCCACTATTGGGACTAGCACTAGTGGTCCGTCCAACACTTAGGGTCCTCAGCCATCTAAGCTTTCTTAAGAAGATCTGATCCCTATGGTTTACAGTCTAGAGACTCATGCTTGGGCTCATCATCATCTCTAGATAGGTCCTCATTTATCCTCTATTTTTTAATTAGTTGTATGGGCTGCCTTATTGTTCGTTAGCTTTTACTGCATTTGTTATTCTTTCAATTGAGGTTGCCATAGTTGTAGTTTTGTAGCTCTTACTGTAACTATCTATATAGCTTTATTGTGAATGCTAATAGCTGATAAGTCTTGCTTTATTTTCTTAATGTGATTGTCTATTAGTGCTTGTCGTGGTGCTTTTCTTTTCAGTTTTCATTATTGTTCTTATTAAATAATAGAGAAAAAAGATGTGTTAGTATTTATTAATTGTGTGAATGTTTGATAGCGTACCTATTATTTATAGCCTTGTAGGTTTATTACTGTACTACCTGGTAGTTTCAACAGGGTCAACATGTACTATTAGGGTCTTCCATTATGTGTGAAGCAGATGGTTGCAAGGAAGGGTTTTGATAGCATTATTGCTACACTTTCTTATGACTCGTATGCATCGAGTCAGATTGCTATGTATGTGATAATTGAGTGGTGGATGGACATAAAGCACACTTTTCACTTGCCCATTAAGAAGATGACCATCACTCCTCTAGACTTTGATGCTATAATGGGCTTGAGCTTTTTTAGGGAGCCTATTCCCTTCAATGAGGAGTGTTCTTTTGTCGTGGCGAGGAGATGCCTTAATATGGAGTTGCTTGGGATGCTTACCCTTATGAAGTTTGGTTATCTGTATCTCACTTGTTACACCGAGTTCATCTTCACCGTACAGATAATGTATTATATTGATCTTGTTTTGTAGAGCAGCTGGCTCTTTGCTTCTTGTTCTATTTATTGAGTGCTATTATTTTCCTAAACCCCTTAAGTATAGGTAGTCTGCAATTGCTGCTTGTTCTGAGGGATATGAACAACTTGTTGAGGTATTGCTCGGGTACTACCGCTTTTGCCCACATGCACTTAGGCCTTAAAGCAGCATGTCGAGGTGGCTCGAGGATTTGCAGATGCTTGTTTGTGCTAGATGTGAGTAGGAGCTCTCATGTTTATTTTTTTACTTCTTTATCTTTAGTTTGTTATTTCTAACTTCCTGGTTATAACAGATCTGGGATTATGAGTTTGGGGTTCTCCCTTATTTGACCATTAAACATTTCTTAGAGGATGGCTTTCCTTACTATTCTTGCTAGATTAGGAGGACTACTAATTTTATTAAGGATTATGCAGTGACTCAGGACTACATGTGTAGGCTGTCCCCTAATTAGGTATGTCTGGCTCCTATTGTGTTGGTTTTTTTAGAGATTCTTTATTTATTCTTGCCTTTTGAGCATATCTTCCTTTACTAGTAGGTGGCAAGATCGCATTGGACAGTAGAGATGGTGACTACATAGGAGCTGACAGAGAGACGAGTGTTACTCTCCAACCTTACTGGTAGAGTGTGGTATTTAGGTGAGTGAGTCCATCATTGGTGGGATGGTCCATTTATGAGGAAAGTCCTTGTTCCTCCCCCCTAGTGATATATTATAGGGCTATGAGCTTAGTGGTGATGAGCTTGCTGCTGTCATAATGGGATACTCCTTTAAGAGTCTTTTAGAGAGTGCAAACTTACCTTATGCTGATGTATTGATCCCTCAGCTAATTGACACTGTGGCCAATGGCAGTCTTCCTCTACCTCCACCTCTACCTCCTTGGGTAGATGTGTCTCATTGACCATCACGTAGATTGTCAAGAGTTGCTTTCTCTGATCCTATAGGCTTTTATTCCTATTTTGTACATGTAACAAACTTTGTTAGTAATAAACTATAATTGATACTCATTATGAGAGCTTATTTTTAGTGATGAGGATCTTGTCGAAAGAGATCTAGGTCCTATTTTGAGAAGAATGAGGGCACGTTCTGTACTAAGGCAACTACCCATGCTAGTAGTGTGGCTTCTAGTAGTACTATTCTTAGGGACTTGATGGTTCATTCATCCCTGGCTTTGCTTAGGACGGATATCTTTGGTAGAGTAGTGCATTTTGATCTGCCTTACCCTAGCTTTCTTTAATTAGGTGTTGCTTCTCCTAATGCTACTCATGCTCATGTTTTATTTCACTTATTTTGCCTTTGCTTCATTTATTCGGTGAGTGGTGATTGACTTATTTGCTCACTCTTTGTATATTCCCATCTCCTCTAGTCAGTATTAGTATACTATTACGGGGAGTGCACAATAATGCTTTTTAGAGTTTTCGACCATTTATAGGGTATGCTTCCTTTATTGTACGTGTTTATTTTATGCATATATTTTATGTATGTGTGTATAATATACAGTATGTCATGCAGGTTGAACACCATCATGCTAGTCACAAATAGGAGTGGGAGTGCACGACTTATCATGATTGTATTAGTGAGATAGAGTCACAACTATCATCCTTTGTGATGAATGATGATGAACCCGGATCAAAAGAGGGAGATGCTTGATTAGGATTGGTGCTTACTTCTAATGGCAGCCATGGCCGATGTAGTTTTTTTAGGAGCTAAGTGTAGGACTTTTAGCCTGTGGTTTACTTTGTTGTATCATTTTCCTAAGGTTGTGGACTTTGGGTGTTGTATCTGGGCATTTGTCCTACATGTGCCATATGATACTTGTATAATGATGACTGTATATGCTTCTTGCTATGTATCATTGATGATGTTTGCTATTGCTCTTGCCTGCCTCTTTTTATTTTCATTTTTTGCTTAAGGTGTCTCCTTTCGAAGCTTTTCACACTTAGCTAGGTTTCTTTTTCTTTCCTTTTATGCCTAGGTTCTCTCCTCTTAGAGATTTTCACACCTAGCTGGGCCTTTTTTTAGGCTTTGATGATAGTGACTAATATCGAAGAGAGGGTTAAGAACTGTGGTCATGTAATAAAATAACATGCAAAACATGCTTGATGCAATTCATGATGATAAAATGAGTTGCATTTTTTGAAGACATTTTGCATAAATTGGTAATCATTCTCATTTCACTAAAGTCATTAAAGAAAAGCATGAGTGCATGCATACAAATTTTAAACTTGAGGTTACCCCTATCCTTAACTAGCCTTCTCAAGTTTTCTAGTTAAGTATTTTCTCTATTTCCCTAACTTTTGCCTAGGTTGCCCATGCAGGGTTTTCAACCTAGCGGGAGGTCCCTAACTTTTGCCTAAGCTACTATTTTTCAACTCAGTAGGATTTTTTTGTGCCTTAGACATAGTACTGTTTTAAGCTATTTGTATTAATAGGTTTGGAGAATTCATTGCCTTTAGAATCCATTAGCTTGACTACCCCTTTCGATAGGACATGTTTGACTAAGTATAGGCCTTCCCAGTTTAGGTTGAATTTCCCTCTTGGGTTTGGAATGTTTTGCCTTATTTTCTTTAACACCTAGTCTCTTACTTTCACACTCTTGTGTTTCACTTTCTTGTAGAAGGTTTTGGCTAGTTGAGCCTAATACAACTGTGTGTGGTATAAAGCCTTAAGCCTTTAACTGTCCAATAGGTTGAGATTATCATGCCCATATTGAGCTCATTGTACTTCTGGCAATTCAGATTCAATTACTAATTAAAGAGACTTGATTTCTATTTCAACTGAAAGCATTGCCTATAATCCGTATACTAGCAAAAAAGGAGTTGCTCCAGTTAAAGTCCTGATTATTTTTTAGTACCCCCACAAGGCATATGGAAATTTTTCTGCTAAGTCTCAGTCATTTATGAAAAAATCTTCTTGATGTTCTAATTTGCAGCTTCAACGGCCCCATTTACATGTGGTTAGTAAGGAGAAGATTTATGATGTTCCACCTTATAACTCTTTAGCAATTCACTAACTTCCCTTTCGAATTGGACACCGTTGTCAGAGACGATGTGACGGGGGATCCCATATTGATAGAACATATTTTGTTTAATGAATTTGGCCACTTGCTTGGCTCCTATCCTTGCAAATGATTTTTCTTTGACCTACTTTGTGAAGTAATCCACTACCACTAAGATGAACCTGTGTCTGTTCAAGGCTATCAAGTGGATTTCCCTAATTATATCTAGTCCCCATACTGAGAAGGGCCATGGAGAGGAGATGTAATGCAATTATGTTTGGGGGAGGTGGCTGAAATTCCTATAGATCTAACACTTGTGGCATTTCCTTAAAATTTTGATATAGTCTTCCATCGTCATTATCTAGAAGAACCCTTATCTAATTAGTTTCTTAGCTAGGATTGCTCATTCATGTGCAGACTATAAACACCCTCATGTACATCTTCTATTACTCTTGTGGCCTCAATTTCATCTAGACACTGGAGTTGTAAATCATCTGAGGTTCTTCTATATAGCACACCTTGGTGCAATGTGAATTTTGATGCTAATCATCGAATGAGTGCTTTATCTCTTTCATCTACTTGATTAGGATAGGCTCATTCCTTTAAATATCTCTCGATGTTATAGAACTAGGGTTTTTCAACTATTTCTATCTTTGCTATTTTGGAGTTCTTATGATAAGGTTGTTATGATTTAAGTAGAATTAAAGGTTATATGAGCATTTTGGTAGTTTTGAGAAATGTCTTTATTAATTCTAAGTATATCGTCATACATCTAGGAAAATACTTTTAAATATTTTATTAATATTTTTTCAATTTCTCTCCTCTCTTCAGGGGTAACATCTTTCAAAATATGCAGATACGTGGTTCAGATTCCATGCTAATGTTAAATAATTTAGTGCATATGGAATGAATGTCAAATGTGCTAATGTTTTGATCAATGCAATGCACACTACCTTCAAGAAAGACATCTAAGAAGTAAGCAGAATCTGACTTCATTTATTAACTTTGGAGTTCATTACATCATTAGTTTCAAACAAAGAAAAAGTATAGAGATCATAATCAACAATGTCTTCAAATAGGATATTATCAATGCTTGATTTGAGGATGGCAATAGCTTGAGCATAATCGATAGTCTTACTCCTAAATTCTAGTTCTAGATTTCTCATTAGCTTATTGATGTCAATCGTAATGACCATATCTAGTAAGTACTTTCCTTTGAGGGTGTCATGGAAGATCTCGAACCTTGATTTCTCAATTCTGTTGCTTACCCCACTTCTCAGCTTGTCCTTTGTAGACTTGGGTTGAGCTTTTAGCCATAAAGATATTAGCTTTTTAGGCCCAGTGTCCTCTTTAGGATTATACCCCATACCATATCAGTTGGTATATCCTTAGAAGTCAAGGAATTCTATGACCCCAATGTTTCTTTCTCCTAATCCTGTTCAAGGTTGATATTGCATTTTCTTTATCATAGCAGCAACTTTTAGGATCTACATGGTTGTCACTAATTACAGAAGCCTAGAATCCTGGTAGGACCATATTCAGATAGGTAATAATGTTATTTGTTTTAGTAGGGATGGTAACGACCTTTTTGTTCAAAGGTAACTTGATCTTTTAAAGCATAGTGGAAGGTATGCCCCTTAGTGGGTGGAACCACATTCTTCCTAGTAGTAGGGAAAAAGTTAGAAGGATGTCCAAGACGGTAAATTCTATTACTGATTCAATATCCCCCACTATGACTACTACTTTGACAATGCTAATGACTGGCTTCTTTAAATCATCATAGGCTCGTATGCCCACATTAGATTCTTCCAAGTTTTTAACATTCATCCCAAACTTATGTAGTAACCTCAGGGGGTAAGCATTAATGGCAAATCCATCATCCACCATAACATATAAAGTCTTCTTAGATTGACAATTACTTGTATGAAGAGAGGATGGTTATGGACCCTTCCCTAAAGGGGCAAATCTTTGTTTGAAAAGGTGACTGCATTGGAGGGAGCTTTCATTAGAGAGGCTATCATCTCGCAAGGCGAGGCTGTAATATCCCGTGTTTTTTAAATATTTTTACACTGTACCGGGATATGCAGTGTTAATAATTTCTATATATTATATGATAATTTTATGAGTTGATATGTATTTAAAACCTATTTTAATTACTGTGTATTATTTTTAGTGTTTTACGTAAAATTTTCCCGGAACTTGAATTTTCGGGGAAATTTTCACGTCAACAATGTAATATTAATTATTTTAAATATATTTTCGGACTTGCATGAACTCATGCGTATTTTTAAATTATTAAATAAAGCCTGTGTGTGAATATTTATTTAATTAGGGTTTAATATATATAACCTTAATATTTTATTATTTATTTATTTATTTATTGTTATTTTATTATTTTATTTATTATTAAATTATTAAAATTTTTTTATTATTATTTTATTTTATTTTTCTTTTTCTTTTTTTTCTTTTTTTCTTTTCTTTTTTCTTTTTCTTTTCTTTTTCTTTCTTTTCTTTTCTTTCTTTTTCTTTTTCTTCTTCTCCTTCTTCCTTCTCCCGCGCCCGACCACCACCATTCTTCCTTCCCTCCTGCTGCAACTCCGGCCACCTATCGTCGGTGTGCCTCCCAGCTTGCCACCACTGTTCCCAGTCGTCCCCCGCCGCCAGCAGCTCCCTTCCCCGGCACCGGCGAGCTAGTTTTCCTCTTTTAGCCGAAAATCAACCCTTTGCCGTTTCTCCCTCCTCCGGCCACCGTTTCCACACCGCCGGTCTCTTTCTTCTCCTTGAGGTCCAGTGAGTGTGATTCTAGCTTTGGTTTGAGCTAAAATGGTTTAGATTTGCTTAGGTTTCGAATTTTCAATTTCGGTCACATTAGGGTTTTTGATTTTTTTGAGCTTCGAATTGATTGATTCATGAAAACTCCCTTCACAAATGTTGTTCCCAGTAGCTCAATCTACATGTATGAATTTTTGTAGAATTTTTGGAGATTTTTTGGATTTTTGGGTATTTTTGAATATTTTAATATTATTTTCTAATTTTCGGTGTTTTAAATTGAATTTAATTGGTTAATTGAGTTTAATTATTAATATTATTGATAAATATGTTGAGAAAATTAATTTTGGATAATTGTATAATTTTTGGTGAATTTTTGAAGTAATTTAAGTATATTAATATATATAGGGGTATTTTGGTAATTTTATCCTAAATTGGTTAAAAATGTAATTTAATTGGTTTTAATAGTTATTTAAGGTATAAAAATGATTTCTATAAATTATTTGGTATTTTTAACTAATTAAAACTATTTTTCGTGAATTATTTTCAATTATATATATAATATACGGTTTTATTAATAAAATGAGTTTTTATCGGTTTTTACAGTGTTTAAAGGTTAATTATGTAATTTCTACTTATAAAATGAATTTCTATGTTGTAAGGATATTTTTGGTATTTCGGGAATTATTCTGTGTTTGTGGACCCCGGTCGGTGGACTGTAGTTTGGAGTCCGACCGTGGGATTTTGATTGTGCCTTGTGTAGTTTTTCGAAGTGTATTTCTTTGCAGGGTCGGCTCTACTCTTTTGAGTAGAGAGATGTCCGTTTTACAGGGGAGGTTCTGCCGAATTTTCGATAGAATTCTCGTAAAACGTGATATCCAGTCGAACCCTAATTCTGTTTCCGTATTTAAATACTCTAGATTGAATTCTAGGATTTCTATTAGGTTTATTCTGATGTCTATTATTTATTTCTTGTTTAGTTGCGCCGAGACCGAGGGCTAGTGGATCAGGCCCGTCGGACCTGTCTCGTGGAGCGCATTAGGTGAGTTACTATACTATATATATATGCTTAGGATGCATGATTTAGAAATGCATGTTTTATGTTGATTAAATATGCATAAATAATTCGATTATTTCTTAAGTTTACATTAAGTATATTTTTGGTTTATTTTTGGTATATATTAAATTATATACATGTTTTGTAAATAAAATATACTTAAAATGTTTTTAAATATATTTCCAGCTTAATTTATAATTTGATTGAATGCATTTGACGTATATATACTCGAAATATACCTGGTTTACTTTTGATATATTTTCGGTATATATATGGTTTATATTGTTATTTCATTTAAATTCATGCATCATTTATTGTGAATGAATGTTTTATATTATTTATTAATGAAGGATATCGATAGAACGTGCTACCTAGTGGGCAGCACTAGGACCGAGTACGTACCGGTATGCCTATATCTTTAGGCTATATTACTGACTATTTGTGGATATTGATTTGATATGATTAATTGATATGTGAGATGTGGTTTGGAGGTGTGATTGCTGGAGCTCGGTTGACCAAGTGTCTCAGGGCCAATCACACTGGCAGTCAGACTGCTGGAGCTCGGTTGACTTAGTGTCTCGGGGCCAGTCTACTGTCTAAATGGATTAAGTGGATATATTTGGAATAAGTGAGCCGGTATGGCTAGAGTGTTGTTTGACACTATTTTTTGAGGTTGCGATATTCTAGGGTTCTATGTGATCCTTCATAAAAGATGATTTTCAATAAAATATATAAAAATGATTTTTCTGCATCTGTGTGAAATTGTCTGTATATATATTAGATACACATATATTGTTGACTGTATGCATTATCACTTAGTGTGTATGTATATATATTATAGTAATTCACTCAGTGAGGTCTGACTCCCCTCCGTTGATTATTTTTCAGGAGAGTCAACTTCTTCAGACCTCAGTAGCAGGTCGATACGCCGGATTTCTTCCGCCCCGGCTTCTTTATGTAAATTATTTACATGAGTCTTATTTATTTTATCTAGACACTGCAGTAGTTGTGAATTAAAGTATTGGATTTCATGTATTTTATTTAAAGAGATGTATTATATTGAAACTGGATTTGTATTAAAGAGATTTTATATATATGTGATGAGATTTGATTCAAATCCAGTGACGAAAATGTTATTATGATATTTAAGATTTTTATTTCCGCTGCATATTATATGGTTATTGTTATTATTGTATGTTTTATTTTATTTTTTTAGGCTTGCTACGGGTTCCGGATTCGAAAGAATTCCCGTTCCCTAGCACCGGTCATGGCCCCTGTTTTGGGTCGTGATAGAGGCATCAATGGTAATCTTTGCCTTATCTAGTGCTCTAACAAGGGCATCCATGTGCTTCTTAAAGGCTATAAGTAGGTCCTAGATATTGGCTTATACTTGAGTCTTCTTAAGTTGCTTGAGGACAATGTTTTCCTCTTTGGCTAGAGCTTGATTACTTGTTACTTCTTTTCATTTAGAGTGATTCTTTTCTTTCTCAAGAGGTTGATATATCCACCCACTATGAGTTACATGATTCACTGCTGGTAAGGGCTTCTCAACTACTTGTTTATCTACTTTTGTATTATTGTTCTGGTCCCAGACACTAATTTTAGGATCATCAGAGTCATACCATATATCGATCCCTATGACTTACTGTAAACACCCCATTTTAGGATAATAAACTATGGATGTGACAAAGGACTCAAATGATGAAAATGTTATAAATAGGTCTTCAAAACTTGAAGTTTGAAACCTCAAGAGTCTAAATGCATTTTCAAAATAAGAGTTTAATTGGTTTTTCAAGGACCTAACTGTAATGTTTTTAGGATCTAATTGGAAAATTTAAATTCTTTCAAGGGTCTTTATGTAATTAAAAGTTAAAAAAGGGATAGAAATTATGCAATTCGCACAATTTTGATTGGAATTATATGTTTTCTGTTCATTTTTCATATTTTTATAGAAAATAAAAAACATATTTCCTGAATTTTGATTGGTTAAAAAATTTTCTTAAATTCATTTTTAGGATTTATCTAGATTTTCAGGAAATAAAATCTTGGGAAAACTGAAACTCTTCAGTACGTATGAGCTACGGTCTTTTTAGGTTTTTTCTATAAAAACCTAGCTAAAGCTCTCTAAAGGGGGACTATAAAAAACTCTTAACTCTCAAGCTCTCTTTTTTTCTACACTTTTTTTAGACCTTTAGTTCTCTCTCTTAGTTGGAGACTTTTCTTTTCCTCAGCAGTACAAAAAAGTATCTTCTGTGATTTATTAGTGTTTTTAAAGCAAGATAAATAGACCTTGGAGAAGAGAATAACAAGTTTTTTGAAGACCTACTTAACAAATAACAATGATTGACCTTAGTCCGAGGAGCCAACCACAGTGCATCCATAATTATTATCTTTTTTCTGACCTTTTTTTTATTTTTATTATTTTATTATTATTTTTACTTTACTAAATTTCAATTTTATTTAATTTTTATTGTTAATTTATTCACTAATCATTGTTTATTCTTTTGTGTTGGTGATTATAGAGGAGATTACATGAAGATTTTACTTGGAGAACAAAATCCACGGAGGTCCATGGAATGCCATGGATTGAGCCTTGTAGCTAAATATAGTTTCTAGGTTTTTTTATTTAATTGTTTTAGTTTTCATTTATTTATGGTTTGTATTAATTTTTCCCTTTTTTTTTTATTATTTTCAATAGTTATTTATAATAGCCCCAATAGTGGGAATAATGAAATTCTATATGTGTGTGATTATGTTTTAGTTTAATTAATCGATTAGTAAAATTAGGGTTTTAATTGGATAATTAATTAAAATTAATTGCTATAGAAATCATTAGGGTTTGTTTAATTAAAATTGAATTAGATTTAAGTGGATAGAATTATCATTTCTTGTTGATTAATTTAATTTAATTTATTTGCTTGTTTAGAGTCACTTTAAATAAATTAGGATTTTTAGAATAAGTTAAAATTAATTATTTGATCTTTTATTTGTTTGTTTTGATATATTTATTGTTTTTGGGCTTGTTTATTTATGTTTAAGTGTTTTAGGCCCTAAGAACACATTAGGCTTTAACCCATTTAAATAAATTTAAGTTCTTTTAGGTTTAATTAATTAAAATGCATATTAGGCCCATAATAAATTAGATTTAGGATAAAGATAACTTAGGCCCATTTAGTTAATTTAGACACCACTTAATTTATTTAATTTAGACTTAGCCCATTTAATTTAAGCCTTTTCCATAATTTGTAGACTTAAGATCACTTTAGAAATGAAATATGTAGAACTAGGCTGACTAATTTAAATACTTTATAATTTGTAGATTTAGGTTCATTTTAGAATTAAAATAAATAGACTTAGATTCATTTAATTAAATTGAATAGGAATTAGGCCCATCAGTCTTTAGGCTCACTTTTAAATTAAAACGTGAAGATTTAGCCCATTTAATTAAAATCAATGTAGATTAGACTAACTTAGGGATTGTTGATTTAGATGAGTGCATTATTTACATGTATTTTTAATAACTAGTTTTCCTGGAGTTGATTGTTTTTATAAGGGTTTATAGGAAATTGCATGTAAATAAAGGGTAAAATAGTAATTCATATAGTAATTCTAAACAAACACAGGACTGAAAGAAGTTGGTATTTCATTTCCAGAATCTCCTGGTTGTGGTGCTGGCTTTCTTTTAGAGAATCAAGTACCACCATTTTTTGATTTGTCCTAGTTAATACCTTGGGTTGCAACTCCTTATCTCCATGCCATGTCTTTATGATAGTGGTTAGTGTGTTCTTTAGAGCCTTGAGCTTAAACAGTGTCGTGGTTACTAAGATATTGGGCACTCGCTAAACCCCATTTATACACTTACAAGTTTTGAAGCTGAATAATACTGACCACTTTGACTTTATTGTCAAATTCTTCTCCCCATCCTAAGGGTACTATATCTTCTAAGTGTGTGTAGGTAGTAAGAGATGTGTACTTGACTTTATAGTCGAACTTCAATTAGATGGTTGGCCTAATAAATCCCATACTTCATGGTCACTGCTGGGATTTTTGTCGGTGTCTACTTCTTATGAGTAAGGGTAGTCAATCACTTCATTATTTATAGGGAGAGCTATATCCTTAGTTCTTTTTTGCATTATCAACTGAGGAAGGAATTTATGGGGCATCATAATATATTCAAAGATAGAAGGGCATTGCTAATCATTGCTAGAATTATAGGGTTCAAGAGTGAGACTTAAGAGTTTGTCTTTTGAGGGCTTATCTTAGGTTTTTTGGACATCTTAGATTGATTATTCAACAAGGTTTATAGGTAGATTAGAGGAAATCATGCTGATGGTTGGTGGAGGCATGTTTTTATAGTTTGGGAGAGGATTGGTCTTAACGTTAGGATGTTGTTTTAGGTCGTTAATTTTACTAGAGTCAATAAGGTCTTGGATTGCATTCTTGAGGGTTCTACATGTATCAGTGGTGTGACTAGGCATCTGGTGAAAGTGGAAAAATAAGTTTTGGTCAATCTATGGGGTATTGGGTTTGGAAGAGGCCTAGGCTCTTAAGGTTGCAGGAGGTTCTTTTTTTGGATTCTCTAGAATACTTTGGATAGTGTGAGGTTAAAGTTTGAGAACTTTCTTGGTGGTCTAATGGCATTGATAGATAGTGAACTATGAGTGTCAGGTTAGATCATAGTTATTTCTACAATTTGGGTAAAGGTGTTTTGGATGTTTGGTTAAGTGCTATGGTAGAAGGTGTTCCTAGTTTGTTAAGGTTTCTCATCCTCAATTTTGATCCTTGCCTGGTAGAGAGCTTTGAAGTTAGGATCATCAGCAAAGATCATTTATTTTCTGAAGTGCGGTAGTGCCCCTTTGATTATTAGCTCTATTTGTTCATCCTCTGAAGAATGGTTTCTTATTTTGACTACTTTTCCCCACCATCTTATGACATAATCAAAGAAAGCTTCATCGAGTTTTTGCTTTTTGGTCTCAAGATCTCTTCGAGTGATGTCTAGCTAAGTGTTGTATTCATACTCCTTGATAAAATTTTGAGTTAGCAGTAGCAATCACTTTTGACTTCATCTTCAAGATCAAAGAACCATGCCTTTGGTCCTTCCTCTAATGATGTAAAGAAGAATAAAACAATATGAGATTTTGTAAGCTTTGTAGCATACATAAAGGTAGCATATTGCCTTAGATGGACCCTTGGATCTCCTATTCCATTGAACTTAGCAAAGTTTGGTAGTTTAAAATCATTTGGGAGTGGCTCATCTTTGAATAGTGCTAAGTTAGTAGAGCTTTTAGAGCCATGAGTCCCTTTGTCTTTGAAGACAAATTCCAACTGAGCCATTCTGTTAGCCAATAATTTGACCTCCCTTGTCAATTCAGGCTTGGTCATGTTAGCAATTTTTGTAGCTTTTGGTGCATTTTTGAGATCCTGGTAGTAGTCATCATCATTATTAGCTTGAACTGGAGTATGGGGAATTCCTTTTGCCTTATCTACCCTTGGGTGAATAGATGCAAAAGCTTCATTCAATGGTGTGTTATTTCCATCTCAAGCACTTTTGGCTTTGATTTGGGCTTAGAGGATTTCAGTTATGGTACAATCAGCGAGCAATTTTTGGATCCCCTCTCTTAGCCTATCTTTGAATTGCTGTTATGAAGTATTTTTTTGGTTACTCATGTTAGATGTAGGATTCCTATACATTTATTAAGGTTAGCTAAATGAATGTGCATGATTTGTGCCTGCAAAAGAAAAGGGTGAGCATGTATGCATGTAGTGGATACAAAATCTTATGATGAAAGATGATTATTCCTGCAAGAAATAGTGGATAGTACATGCCTATTTACATATATATTATGTCTGTATGATAAAAGCTGGTTAGTTTTTCCTGCACAGTGAATAAACCAATCACAAGCAAGCTCTCGTTTCCAACTTTATTTCTCCATGAGATTATTCAATCTCTTTCCTAGGTAGGTTTTGAAACTTTAGTTATTAGGGGACTATGGTTCCACTCTCGGAACTAAGCTATTTCAATTTATGTTGATCATAACTATAGGATAAACTAATGAAGGATACTAAAATATGCTTAAGGTAGCCATATGATGTCGATGTGAAGTCAATTATTAGGCTTCAAATCATGTATAGAGCTCTTATGTGCCTGTATGCATAGGACCTTGGTTAATTAGAGGAAGCCCAAGTTCTTACCCCTATATCGATATTCGATATGTTTACTAGATGTCATGAAAGTATCATTCGATAGTTTTATAGCTTGATTTTGCTAACATAAAGGTCTTGTCATAGCTCAAATTTGACTGTCCCCAAAAAAAGGTCTAATAATGAAATGAATCCCCATGATGACTATAGTCTGCTCATTCATAACACCTATGAAGTGTGCAATCTAACCGACCCCACTAGTATGCAAAATCAATCACCAAGCCAATAATTTACGCTCCAACCTTGCAAAATATGAATTATTGGAACAACGAGAGGTTTTATTTCAAGAATACTCCTCTTAGAATACTTAGCTCATTCGGTTGATGCGTATTTCATTAGATCGAGACCCAACTTTGTACAAACCAAAAATCAATTTTGATAAAATAGACTTTAAAAACATGTCTGGAGGGCTCCAAAACCTCTGGAAGTGGTCCTAGAATGGTCCAACATAACCCAAGTATTAATGTGTATTGCTCAGAAGTGTGCATAAACACCCTTAGGTGTCATATGCTAAAATCAAAGCCAAATTTGGCAAAACATACTCCAAAAAAAATCCAGAAGGCCTAAAAACCCTAGGAACCAACCTTGAAACAATGGGTGTAGAACCTGAGAAGAGCGCGTAGAGCATCAAAGTGCATGTGAAAACGTACACATGAGTGCATGGCCATGCACCAAGCACATGACCATGTGCACACTATGTGTGGCCACGCCCACTTGATGTGGCCACACACAAAAGTTCCTTTATACACACATAATCATGCCTACACCACCCTATTCTACACATTTTTCCTTTAAATAGACCCCTCTACACCTCATTTTGGGGGGGGGAGCAAGGAGAAACACACACACTCAAGAGTCAGTCCGATTGAAGGCTCGGGAAACCCCTCTCCGTATAGTTTATGCTCTCCCATAGCCTTTCCCTTAGGTTATTAGATCCTTTTTCCACTAAACCCAGCCTCATCTTTGTCAAAGCATGCTCCAAAGGTATATAATCTAGCATCATTCTACTGTCATTTTGAACCTCTCAATAAGGAAAGCTTAATAATCTCTCAAAGCTAAAGCTTCAAAGCTCACACAAGCTTAGTTGAGTTTAAGAACCACATAATTAATTTACCACATTTATTTTATCATATTGCATTTTATCTTACTGTCACCAGCATTTAGGAATATTTTTGTGCTTGTGTGATGAGACTGGTAATCTTGCATGCTACGTGAATAATATATGCATTATTATGCTCATTTTACATCATCATTATGCATCCTCTATTTTTTGAAATCATGAAATCACATTATAAATATCAATAATATGAAAAAGTTCATGTCCTGGAATAGAGTCATCATTCTCTTAGTCTAGTGATGACCTTATGCATTTTTTATATTATCATCATTCATCATCATAGCATAAATAATTACTGCTAGCATGATCATCCTATCATTCATCAAATAAGTTATGTAAATGATTGTGTTATCCTTGTAGATTAACTATATTAGATTTACTTTTTTGTAGTCTTTCTTTTTTCATATGTATTTTATTAAGAATGTGATGTAATAAATTTTCCAGCTTTATTATTCTATACTATTTGATGTACTATGTGCATGCTATATAAACTATTATTACTGAAACTAGGGTGTTGCTGTAGCTATATGTCAAATATCATATAATGGGAAATAGTTAAAAAGTATATGCAATCTCCCAAACTCAAAAATCTCTACTAGGGACAATACTTATTGAGTAACCCGATATTGTCCCTTTCTTTTCTCAATTTTTTAAAAATTAGGTGGCGACTGCTAGGAAAGACCTGCATAAAATCACAATAACAAAAAAGTCCTCTTTCGCTTAAAAATAAAAAAGATCGCTTATAGTGGAGACTCCACTGGGGACTTCTAAGTAAGAGGGATTAACTCAAAAATAATTATTTCTCATTATGCAATACTTGATTATATAGAGCCCCTCACCACTACATTTTCACTACACATCACATGTGCACCACTAGTCCCTAAAATCCTTGATAATACTAAATGACATTGCCACCATTATTCCACTCGAGTCACAGGGTGACAAAGATACGGTATTATCACCTTTAGTCTTTACTTGTGCATTCACCAAACTCATCTGACTAGAGTCTATCACACCCAAGTCCTTAAGGGGGTGACCGAGTTATTAAAAGAATGCTAGACTTACTAACCAGAGTCCGTAACCCTAGTCATATGGGGCATTCTCACCAAAGGAACCTTTAGCCTTTCACCTTGATTTAGCTTATGTAGATAAACTAGTAGCAACATCCACTAGGATTCCACCAAGCTATGCATGATATCCTTGTCCTAATGTTGTCTATTTGACTTGATACTCATAAATGACATAACCCTCCTAGTGTCTATCATCGAATGATATTTTCATGTTAGTTTTCATAGGACCACATGATTCTCATATAATTCGTGTGAGCCTGAAGCATGAGGAATGATAAGAATCATGTACCTCGGCTTAAATAGTCAATGAGAATTAACAAATAATGACATCCCTCGATGATGGAACCTATAATATGTCATCCATTTATCCTTATGAGATCAAATGAATGGGTTAGGAACCTAACTAGATTGTGGACCTTTATGTTCGCAAAATCAAACTATAAACTATCAAATGATACTTTCATGACTTATAGTAAATATATCGAATATTGATGTAGGGTTAAGAACTCGGACTCTCTTTAATTGACCTTGGTCTTATGCATATGGGTGCATACAGGCTTTGGACATCATTTGAAGCTTGACAATTGACCCTCACATTAACATTAAGTGATTGCTTCAAGCACATTTGAGTATCGTTCCTTAGTTTACCCTTTAGTTCTAACCAATATAAATCAAAATAGCCTTGTTCTAAAAGTGGAACCATAGTCCCCTGATGACTATAGGTTCAAAACCCACCTAGGAAAGAGACTGAATGACCTTATGGAGAAATAAGGTTGGAAGCGAGAGCTTGCTTGTGATTGGTTTATTCATTGTGCAGGAAAACTAACAAGGTTTAGTCATGTATATATTACATACATATAGATAACATATACTAACCACTATTTCTTATAGGAATAATCATTTTTCCATTATAGGATTTTTGCATCCACTCTATGCATACATGCTCACCCATTTCTTTTATAGGCAGACGTCGTGCATCATTCATTTAGCTAACCCTAATAAATGTATAGGAATACTACATTTAAGTATGAGTGACCAAGAAGATACCTCCTGTAAGTAATTCAAAGATAAGCTAAAAGAGGGGATCCAAAAATTGCTCGCTGATGGCACCACTGCTAAAATCCTCCAAGCCCAAATCAAAACTAAAAGTGCTTGAGATAGGAATAGCACACCACTAAATGAAGCATTTGCATCTGTTCACCTGAGGGTAGATAAGGCAAAAGGAATTCCCCACACTCCAATTCAACTTAATGATGACAAGGACTACTACAAAGATCTCAGGAATGCACCAAAAGCTGCAAAAATTACTGACGTGACCAAGCCTAAATCAACAGGGGAGGTCAAACTATTAGCCAGCAGGATGGCTCAGTTGGAATTTGCCTTCAAAGGTAAGGGAACTCATGGCTCAAAAAGCTTCACCGACCTGGCGTTGTTCAAAGATAAGCCACTTCTAAATGATTTTAAGCTACCAAACTTTGCTAAGTCTAACAGAACAGGAGATCCGAGGGTCCATCTAAGGCAATATGCTACCTTCATGGCTACTACAAAGCTTACAGAATCATAGATTGTTTGATTCTTCTTCACATCACTAGAGGAAGGACCTTTGACCTTGAAGATGAAATAAAAAATGATTGGCTACTGCTAAAGTTTATCAAGCAATATGAATACAACACTCAGTTAGACATCACTCAAAGGGACCATGAGGCCATAAGGTAGAAACCCGATGAAGCTTTCTCTAATTATGTTACTAGATGATAAACTATCCTCCTGAGGATGAACAAATAGAGCTGATAATCAAAGGGGCAATACCACACTTTAAAAAATAGATGATCTTTGCTCATTATCCTGAATTTAGAGCCCTCTATCAAACCAGGATCATAATTGAGGATGAGGAACCTCAGCAAGCTAGAAACACTTTTTACCGCAATACCTAACCAAACACCTAGGCTGCAAAAATAAACATGATCTAACCCAACACCCAAAACTCACCATCTATCAATACTATCAGACCACCAAGAAAATTCTCAAACTTTAACCTCCCACTATGCAAAGTATTCTAAAGGCTCTAATAAAAGAGCCTACTATAACCATAAGATCCTAGGCCTCTTCCAAACCCACTACCACCTCAAATTAACCAAAACTTGTTTTGCCATTTTCACCAAATGCCTAGCCATACCATTCATACATGAAAAACTCTTAAAAATGCAATCTAAGACCTCATTGACATTGGAAAAATTGATGACTTAGAAAAATGACCTAGTATGAAGACCAATCCTCTCTCAAACTATCAAAACATGCCTCCACCAACTATCGACATGATCTCTTCCAGTCTATCGAAAGACCTGGTTGAACAATTAATCCAAGCCATGCAAGAAACCTAAGACAAGCCCTCAAAAGACAAACCCTTAAAACCCATTCTTGAGCCTCATGATTCTAATGAAGATGAGCAATGCCCTTCTACATTTGAATACATTCCAATGCCTTGAAAGTTCCTTCCCTACTTTTTGATGCAAAAAAGAGCCAAGGATATAGCTCTTCCCATGAACAGTGATATGATTGATTGCCCTAACCCATAAAAAGTAGACACAGACAAAAATTTTAACAATAACCATGAAGTATGGGATCCACTAGGTTGCCATTTAGGAAGTTTGATTCCAAAGTCAACTACATAGCACCTCATGATGCCCACACACTTTTACAAGACATGGTACCCTAAGGATGGGAGAAGAATTTGATAATGAAGATGGGATGATTAGTGCTATTCAGCTTCAGAACCTACAAATCATGGGGATAGACATATGGTACAACTTTAATGATCCTAAAATCATTATTTAGGACTAGAACAACAATACAAAAGTAGATAAGCAAGCAGATGAGAAGCCATCTTTAGTAGTTAATCATGTAACTCACAGCGAGTAGGTATATCAACCTCCTGAGAAAGAGAATGGCACCCTTAAGGAGAAACACTTATTATATATGATCACTGAGACTGACATTTATGAGCTGATGAAAAACTTGGAGATAGAATCTGGAAGTGAAGCTATCAATCATGCCCAAGCTGTTGCCATCCTCGAATTGAGCATTAATGAAATTCTACTTTTTCTTTGTTTGAAAATAATGATGTAATGAACTCTAAAGTTAATGCAATGAAATCTAATTTTGCTCACTTGTTTGATGTCTTTTCTAATGGTAGTGTACATTACATTAATAAAAACATTAGCATATTTAACATTCATTCCATATGCACTAAATCATTTAACATTGGCACAAAATTTGAACCACGTATTTTGCATATTTTGAAAGATGTTACCCCTAATGAGAGGAGAGAAATTGAAAAAATATTAATAAAATATTTAAAAGTATTTTCTTGGACATATGACGATATGCCTAGTATTGACAAAAGCATTGCTCAACACTTCATTCCTACCAAAGAAGGGTGCAAATTGGCAAAGCAGATGCTGAGAAGACTCAAACCAGAATGGGCCCAACTAGTAAAAGAGGACATCGAGAAATAAATCAAGGAAAAATTCCTAAAGGTAGTAGAAGAATGGTAGCAAATGTGGTACTAGTACCAAAGAAAGATGAAAGGGTTAGAATCTGTGTTGACTACAGAGATCTGAATAAGGCCTGCCTGAAGGATGACTTCCCACTACCTTACATAGAAATAATGGTTAACAACACCACTATATGTACAATGTACTCCATGTATGGATTCTCTAGGTACAATCAGATCTTAATGGCCATTATTGACAAAGCAAAGATAAATTTCATAACAGAATTACTACTATAAATTAATGCCTTTTGGCCTAAAGAATGCAAGAGCAACCTACTAAAGAATGGCGACTGCAATGTTCCATGACATGATACACAAAAAAGTAGAGGTATACATCGACAACATGATGGTCAAATCAAGAACCAAGGAAGAACATCCCTCTGATCTCAAAAAGTTCCTCAGAAGAGTCAAAAAGTACAATGTCAGGCTAAATTAGAAGAAATGCATATTTGGGGTTACTTCAAGAAAGATGCTGGGGTATATTGTCAGTCAAAATGGGATTAAAATGGATCCAGACAAAGCAAAAGCCATAAGAGAGATAGAAGTGCCAAAAATAGAGAAAGAAATCAAAGGGTTTTTAGGAAAACTATAGTTCATCAGCAGATTCATTGCTTAGTTGATAGTAGTGTGTTAACCGATCTTCAAGCTACTTAGAAAGATCAACCAATTGAATGAAACAAAAAATGTCAGCTAGCATTTAACAATATCAGAAGCTACTTAGCCAATCCACCGGTCCTAAGACCACCTAAACCAAGGATACCTTTAACCCTGTATTTAGCCATCGAAGGGAATGCAATTAATGCAATGTTAGCCTAAGAGGGAGAAATGAAAGAGAAACACACAATCTACTACTTGAGCAAGAAGATGATTCCATATAAGGAGAAGTACAACCAAGTTGAACAGATATGACTAGTAATGGTATGGGTAATGAAGAAGCTTAGACACTACTTCCAATCCTACAAGATCCATGCCATGTTTAAAATGGACCTAATGAAGTACCTCTACGAAGATCCCTCTCTAGTGGGGAAACTTACCAAGTGGCTCATACTACTAACAAAATTCGATATGCAACATCTTACTAAGAAGGCAGTAAAAGGAAGGGCAGTGGCTGAATTTCTAGTTCTTAACCCCATTCCAAACTTAAAAGAAATACAACTAGACTTCCTAAACGACCGCAGCTCAGCTATTAAAATCCAAGGATGGTGCATGAACTTTGATGGAGTAGTGAATTAGTTTGACGCAGGAGTCAGTGTCATATTACAATCTTTAGAAGGTGAAGTAGTAGCAATTGCTAAAAAGCTTGAGTTCAGAATCACAAATAATGAAGCAGAATATGAGTCATGCATACTCAAAATAGAAGCACTGATAACCTTGGATATTATAGAACCCAAAATCTTCAAAGATTCCATGCTAGTAATAAATCATGCCACGGAAGAGTAGGAGCTGAAAGAGCAGCACTTAAAGCCTTATCCAGACCACTTGAGGTGACTTATCTTGTCCTTTTAAAAATGTAGATTCATTCATCTCCTTAGGAATTATAATCAGATGGTAGATGCACTTGCTTCTTTAGCATCAGTATAGGAAGGACCATCTAAAATGCCCATTAAGCCTCTGATTCTACTCAGATCAGGAAAACCTTGTCATAAAAACTGTAGAATAGCAAAAATAGAAGCAGTTGAAAAGCCCTAGTTATATGACATCTAGAGATATCTGAAGGAACGAGCCTATCCTAATCAAGCAGATGAAAGAGACAAAGTAGTCATTCAGTGACTAGCATTAAAATTCACATCGCACCAGGATGTGTTATACAGAAGAACCTCAGATGGTTTACAACTTCGATGTTTATATGAAACTGAGGCTGTAAGAGTAGTAAAAGAAGTACACGAGGGTGTTTGTGGTCTACACATGAATGGAGTAATCCTGGCTAAAAAGCTAATCAGACAAGGGTTCTTCTAATGATGATGATGGAAGACTGCATGAAATTTGTAAGGAAATGCCATAAGTGTCAGATCCACGAGAATGTCAGTTGCCCTTAACAGAACTACACTACATCTCCTCTCCATGGCCCTTCTTAGCATGGGGACTAGATATAATTAGGGAAATCCACTCAACAGCCTTAAATGGACACAGGTTCATCCTAGTGGTAGTGGACTACTTTACAAAATGGTCAAAGCATAATCATTCACAAGGATAAGAGCTAAGCAAGTGGCTAAGTTCATCAAAAGAAACCTATTTTATTGATATGGGATCCCTTATCACATCATCTATGACAACGGTGTCCAATTCTAAAGGGAATTTAGAGAGCTATTGAAGAGTTATAAGGTGGAACATCATAAATCTTCTCCTTACCGATCATAAGAAAATGAGGCCATCGAAGCTGAAAATAATAACATAAAAAAGATCTTGTCAAAGATGACTTAGACTTACCAAGATTGGGTAGGCAGATTGCCACATGCCTTATAGGGGTACTGAACAATAGTCAAAACTTCAACAGGAGCAAGTCATTTCTCATTAGTGTACGGATTAGAAGTAATTCTTCCAATCGAAATAGAGATCAAGTCTCTTTAGGTAGCAATTGAATGAAAATTACTAGAAGTACAGTGGGCTCAATAGAGGCACGATAATCTTACTCTCTGAGACAACTAAAAGCTCAAGGCTCTATACCACATATAGTTATATTAGGCTCGGCTAGCCAAGTCCTTTAATAGAAGAGTAAAATAAAAGAGTGTGAAAGTAGGAGACTGGGTGCTAAAGTAGGCAAAACAAAACATTTCAAACCCACCCTAGAGGGAAATTCAAACTAAACTAGGAAGGCCTATACCTAGTCAAACATGTCCTATAAAAAGGAGTAGTCAAGCTGATGGATTATGAAGGTAATGAGTTCTCTGAACCTATCAATATAGACCATTTGAAGAAGTAATACATCTAAGGCACAAAAAAATCATCCCACTAAGTTGAAAACCTAAAAGCAGTGGCTCAGGCAAAAGATAGGGACTTCCCGCTGAGTTGAAAATCTAAAAATGCTAGCTCGGGCAAAAATTAGGGAAAGAGAGAAACTACTTAATTAGAAAATCTAAGAAGGCTAGTTAAGGACAAAGGTAACCTCAAATTCAAAATTTGTATGAATGCACCTGTGCTTTTCTTAAAATATTATAATGAAATAAGAATGCTTTCCAATTTATGCAAAATGTCTTTGAAAAGTGCAATATATTTTATCATCATGAATTACATCAAGCATGCTCTGCATCTTCTTTCATTATATGACCATGGTTCTTACAATCCTCTCGAAGCTCACTCTTTTAGATCAACCACTAACATATAGCAAAAAAAAAAGGCCTAGCTAGGCATGAAAAGCTCCAAAAGGAGACACTCAAGGCAAAAAAGGGAAGAAAAAGAAAACCCAACTAAGTACGAAAAACTAAAAAAGGAGACGCCTTAAATAAAAAAGGGAAAAAGGTAGACGATAGTAATGGCAAACATCATCATCAATAATACACATCAGAAAGCATATACAGTTATCATCATACAAACATCATACTATATGCGGGACAAACACCCAAATACAACACCTAGAGTCTATAACCTTGGAAAAATGATACAAAAAAGCAAGCCCTATACCAAAAGTCCAACACCTAGCTCCTAAAACAACTATATCGGTTGTGGCTACCATCAAAAGCAAGCAATGATCTTGCTCATGCATCCCCCTCATTTGATCTCAACTCATCATCGTTTATAACAAGGGATGATAGCCATGACTCCAGCTCACTGATGCAATCATGATAAGCTGCATGCTCCCTATCCCATTTACGATTAGTAAGATGGTGCTCAACCTGCATTACACATTGCATATTATACACTCATACATAAAACATGTGCATAAAATAAATAGGTACAATAAAGAAGACATACCCTCTAAGTGATAGAAAACTCCAAAAAGCACTGCTGTGCACTCCCTACAATAGTATACCAGTACTGGCCAGAGGAGAAAGGAATATGCAAAAGCAAGTAAATAAGTCAACCACCACTTACTAAATAAATGAAACATAGGCAAGAATAAGAGAAGAACATGAACATGGGTAGCATTGGTAGGAGCAACACCTGACTGAGGAAAGCCAGGTCTAGGCAAATTGAAACTCACTACTCTACCAAGGATATTTGTCCTAAGCAAAGACAAAGATGGCTAAACTATCAAATCCCCAAGAATAGTGCTACTAGAAGCCACATCAGTAGCATAAGTAGTCACCTTAGTGTAGAGCATGCCCTCATCATCCTTAAAGCAAGATTTAGATCTCCTCTGATGTTGCTACAGATAAGTCCTCACAACTCATGTCAATTATAGTTTATTACTAATAAAGTTTGCTACAGGAATAAAAGCTTACTGAATCAGAAGAAGAAACTCTTGATGACTCGTGTAATGGCCTAGCCCTTGAACCCAAGGGACGAGATGCATCTACTTGAGAAGGTGGAGATGAAGGAAAGGTCCCGGTAGCTAAAACATCAATCAGCTAAGGGATTAGTACATTAGCATAAGGCAAACCCCTCACTCTCTAAGAGGCTCTCAGAGGAGAGTCCCATCATAATAGTAATAAGATCATCACTGTAGAGCTTATGACCTTAGAACATGTCCCTAGGGGGAGGGACAATAACTCTCCTTATGTATGGGCCATCCCACCAATAATGGACTCGCTCACCCAAATACCACACCCTGCCAACGAGGGTAGAAAGCAACACTTGTCTCTCTATCAACTGCCATACAACCACTATCTATGCCATCCAATGTGATCTCACCAGCTAATAGTGAAGAAAGATCTGCTTAAATAGGTAATAATAAACAAATGATCCTAAAAGAAGGAGCAACCAACATAATAGGAATCAAGCATACCTTATCATGGGACATCTTCCTCATATGGTCTTGAGCTACAATGCAATTTTTGATCAAATTAGTAGTCTCTTTAATCCAAAAAGAATAATGAGGGAAGCCCACCCCCTAAAAATGCTCAATGGATAGATAAGGGAGAATCCCAAACTTATATGCCTAGATCTGTGAAAATCAGAGGGTCAGAAATAACAAACTAAGGGCAAAAGAATAGACAATAGAACTCTTACTCACATCCAACACAAACAAGCATCCATAAATCCTTGAGCCACCTCAGCATGTTGCGTTAAGCCCCAAGTACATATGAGCAAAGGCAACAGTGCCTTAATAATACCTCAATAAGCCATCCAAGTCCCTTAAGATAGGTAGCAATCATAGATCACCCATACCCGAAGGGTTTAGGAAGATAATAACACTCAGTAAATAAAATAAAAAGTAGCAGGCTAGCTGCTTTATTGAAACAAGACTATCATCATACAAAACTCGCATGACATAGACAAACTTCATGTATCGAGTGAAATATAGGCAACTAGACTTCATAAGAATGACTACCCCAAGCAAATCCCTTATAAGACTCCTCCTCTCCATAGTAGTGGAACACTCCTCATTACTAAAAGGAATGGGCTTTCCAAAAAAGCTCAAGCCCATGATAGTGGCAAAGTATAAGGGGGTAATAGTCACTCCCTAACATGAAAATGAAAAGTATGCATGGTGTCCATCCACCGCTCTATCAATGCATGCATAGCAATCTACCTCGATACATATGAGTCATAAGACAATGCATCAATTACCCCATCGAAGCCCTTCCTGGCAACCATTTGCTTCACATACATCAAGAGACCCTAATAGTACATGTTAACCTTATTAAAACTACCAGGTAGCATAGTGACATACCTAGAGGGCTACAAATAACAGGTATGCTATCAAACATTTGCATAGCTACTAAATACTAACACACCTCTCTCTACCACTTAATAAGGTCTAAACAATAAAGACTAAAAAGAAAAGCACAGTGGCAAGTAGATTATCATGAAGAGAAAATAAAGAGCTATCAGCATCAACATCTACAGTAAAACTAAATAGACAGTTACAATGAGAGCTACAACTACAAAAACCTCATACAGCAAAATAAACAATGAAATAGTCGATGAACAAGCTCTAGAAAATAAGGGCAAAAAGGGACCTACCTCGCGATGATGACACACCTAAGTGTGAGTTTCCAAGCTATAAACAATAGGGATCAGATCTCCCCAAGAAAGCCTAGATGGCTGAGAACTCTAAGCACCATATGTGCCAGCCCTCATTATCGATGTCCCAGCTCCGGTAGCCTCTGCAAAGTCACCCTCAAGATCAAGATTAAAAAAAATGTCCTCCAAACCCTTAAGAATGTTAAGGAATTCCATTTTACGTAAAAGAAAAAGGAAGTATATAAGAAAAATAAAGTAGATAGCACCCACAATAAAAAAAAAGAGTTAAGAAAAGTCAGAAAACACTTAAAAAAGTCCAGATGAAGCCTCCTAAGACCTCCAAAAATAGCCTTTTAAATAAGCCTAAAGGGGGGAAGCACATGACCATGCGCCCCTCTCGTGCAATCACGTGTACTTCCCTTTTCCATGCGCTCTTCTATGGTTTTACACGTACTTCAAGACTTTGTACACTCATTTATATATTCCTAAACTTCTCTTTGAGAATAAGACATGCACTAAACTTATAAAAGTACATTGATGTGGACTCCATCTATCTAAAGACAGTGCATGCACATCGCTTTCTTTAGAAAACTCAACATCTTACAAAAGAAGAAGAGCAAGGAAAATCCACTGTAATGATATCTTACTCTAAATCATCAAAATAAAATCCTCAAGATGACAAATCATTGCATTATTAATACATCACTACTATGCCACTACTACATCATCACCACTACCTCATTCATTGCTTACAAGTATCTTCATATTGTTTAAAAGCACCCACATTCACTTAGAAGCACTCACACTCATTGCTTAAAACATTCACATTGCTTGGGAGCATCTTCACATTGCTTAGAAGCATTCTCACACTGCTTAGAAGCACTCTCGCACTACTTAGAAGCACTCTCGCACTACTTAGAAGCACTCTCACATTGATTAAGAGCACTTTCCCTACTTGGAAGCATCTTCTCATTGCTTAGAAGCATCCTCACATTACTTAAAAGCACTATTATATTTCTTAGGAGCATTCACATTGCTTAGGAGCATCTTCACATTGCTTAGGAGCATTCTCTTTTTTCTTAATAGCATATTCATTCGTGTGACGCCTAAGAAGGTTATAGTTACATATTCATTCACGTGACACCTAAGAAGGTTATAATCATATGATCATTTCACAGGACACTTGAGAAGGTTATAATCGCATGATCATTTCATGTGACACGTGAGAAGGTTATAGTCGCATGTTCATTTGCGTGACACCTTAGAAGGTTATAATCATATGTTCATTCCTGTGACACCTAAGAAGGTTATAGTTGCATGTTCATTCACTTGACAACTAAGAAGGTTATAATCACACGATCATTTCACGTGACACCTTATAAGGTTATAATTGCATGATCATTTCGCATGACAACTGAGAAGGTTATAATTGCATGTTCATTCGCATGACATCTAAGAAGGTTATAATCACATGTTCATTTATATGACACCTAAAAAGGTTATAGCCACATGTTCATTTGCATGACACCTAAGAAGGTTATAGTTGCATATTCATTTGTGTGACACCTAAGAAGGTCATAGTCGCATGTTCATTCGCATGACTCTTTAGAAGGTTATAGTCGTATGTTCATTCATATGACACCTAAGAAGGTTATAGTCTCATGTTCATTCACATGACATCTAAGAAGGTTATAGTCGCATGTTCATTTATATGACACCTAAAAAGTTTATAGTTGCATGTTCATTTGCATAACACTTAAGAAGTTTATAGTTGCATTTTCATAACATGTTCATTTGTGTGACACCTAAAAAGGTTATAGTCGCATCTCTCTTTACTTAGTATCATCTCCATTTTGCATGACACCTAAAAAGGTTATAGTCGCATCCCTCCTTGTTTAGTAGCATCTCCATTTTGCATGACACCTAAAAAGGTTATAGTCATATATGCACTCTATACTTTGCATCAATCATAAGCTTGCATATATCCAAAATAGCACCTTATGTGATGATTAAATCGCAGAACAATAGCAACAAACAAACACAACATCAATAATCAAATCTTGACAAGATGTCTAAAGAAAACCCACATGTAAGTACTTCTCTCCCAACTAAAATGTTTTTTGCATCTTTGCATTTTTGCTTCATGTGTATTAACACTAGTGCTAGGTGGCTATGCAACACACGTGAAGCAGGGGGCAACTGTCATACCTTAAATTTGATTGTCCCTAAAAAAAGGTCCAATGTTGAAATGAATCCCCGAGATGACTAGAGTCTGCTTATTTGTAACACCTTTGAAGTGTGCAACCTAACCGACCCTACCAGTGTGAAAAATCAATCACCGAGCCATTAAGTTGTGCTCTGACCTTACAAAATATGAATTATCAAAAAAATAAGAGGTTTTATTCTAAAAATACTCCTCTTGGAATACTTAACTCATTGGGCCAGTGCGTATTTTATTAGATTAGGACCCAACTTCGTGAAAAAGCAAAAAATGATTTTGACAAATGGACTTTGGAAACACATTTGCTGGGCTCTAAAACCTCTAGAAGTGGTCCTAAAATGGTCCAACACAAATTGAGTATTAACACGTATTGCTTAGAAGTGCGTGTAAATACCCTTAGGTTTTATGTTCTAAAATGAAAGTCGAAATTGGCAAAATAGACCCTTGAAATGTGTCCAAAAGGCCGAAAAACCCTAGGAACAAACATTGGAATAACATGTGTAGAACCAGAGAAGAGCGTGTAAAGAGTCAAAGTGCATGTGAAAACACACATGTGAGCATATGGCCATATGCCAAGCGCATGACCACATGCACACTATGCATGACCATGCACAATTGGCATGGCCATGTGCAAAAATACCCTTATACGTGCGTGACCATGCCTACACCACCCCATTCTACATATTTTTTCCTATAAATAGACTCTCATACACCCCCATTTTAGAGGGGGCAAGGAGAAACACACACACTCAAGAGTCAGTCCGATCAAAGATGCAGGAAACCCCTCTCTGTATAGTTTATACTCTCCCACAGCCCTTCCTTTATGTTGTTATATCCCTTTTCCACCAAACCTAGCCTCATCTTTGTCAAAGCATGCTTCAAAGTTATACAATCTAGCATCATTTTGCTATCATTTTAAACCTCTCGAAGCTAAAGCTTCAAAGCTCACATAAGCTTAGTCGAGTCTGAGGACTACACAATTATTTTAAGCATGCTTATTTTATCATATTGCATTTTATCTTACTGTTACCAACATTTAGGAATATTATTGTGCTTGTGAGATGAGATTGGCAATCTTGCATGCTACGTGAATAATATATGTGTTATTATGCTCATTTTACATCATCATTCTGCATCCTTTATTTTCCAAAATCATGAAATCACTTTATAAATATAAATAATGTGAAAAAGTTCATGTCTTGGAATAGAGTCATCATGCTCTTGGTCTAGTGATGACCTTATGCATCCTTTATATTATCATCATTCATCGTCATAGTATAAATAATCATTGCAAGCATGATCATCCTATCATTCACTAAATAAGTTGTGTAAATGATCATGTTATCCTTGCAAATTAACCATATTAGGTTTACTTTTTCATAGTCTTTCCCTTTTCATATGTATTTTATCAGGAAAGTGATGTAATAAAATATCCAGCTTTATTATCCTATACTTTCTGATGTATTGTGTGAATACTATATAAATTGTCATTACTGAAACTAAGGTGTTGTGGTAGCTATATATCGAATATCTTATAATGAGAAATTTCTCGTTAAGTAACCTGATGTTGTCCTTTTCTTTTCTCGATTATCTAAAAATCGAGTGGTGACTCCATAAAATCAAAAGCATCTCATTCCCCTAAGACCAATAACTTATCCTTATTCAATAAAGTTTCCATGTGCCTTAGAAACAGAAAGACTCACACAAAATCATAGCAACACAAAAGTCCTATTCCCCAAAAAAATAAAGGTCTCTCACAGGTCCACAATCTAGTTGGATTGCTAACCCATTCATTTGATCTGATAAGGATAAATGAATGATGTCTCATAGGTTCCTTCATTGAGGGATGTCATTATTTTATTAGTTTACATAAAGTATTCAAGTTGAGGTACATGATTCTTATCATTCCCCATTCTTTAGGCTCACATGAAGTATATAAGAATCATGTGGTCCTGAGCTTGGATGTTATATGAAAACTGACATTATGACATCATTCAATGATAGACATTAGGAGGATTATGCCATTTTATGAATATCATGTCAGGTAGACAATGTTAGGATATGGATAGCATGCACAACTTAGTTGAATCCTAATGGATGTTACTATTGGTTTATCTACATGAGCGAGCCAAGGTGAAAGGTTGAGGGTTCCTTTAGTGAGAATGCCCCTATATAACTAGGGTTATAAACTCTAATCAGTGAGTCTAGCATTCTTTTGACAACTTTTATTTTCCCCCTTTAGGACTTAGGCTATAGACTCTAGTCAGATGAGTCTAGCGAATGCATGAGTTAAGACTTAAGGTGATAATACCGTATCTTCATTGCCCTGTGACTCGAGTGGAGTCATGATGGTGATGTCATTTAGTATTATCGAGGCTTTTAAGGACCAATGGTGCACGTGTGATATGTAGTGCAAATGCAGTGGTGAGGGGCTCTATACGATTAAGAATTACGTAATGAGAAATAATCATTTATGAGTTGATCTCTCTTAATTAGAAGTCCATAGTCGAGTCCCCATTATGAGCAACCTCTTTTTTGAGCATTGCGTCTCTTGGTTTCGAGACGAATTGGTTCCATAAGGGTTTTTTATTTTTGAGGAGAAAGTTTACCGAATAGGGACAAATGATTGGTCTTAGGAGGAATGAGACACTTTTTTATTTCATGGAGTTGCCACTCAATTTTTAGAAAATTTGGAAAAGAAAAGGGACAACATCAGGTCACTCCATGAGTATTGCCCCTAATAAAGATTTCTAGGTTCAAGGGATCGCATCTACTTTTTAACTATTTCTCACTATATGATATTCGATGTATAGCTATCGCAACACCCTAGTTTTGGTAATGAGAGTTTGTATAGCATTCACACAATTCATCAGATAGTGGAAGATAATAAAGCTTGAAGGATATTATTATTATGTCACTTTCCCAATAAAATGCATATAAAAGGAAAAAAGGATTATAGAGAAGTAAATCTAATGAATTTATAAAGTAAATATGACCATTCACAAGCTTGCTTGATCACATGAACAATGGGATAAGCAATGGACACTCGATCATTTGAAAGAGTAAGCAAAATGTAGATGATCATGCATGCTTACAGTGATTATTTATGTTATGATGATAATATAGGGGATGCATGATTGCATCACCAGACTGAAAACATGATGACTCTATTCTGGGATATGAACTTTCACATTATTAATATTTACAATGTGATTTCATGTTTAGAAACTAGAGGGTGTAGAATGATGATATGAAATGATTATAATGAAGTATAAATTATTCATATAGCATGTAAAATTGTTAGTCTCATTACACATACATAACAGTATTCCTAAATGTTGGCAATGATAAAATAAAATGCAGTGTGATAAAATAAACATGCTAAAATGATTGTATGGTCCTCAGACTCTACTAAACTTATGTGGGTTTTAAAGCTTTAGGTTTTAGGGATTATCAAGCTTTCCTTATTGAAAGGTTCAAAATGAAAATAGAATAATGCTAGTTTGTATACCTTTAAAGCATGCTTTGATAAAGATGAGGCTTGGTTTGGTGGAAAAAAGGGGTCTAATCTCCTAAGAAAAAGACAATGGGAGAGCAAAAACTATCTAGAAAAGGGTTTCCAGCGCCTTCTATTAGATAGATTTTTGAGTGTGTGTGCACTTCCACTTGCTCCTACCATCAAAATAGGGTATAGAGGCACCTATTTGTAATGAAAAAATTTAGAAAAAGGTGGGTATAGGCATGGTCACACATGCATCTCTAGGATAAAGCTCGTGACTGTGTGCTTGGTATGTGGCCATATGCTTTCGCATGCGGTTACACACTCCTTCCATGGCTTATGCAGGATATTCTGAGGTTAGTTCTTAGGGTTTTTGGGCCTTCCAAACATGTTTTTGAAGTTTTTATTAAATTCGGCCTTGATTTTAGTGTGTGACACCTTGAGGTGTTTACGCATACTTCTAAGAGATATGCGCTAATCCTCATGATGTTTTGGACTATTTCGAGACCACTCTTAAAGGTTTTGGACCCTTCTAAAAATGTTTACAAAGTCTTTTTGTCTGGTTTGGCTTTGATTTTAACATGTGACACATATGGGTGTTTATGGCATTACGTGCACTTCTAAACGACATACGTTGATCCTCGAGTTGTGTTAGACCATTCTGGGACCACTTATTGAGGTTTTGGAGCCTTTCAAATGTGTTTCCAAAGTCTATTTTATTAAAATCGATTTCCATTTTTTCATAAAGTTTTCTAAGAAGGGAATTCTCATAATAACCTTCTTATTGTTCTGGCAATTCATATTTCATATGGTCAGAGCATAACTTAGTGGCTCGATGATCAATTTTATACATTGGTGGGGTCGGTTAGGTTTTTTGAGGTTGCACACTTCAAAAGTGTTATGAACAAGCAAACTCTAATCATCTCGGAGGTTCATTTCATCATTGGACCTTTTTAAGGATAGTCAAATTTTAGGTATGACAGTGATATATAAGGCACGATACTATCCTAGACCCTTCTATGAGTGGAAATGGCAAGGTTGCTAGCATTCACAAGACTCCTAAACTAATGTTTTAGTAGTGTTGGTGTTCAGATTGCTAATACCTTACAACAGGGCTATAAGGTCACTATAGGCATAAGAGTTAGCGAAGTAGCCAACAGAGCAGTAAACCTATTAGATTTAGGCCTAAGGCCAACAGTCGTAGCATTGGTCAAAGTTTTAGGTATAGAAATACAGGCTCAAGGCCTAGTGCATGTCCTAATTGTGGTTGAGTACATCAAGGCCCTCATCACTTACCATCAGGAGCATGTTTCAGACATAGTCAGATTGGTCACTTTGCTAGATCATGCCTGAATCTGGTTATCAATAGGGATACCCTCAAGGTTCATCAACTACAATTGCTCACCTAATACAACAGACTCTTTAGTTTCATGCACCAGTGTGTCCTGTGTAAAGTGGTACTTAATTTATGGGCAAGCACAATTGTGGTTCAAGAGGTAGATTTAGAGGGAGATCTAGTGGTTGAGGATTTATACAGCCATTTATTTCATAACAGGTAGCCCATGGACATGCCATAGTTTTTACACTGACTCCTTAGGATGCTCAAGCATCCATTATAATTGTGGCAGGTACTCTTACGATCTGTTATTTTGATGATAAAATTTTGTTTGATCCTAGTGCATCGCATTCTTTTATTTCTTCTATTTTTTCTTTAATAATGGAATGACAACCATTTAAGTTGTTACTTCCATTCTCTATAGCAACTCCTCTTAGTGATGAGTTGGAAATGGATATAATTTTTTCCATCTTGTCTAGTGTTGGTGGAAGGTAAAGAGTTGCTTGCAAATCTAGTTTTACTGGATGTGATAGATTTCAATGTAATTTTAGGATTAGATTGGTTAGCTCAATACTATGCTACTTTGGATTGTCAAGAGAAGTGATTTTTAGAATCTTTAATGATGTGGAATTTCAATTTAGAGGCGACAAGAGTTCAATGCCTCAAAATCTCATTTATGTGATCAAAACCATAAAGATGTTGAGAAGCAGTTGTCAAGGCTACTTGGTTATGGTCAGATATTTAAAGGTGGATAAGGGGACATTTCAGAATGTGCCAGTTATGTGTGAATTTTTAGATGTCTTTCTTAGAAGAGTTACTAGGTTTGGCACTGGAAAGAGAGATAGAATTTTGTATTAATGTTGTACTTGGTACATATCGTATCTTTATACCACCTATAGAATGGAACCTATAGAATTAAAGGAGCTTAAAGAGCAGTTGTAAGAGTTTATTAATAAGAGTTTCACCAGACCTAGCACATCTCCTTAGGGTGCTTTAGTGTTTTTTATAAAGAAGAAAGATGGTAGTCTCTGACTTTGTTCAACTATTTGACTTTATATTAACTATAGATAGTTTAACAAAGTCACTATTAAGAACAAGTATCTTTTTTCGATAGTTGATAACTTATTTGATCAGCTTCAAAGAGCTCAGTGTTTTTCCAAAATTGACTTGAGGTAAGATACATCAGTTGAGAATCAAAAGTGGGGACATACCCAAAACTACATTTTGTACAAGATATGGCCATTATGAGTTTTTGGTGATGTCCTTTAGGTTAACTAATGCTCTAGTAGTATTTATGGACTTGATCAATCAGGTGTTCAATCCATTCTTAGATTGATTTATGATAGTCTTTATTGATGATATCTTGGTATATTTCAAGAGTAAGGCAGAACATGCTATGCATTTGAGAATGGTGCTTCAAAATTTGAAAGAGCACTAGTTGTATGGTAAAGTTCTCAAAATGTGAGTTTTGGTTGGATTAAGTGGCATTCTTAAGCTACATGGTATCCAAAGATGGCATACAAGTTAATCCGAAGAAGGTAGAAGCCATTACACAATGGCCAAGATCTATAACAATTACTTAAATATGAAGTTTTCTAAGTTTAGTTAGCTACTATAGGAGATTTATGAAAGATTTCTCAAAGATAGCTACACCTTTAATGAGGTTAACCTAGAAGAATGCTAAGTTTGTATGGATGGACAAGTGTAAGGAGCACTTTTAGTTGCCTAAGGACATGTTCACTTCAACTCTAATATTGACTTTATCTTCGAGAAATGAAGGGTATACAGTGTATTGTGATGCTTCTCTAGGAGGATTAGGGTGTGTATTGACGCAAAATAGGAGAGTAGTTACTTATGCTTTATATCAGCTAAAGCAGCATGAGCAAAACTACCCTACTCATGATTTAGAAATGGCAATAGTGGTGTTTGCACTTAAGATTTGGAAGCATTATTTATATGGTGTAACTTATAAAATATACACTGACCATAAGAGCTTGAAGTATATTTTCCAATAGAGATATTTGAACTTGAGGTAAAGGAGATGGATGGAACTCTTAAAAGACTATGATTGCTCTATCCTATACCATCCAGGTAAAGCCAATGTGGTGGCTGATGCTTTAGGCAGGAAGTCAGTAGGGAGCGTCGCTCATGGTAGCTCAAAGAGGAAGCCAATCATTAAAGAATTGCATAAATATATTGATTAGGGGTTACAGTGGAAGGTAACCAAGAAATACTTATTATTTTAATTCATATTATGATTAGTGTACTTAGATAGAGTTAAGGCAGCTCATAGAAGGGCCCTACAATTACAGAAGATAATGTTAGAGGCCTAACAAACTCAATCTAGAGATTTTATTATTGATAGTAAAGGTGTATTGCAATTGGGCACTAGATTGTGTGTGCTAGATGTGGATGAGTTAAGAAAAAAGATTATGGAAGAACCTCATTTTTCTGCTTATAGTGTTCATCCAGGTTTTACTAAAATGTATCATAATTTGAAAGATACATATTGGTGGAATGGGATGAAAAGAGACATTATAGAGTTTGCATCTAGGTGTCTTACATGTTAATAAATGAAATTAAAACATCAAAGGCCCTCAGGATTGTTGCAACAATTTCCCATTCCATAATGGAAGTAGGATATGATTACAATGGATATCATGATTGGAGGCTTTGATGCCATTTGGGTGATAATTGATAGGCTAACCAAGTCAACTCATTTTTTCAATTAAAAAACATACTCTACTGATAGGTTAGTAAGATTATATATTAATCGAATTGTTTGCCTCCATAGGGTACTAAAAAGTATAGTGTCTGACAAAAGAGCTACTTTTACTTCAATATTTTGGTAAGAATTGCATAAGGCTTTGGGTACAAAACTTAACTTTAGTACCATCCTTAAACAGATGGTCAGTCAGAAAGGACCATTCAGACATTAAAAGATATGTTATGAATGTGTATGGTAGATTTTGATGGTCAATGGGATTTACACTTACTGTTGACTGAATTTGCATATATCAATCATGCAAGTATTGGAATGTCTCCATATGATGCATTATATGAAAGGAAGTGTGTATCACCTTTGTGTTGGGAAGTTAGAGAAAGGTAGATAATAGGCTTAGAATTGGTGCAAGTGACTTCTAAAAAGATTCCTCTCATTCAACAGAGATTGAGAACAACTTTTAGCCCACATAATAGCTATGCTGATCCTAAGAGAAAAGACGTATCATTTTCTATAGAGACATGGTGTTTGTCTAGGTGTCTCCAATGAAGGGGGTAATAAGATTTTATAAGAAGGGCAAGCTAGCTTCAAAGTATATCATACCTTTTAAGAGTCGCTTAAGAGTTGGCAATATGGCTTACAGATTAATGTTGCCACGAGATTTGTCATGAATTCATCCAGTATTCCATGTCTCCATGTTGAGGATGTACGTCTTTGATCCTTCATAAGTTCTTCAGCCACAGACAGTGGAGCTTAGTAAAGATTTAACATATAAAGAGTACCTAATGGCAATCATTGATCGACAAGTTCACAAATTTCATTCCAAAGAAATTACTATAGTGAAGGTAATATGAAGCACCTATGCAATGGAAGATTGCACTTGGGAGATGGAGGTAGATATGCAGAGCCGATACCCCTATTTATTTCAATATTGATAAGAAATTTGAGGAAAAATTTTATTAAGGGAGAAAGAATGTAATAACCTAAATTTTTAGTTATTGTTGTTGTTATTATTATTATTATTATTATTATTATTACTATTTTATTATTTGTATCATCATCATTAATAATAAAATAATAAATTATTATTATTATCTTTTATTTGTGTATGTATATATATATACACACACACACACACACATATATATATGTGTGTGTGTGTGTGTGTGTGTGTGTGTGTGTGTGTATACGTGTGTGTGTGTATACACACACACACACACACACACACACATACATATATATAATAAAAAAGACAAAAGAAGGTTTAAAAAAGAGAAAAACAATGGGGCAAGGACATGTGGGCAAGATGTGATTAAAAAGGGCGAGGGGGAAAAAGACGCCTGCAGATGGGAAAAGAAAGAAGAACAATGGATTTGAGTTTGTGTTGGGTGATAAATTTTAGTTTAATACTAAAAGTTTTCTTCTTCTCTATTAACCACCCAAACGACCTTCGATTGACTAAATTAGAACCATAGATTCTTCTCACTCTCCTCTTCACCTAATGGTTTTCGTTTCATAAGAAATGACCTAAAATAGTGCAATTTTCAAAGAGAAAAATCAGCCTAAATTCTAATATTTCTCACTATTTTGGTGACTTCAACTTCCAAGATTGCTTCCATTGTATTCCTCTCATCATCAAGGATCCATAGGCACTGATTCCCATCCGATTTCTAGAAAATTCTGTGAATTTTTAGATAAATTCCCTTTTATTTTTTTATCTCTTTGTTCAGTGCCTATTTTTGGTTGTTTGAGGATTTAGATGTGTTCTATAAATTATGGGGAATGTTTTGGTAAAATGTTTTTGGTTGGGTGTTGTGTTTTTCGGTGAGAATATGGTGGGTCCTACTCCAATTCTAGTGATAAACAGTAACTAGCCTGAATATTTTTAAAATTTTTAATCAATAGTATAAATCGTGTTGATCAATTTCTGTAACTGGTTTGAAGTCCAATTCCTTATTGATATTAAGATTTCTAGAATGATTATAGAGGAAAATTATTTATTTTCACATAAATTAGTTTAATTCACTAGAAGTATTCTTTGAGCTTCAAAATTAATTATTTTAGTGTTTTTAAGTTTATTTTGATCATTTATTGATTTTTATAATTTTTGTAAGATTTTTAAGAATTTAATTAAAGCTATTTATTAAGTAAATATTTTGATTATTTAGAGAGTTCAGGAGCTAGAGGTATCAAGCATTCGCAGCCGAGGACATATCGGCCAATACGCTACACATGTGAGTTAATTTTATACAATGTTTGTTGAGAGTATTTAAATTGGAATTTTTATGTGATAAATATGCTATTAAAGTTGAATATATAGATAGATTTATTTATGATTATAAATCTTACTAGATTTATTTATGATTATAAATCTTACCACATGCATGATTGATTTAGTTTATTATTATGAATAAATTGTGGAGAGATGCTTTTGTCGGTTTTATTTTATTTTATCTTGTATATGATATAAATATGTTTTGGAGAAGAAAATGGTAAAAAATGTTATTTGGTGGGTGTCATCAGGACCACGTGCACACTGGTTGAGATCTCAACTTTGAGAAATATGTGGGTTGGCTCGGTTGAGCTTATTCTCTCAGGCAGTATGTGAATTGAGCTAGGTAGAGCTTGTGCTCTTGGGCCAAAATTGAGATGTAACTCAATTGAGCTTACTTTCAGGACATTGAAAATGGACTAAGTGATGGGACTCTGGCTGTAACTCGATTGGGCTTGATCTCTCGAGTTGATAGTCATTTAGATTTAAGAGAGCCTAAAGGCTGTAGAATTGTGGTTTAGGGTTCTGCCATATTTTCCACCAAAGGTTTTAAATTGTATGATTTTCATATGAGTGATTTTGTATTAAAGATATTTCTAATTTTGAAAGGGTATTTTATAAAGACAGTTTTCATCAAAATAAAAAGGGGATTTAAACATTTTAATTATTTAATGGCTTTAAATAAGTGTTTTAAAACCAACATGCATTTTATATTATTAATTCACTCAGTGATGTATGATTCCCCTCAATCTTATTTTTTTAGGACCTCACAAATAATATGATGTTAGTTGTTGTATGCACCAAGTTTCTTCTTCTTCAACTATTTTATGTAGATCTATTTGATATATGTACTGTATAATTGAATTCTAAAATACCACAGTAGTACACTATCTTTTATAGTTTGTATTGTGGATTTTATATGTTGGAGATATCTGTATTTATGGTGGATTTGATATTTATTATGGTGTTATTGTGAAGTAGTGTTGATTGGAGAACATATTGGAAGTGTTATTTGTATTTTTCAGGTTTTTGGTTTTATCCCAGTACAAAAGAAACTTTGTCGAATTTTCTTTAAAATATTAAAGGTAAAAAAAATTATTATGAAATTTTTCTTAAGATTTACTCCGAATTTCAAAAGTTTTACACTTTCTATAGTGCTAGTCACATGACGTTTAAGTTCGTGTCGCGTCAAATTAGAGGAAAGTCGTAGACTTCACTTGGTCGAGGTTTCCACTATCAATAAGACCTTACTATTTTGACAAGGTAAGTAGGTAAATAAAACAAATTATAGATGCTGAAGAAGGAAGTAGGATGTTGTTGCCTACTTATGGAAAAGGAAGTGATCTTGCATCGATTGTTATGGAATCGAGAATGTTAAGCATCTGAGCATCCAAGATGATAGGAGGTAAGTTGCTTAAAAGGAATGATGGACCTTTTGTTGTTGAGATAAAAAAAATTAAGAGGATTGATGGACCTGTTGTTATTGAGATCAAAACAACATTGGACAATAAATCTGCGGAAAGCATGATTGAAATTATGGTCATAGAAAAAAGTAGCATAAATTGGTAAGAACAATATGGGAGGTAATGGTGTCTTAGTTCACTATTGTCATGCTAATTGATGAATGGATAAGAATTTTTGTTTGTGAGCCCATATTATTTGGTGTGATGTTTGTATGCAGTAGCGAATAACTTTTAAAAATATATATATTTATAGAATCATTAGGGTGTTTCAATAAATTAGGTGGATTTTGGAAGGATAAGGTATTTTTCATGTTTATAGCAAGAATTGGTACAAGGATTAGGCATTTGTGAAACATTGGGAATCCTAGTATCCGAAGAAATTAGAGAATTGGTATGGTTCTTTTTGGTTTTCTCTTTCTTTCAAATTTGATGAAGAGTCTAAAATTTGTTTATCTTATCGTGTTGATTGGAGACAAAGACATCCTTTTTTGTTTATAAATAGGCTTCTTCAGCCATTTATGTGCAAATGTCATTGTTTGGGCCTAAAAATATAATTTTTTTTCATAAAGCCCGCATCCTTATAGGCCCAAAGTCCAATTTAACTAATTAACTAATTCAATTGGTTAGTTAATTACAAAAAAAAAAAAAAAGTGGTGGTAAGGTGGGATCTCTGCTACGAACGTGGTTTTATTAATCTTGGGAGGTAGTTAAAACTTAAGAGGTAGATGATAAAAGGGAGCTTTAGTGGCAAAACAAAAGACATAGCTTCAATAACAGATAACCAAATACAAAAACAGGTAATTAATAATCTTCAATTTTAGTTTTCTTTTAGTTTTGTTTCATGTTTATATCGTTTTTCTTTCAAACTTCAATGATAAATAAGTTTCTAGCTCTTTAATGTATCTAAATAGTGTTTTATAGTTTCTCAATCCCATGTTCGAGCTTTGTTTAATTTTGTTTCTTTATTTTCAATCACAAGGCATTATTAGTCATTTATAGCTAATTTAGGAGTCTTGTATATTTTGATCCCTTATTCTACTAACAATTGTTTATTGTAGAAGTTAGATTTCATAGGTTAATGAACCTCAAAACACCTGACATGTTCAAAAATTCACTATTTAAGGGCCAAAAGGTAATATAGATATAAAACAGAAAAATTTAATGTGGATTTATTCATGTTTTATTGTGAAAATAGAATTAAATTAGGATCACTATATTAGGAATTAGCATTTACTAGCATTATGTAAAGCAAAGTTTTGATAATTAATTCATCATAAACTTTGGGATAAAAGAAAGAAATGAAGCAAGAAGAAAATTTTTAATATCAATGTATTCATGTTCTATTGTGAAAATTAAATTAAATTAGGATTCACTAGTATTAGACAATTCAACGTTTTGACGTTTAATTTATCACAAACATCTTTTCGGACAAAAAAAAAGAAATGAGGCAAGTAGAAATTTTTATCTGAATTTATTCTAATAAATACTTAAACTAGTTGAAAAATATTTATAAATCATACTTTTAGCAAGCTAAATTATCAAAATAATTTTTGTATAAATTGAAATGGTAAAGTAATAAAACATTTCAAATTTGAGAAGCGAATATATCAATTCAATTATCTTTGTGTGAACTTGTTAACTTAATAGTAGAGCTAGCCATTGTGAAAATAAATAAATAAATGCTCTTTGGACTTTGATTTTTTGGTTAAATAAGAAAATTTTACTAACCATTAATTTAAAAAAGATTAATATGATCATTATTAATGAATAAAAAATAAAACAATTAATTATTTCATATGCAACACGATTACAATAAAAATAATGAAAGTTAACTCTTATAAGAAAAACACAAATAATTGATTACTTCCCAAAAAAAAAAAAAGGAAAATTTATAGGCTACTATAAGTTAAAAGTGATAAACAATTTCACACATATAGATGAATTCGTGAGGAGCAGAGTCATGCTCTTGATCAAGGATGATCACAGTCATAAGGAAAAATGAATGAGAAGAGCCATAGATGACAATGACCCTCATGATCAAGGTCACGATGGCAAGGGTGGTCATGATCTCCCTTAAACTTTTCAAATGGTCAAATTTGAGCTATAATAATAGGAGAAGCGGGGATGGTGGTATGGCTTCCTAACAACTAATTTTTCAACTCCAACCATAAATACATGTTACCAAATCTCATTTAAGAAATAAAGAGTTTTGGTGAACAATTAATTTCTTGATATTCACTGTGCTCAAGTTAAATTTTATAAAATTTATTTGTTGGGTCATTAGGGTGTGTTAATGTTCATGCAATCTTCAACTACTTTTTTCATGGGTTAGATTAAGGGATAGTATGAGGTTCTTATTGATTAAACGTTTAGGTGTTAGCCTTGTAAAAAACTTGATTGTAAGTTGGTTGTGAGTTAGCCAAGAAACTAAACTCTAAAGGTTTGCATTTAGCCTAGAAAACCCATGTTGTAAAAAGTCTAAATTAATAGATTTGTGTGAGATTAAAAAGTCTAATTTGGGGAAAAGTTAGGTTGAGACGTAGGTTTGTTGATAAACCAATCTCAAATTTTTTGTGTCATCTCCTCTCAATTCTTGTTCTTTAATCCTATCTTTAATTCTTAGTTTTTCTTAGGGTCTGTTTGCTTTAGTTGTTTATAGCAGCTAATAACTAATAGCGATTGTAGACCTGATAGTTGATAGTTGTTTCGTGATAAATATGACATGTTTGGTAAAATAATGACCATTAAGAGTATAATTTATTTGTAAATATAATTTCATATATTTTTATAATATATTTGTAGTTATTTTAATTAACTAAAAATATGTATAGTAATAAATAATAATTTATTGTCTTTGATTTATATACTATTAAAATAATCAATAGAAATTATTTAGAAATTAATTTTAAAAAATATATATTATTGTATAATTTTTAAACAATAATTATAGGTATAAATATTATAATTATGTAATTATTAATAATTATTTACTTATGAACTATAAAAAAATTAATTACATACATTTAATTTAAATGAAGTTATTTGTTATAAGTTATTTTTAATAAGATAAAATAGTCAGAAAAAATAAATACAAATCAGCTATCAATTAATGAGAAAAACTCCAAAATAGAGCTTAACAAATTTGCAATTCTTTTGAATAAAGACATATATCAGCTACTAATTTTGAAGTTTTATTAAACACTTAAATCGTACCTAATTGTAGAAAAATCCCTTTCAGTTACCTTAATCATCTAAAACGAACTTCCCCTTAAAATTTAATTAGCCCTAATTGATGAGCATAAGAAATGCATTATTTTGAGCACTCAATGTTTTAGGATTAGTTGTCATTTTAGTTGCATTTATGTTTCTTTTCTTGAGTTTTTGTTTAGTTCGCACGAATGTGTGCATGATTTGTGTTTATGTTCATTTTTTTTTTGTTATTTTTGTGCATGTAGGTGTCAAAGAATAGTAAAGGAAAGATGCATGGGGCTTATGAAAGTTTTGGAAGATTCAAAAGAGCATTAAAGGCTAATTTCCTCAAATCAAGGAGAAGATTAGTGCATGGTTATGCGCCTCAACACACATAACCATGTGCCCTGCAGATAGCTTTTTGAATTTTGAATTTGAAGAGCTGATTTTAGGGGATTTCATGAAGATTTAAAAGGAAAGAAATCAAGAGGACGGAGGCTAGGGTTTTATATGTGGTAGCCTCCAGAAACAAAACATTATGTCATTTTTCTACTTTTGGATTACAATTTTCTTTTTATCATTTTTTGGGTAGAAAACAAAGACTTGTGCTTATTCATATTGGTTTGGAGATTAAGGATAAGGATTGAAGAATAATAAGACTTTTATTGTAAAAGGGGGGTTCTTCTAAACATTTACTATTGTTCATTTCTATTTTGGATTAATGATGATGTTTATTTTCTTCTAATCTTCTTCTTTATCTCTTGTTATTAACATGAGTAGTTAAAGTTCTTTATTAGGGTTCTCATTTCAATTCAACCATGTGAATATTGCAATTAAACCTAAGCCATCAATCTAAATCCATTGGTTGTTATTGAACTTAATGACTTCATAGAATTGATCACCCTTTGATTGAATATACATAATGAAACTTGATTGAGAGATAGGTTACATTGGATATAAACAATAACCTATTAGATGCTTTCTTAGTTTAAAGACATTAAAGTAACTAATATTGACTAAGGGTTGGAGTTTAAACCGAGTTAAACAACATTTAGTAAGTGAGAGCAATAAATCTAAGATGTTAATCTACTTGGTTAATTATGGGTTTATTTGAGAGGAAAACTTAGGAGTCCATATATGCCTTCAAATGGGATTAAGGTTAGGTATGGCTTAGGTATTAATTAATCTTAAGAAATGGTTGAATTGATAATAAGAACCCTAGCTCTTTAAATTGATTATTAATTAATTCATATTTCTTTTATTTAATTTAGTTAATTTCAAAACACCACTTTTCGTTGTTTAAACAAACAAAGCACAATTAGTATTACTGTCATACATCAAACTTGACTATCCTAAAAAGGTTCAATGATGAAATGAATCCCTGAGATGACTAGAGTCTGCTCGTTCATAATACCTCTAAAGTGTGCAACCTTAAAAAACCTAACCGACCCCATCAGTGTGCAAAATCAATCACTGAGCGATTAAGTTATGCTCTGACCTTGTGAAATACAAATTATCATAACAATAAAAGGTTTATTTCGAGAAAACTCCTCTCAAAATACTCAGCTTGTTAAGCTAGTGCGCATTTCGTTAGACTGGGACCCAGCTTTGTGAAAAAATAAAAATCAATTTTAACAAAATGAACTTTGGAAACACATTTGGAAGGCCCCAAAACCTCTAGAAGTGGTCTTAGAATAGTCCAACATAACCTAAGGATCAATGCATATTGCTCAGAAGTGCGTATAAACGCCCATAGGTGTCATGTACTAAAATTGAGGCTGAATTTGGCAAAATGGACTCTAGAAACACATCTAGAAGGCCTAAAAATCCTAGGAACTAACCCTAGAATAGTGTACATAAAACCTAGGAAGTGTGCATAAAGCATTAAAGTGCACATGAAAGTGCATGTGTGTGTGCATGGCCACGCGCCATGCACACACTATGCACTACCATGCACAAAATCCTCGATGTGTGACCACGCACCTATCACTCTATTCTATTCAATTTTCCCTATAAATATACCCCTTCATATCCCATTTTAGAAGGGGGAGCAAGTGGAAACACACACACTCAAAAAATCAGTCCAATCAAAGGCGCTGGAAACCCCTTTCCATATAGTTTTTGCTCTCCCACAGCCTTTCCCTTAGGTTATTAGATCCCTTTTCCATCAAACCAAGCCTCATCTTTATTAAAGCACGCTTCAAAGGTATACAATATAGTTTCATTCTACTGTCATTTTGAACCTCTCGATGAGGAAAGCTTGATAATTTGTTAAAGCTAAAACTTCAAAACTCACGCAAACTTAGTCGAGTCTGAGGACCACACATTTATTTTAGCATGTTTATTTTATCGCATTGCATTTTATTTTATTATCGCCAGCATTTGAGAATATTGTTGTGCTTGTGTGATGAGACTCATAATCTTGCATGCTATGTGAATAAATATGCTTTATTATGCTCATTTCACATCATTATTCTACATCCTCTATTTCTGAAATCATGAAATCACATCATAAATACCAACAATGTGAAAAGTTCATATCCTAGAATAGTCTCATCATGCTCTCGATCCAGTGATGACCTCATGCATCATTTGTATTATCTTCATACATCATCATAGCATAAATAATCACTGTAAGCATGCATGATCATCCTATTATTCATGAAATTGAGCAAGCTGTGTGAATGGTCGTGTTAATCTTGCAAATCAATCATATCCAAATTAGATTTACTTTTCTATAATCTTTTCCTTTTCATATGTATTTTATCAAGAAAATGATGTAATAAATAAATTTTCAGCTTTATTATCTTCCACTATCTGATTTACTATGTGAATGCTATACAAACTATCATTACCGAAACTAGGGTGTTACAGTAGCTATACATTGAATATCGTATAATGAGAAATAGTCAAAAAGTAGATGTGATCCCCTAAACCTAGAAATCTCTACTAGGGACAATACTCATTGAGTGACCCAATGTTTTCCCTTTCTTTTCCTAACTTTCTAAAAATCAGGTAGCGACTCCACAAAATCAAAAGCATCTCGTCCCCCCAAGACTAATCATTTGTCCCTCTTCTGCAAAGTTGCCATGTCCCTCGAAAATGGAAAGACCCACACAATGTCCCATGAAAACATACTACTATCAAAAAAGCCAGAAAGGGAAAATGGTCACTCACAGTGGCAACTCCACTAGGAACTTCTAAGTAAGAGGGATTGTAGACGGTGGGGTTTAGAGTGCGCCTAAAATTTTAGCAACCATGACACTGTTTGAGCTCAGGGCTCTAGAGAACACACTAACCACTGTCACAAAGACATGGCATGGAGATAAAGGGTAGTCACTCAAGGTAAAAATTGGGACAAATCGAAAAATGGTGGTACTCGATTCCTTAAAAGAAAGCCAGCACCACAACTAGGAGATTCTAGGTACGAAATACTAACTTCTTTCAGTCTTGTGTTTTTTTAGAATTACTTTATAAATTACTATTTTATCTTCTATTTACATGCAATTTCATATAAACCCTTAAAAACAATCAACTTCAGGCAAACTAGTCATGAAATATACAAGTAATCAATGCATTCATCACAATCCCTAGGTTAGTCAAATCTACATTAATTTTGATTAAATGGGCTAAATCTACACGTTTTAATTTACAAATGAGCCTAAAAACTAATGGGCCTAATTCCTATTCAATTTTAATTAAATGAACCTAAGTCTATTTATTTTAATTCTAAGAATGAGCCTAAATCTACAAATTATGAAGTATTTAATTTAGTGGGCCTAATTCTACATGTTTTAATTCTAGAATGATCTTAAATCTACAAATTATGAAAAGGCTTAAATTAAATGGGCTAAATCTAAATTAATTAAATTAAATTAGATTGACCTATGTCTAAATTAACTAAATGGGCCTAAGTTATCTCTACCTTAAATCTAATTAATTATGGGCCTAAAATACATTTTAATTAATTAGACTTTAAAAACCTAAATCTATTTAAATGGGTTAAAGCCTAATGTGGGCCTAGGGCCCAAAACACATAAATATAAGAAAACAAGCCCAAAAACAATAAAAAAAATATCAAAATAAATAAATAAAAGATCAAACAATTAATTAAATCTATTCTAAAACCCTAATTTTTACTAATGAATTACTTAAAACAAAACATACAAGCACACACACCAAATTTCATTATTCCCACTATTGAGACTATTACAATTAAGTATTGAGAATAATAAAAAAAAGCAAAAATTAATACAATCCCAAAAATAAATAAAAATAAGACAATTAAATTAAAAAAACCTAGAAACTACATCTAGCTACAAGGTTCTATCCATGGCATTCTATGGACCTATATGGATTTAGTTCTCCAAGTATGATCATCATGTGATATCCTCCATAATCGCCATCATGAAAGGGTAAAACAATGATTAGTGAATAAAATTATAATAAAAATTCAATAAAATTAAAATATTAATAAAAGAAGACAAATAAAAGAAGGTAGGGAGAATATAATGCTTATGGATGCTTATGAATGAATTGCTCCTCAGACTAGTAAGATCATCGTTGTTTTTTTTTTTTGTAGGCATTCAAAACTTGTTATTCTTCTTCTCAAATATCTCCAAACGAATAAATCACCAAGAGTTTTTTATTTTTTTGGAAACGAATGCTCAGTATTGAGAAGTTAGAGTTAAGTCTCCCTACTCCTCACGCCTAAGCTTTCCTTTTATAGGGAAAAAACCAAAAAACCCTAAGGTCTACGTACTAGGAGTTCTAATTTTAAAAAGACTTTATTTCCTAAAGAATTAGATAAATCCCAAAAATAAATTTAAGAAAATTTTTTAACCAATCAAAACTCAAGAAAAAATATTTTTATTTTCTATAAAAAATACAAAAAATAGATGAAAAACATATAATTTTGACCTGAATTGAGTAATTTCGATCAGAATTGCGTAATTCTAACCGGAATTACATAATTCCAATTGTAATTATAGAATTTTGATTTTTTAAATTTAAATTACAAAAAGACCCTTGAAAGAAATTAAAATTTTCAATTAGGTCTTAAAAGGTATTGTAATTAAGTCCTAAAAAACTAATGAAACTCTTTCTAAAAATGTATTCAAACTTTTGAGGTTTTGAACTTTAAGTGTTGAAGACCTACTTATAAAATTTTTATCATTGGAGTCCTTTGTTGCGTCCATATTTTATTATCCCAAAATTGGGTATTTATAGCGATCAACTTAAAAATGACTATTTCTCATTATGCAATATTAAATTGTATAGAGCCCCTCACCACTGCATTTGCACTACACATCGCATGTGCACCACTTGTCCCTAAAAGCCTTGATAATACTAAATGGCATTGCCACCATGATTCCACTCGAGTCACAAGGCGATGAAGATACGATAATTATCACCTTTAGTCTTTACTCGTGCATTCGCTGGACTCATCTAACCAAAGTTTATAACCTAAGTCCTTAAAGGGGGTGATTGAGTTATCAAAAGAATGCTAGACTTACTCACTAGAGTCTGTATCCTAGTCATATAGGGGCATTCTCACTAAAGGAACCCTTAGCCTTTCACCCTGACTTAGCTCATATAGATAAACCAATAGTAACATCCACTAGGATTTCACCAAGCTATGCATGCTATCCTTGTCCTAATGCTATCTATTTGACCTAATACTCATAAATGACATGACCCTCCTAATGTCTATCATCGAATGATGTCATAATGTCAATTTTCATAGAAAATTTATGCTCAAGACCATGTGATTCTCATCTATTTCATGTGAGCCCAAAGCATGAGGAATGATAAGAATAATATACCTCAACTTGAATAGTATATGCAAATTAACAAACAACGACATCCCTAAATGATGGAACCTATGAAATGTCGTCTATTTATCCTTATCAGATCAAATGAATGGGTTAGGAACCCAACTAGATTATGGACCTTTATGTCAGCAAAATCAAACTGTAAACTATCAAATGATACTTTCATGACTCCCAATAAATATATCGAATATCGATATGGGGGCAAGAATTTGAACTCTTTTTAATTGAACTTGGTCCTACGTATACAGGTGCATGCAGGCTCTGGACATCATTTAAAGCTCAATAATTAACCCTCACATTGACATCATATGATTACCTCAAGCACATTTAAGTATCATTCCTTAATTTACCTTTTGATTCACTTACATAAATCAAAATAGCCTAGTTCCAAGAGCAAAACCATAATCCCCTGATGACTATAGGTTTAAAAACCCACATAGGAAAGAGACTGACTGACCTCATGGAGAAATAAGGTTGGAAATGAGAGCTTACTTATGATTAGTTTGTTCACTGTGCAGGAAAAACTAACCAACTTTAATTATGCATACATCATATACATGTAGATAGCATGTATTAACCACTATTTCTTATAGGAATAATCATATTTAATTTTAGGATTTTACATCCACTCCATGCATACATGCTTACCCTTTTCTTTTACGGGCACATGTCATGCATCATTCATTTAGCTAACCCTAATAAATGTACAAGAATATGGCATGAGTGACTAAGAAGACACCACATATAAACAATTCAAAGATAAACTAAAAAAGGAGATCCAAACATTGCTCACTAATGGCACTATAGCTGAAATCCTCCAAGCCCAAATCAAAGCCAAAAGTGCCCGAGATAGGAATAGCACACCACTGAGTGAAGCCTTTACATCTATTCATCTGAGGGTAGATAAGGCAAAGAGAATTTCCCACACTCTAGTTTAATTTGATGATGATAATGGCTACTACCAAGATATCAGGAATGCATCAAAAGCTGTAAAAATTTCTGACCTGACCAAGCCTGAATCGATGAGGGAGGTCAAAATATTAGACAACAAGATGGCTTAGTTAGAATTCCCCTTCAAAGACAAGGGAACTCATGGCTCCAAAAGCTTTACTGGCCTAGCATTATTCAAAGATGAGCTGCTTCCAGATGATTTTAAGCTACCAAACTTTGCTAAGTTTGACGGAATAGGGGATCCAAGGGTCCATCTAAGGCAATATGCCACTTTCATGGCCACCACAAAGCTTATAGAAGCATAAATTTTTTTATTCTTCTTCACATCACGAGATGAAGGACTGAGTGTATGGTTCTTTGACCTTGAAGATAAAATTAAAAGTGATTGGCTACTAGTAACTCAAAAGTTCTCCAAGCAGTATGAATACAACACTCAACTAGACATCACTCAAAGGGACCTTGAGACCACAAGACAGAAACCTGGTGAAGCTTTCTCTTATTATGTCACCAAATGGTGGGGGAAAGGTAGTTAAGATGAGGAACCATCCTCTTGAGGATGAGCAAATAGAGTTGATAATCAAAGGGGCACTACCACACTTTAGAAAATAGATGATCTTTGCTTATTATCCTGATTTCAGAGCTCTTCATCAGGCTAGGATCATAATTAAGGATAAGGAACCTTAGTAAGCCAGAAACACTTTTTGTCGCAATACCCAACCAAACATCCAAAACACCTTCACCCGAGCCGTAGAAATAAACATGATCTAACCTAACACCCATAGCTTACCATCTATCAATGTCATCAAACCACCTAGAAAATTCTCAAACTTTAACCTCCCATTATCCAAAGTATTATAGAGGCTTCAACAAAAGAACCTCTTATAGCCACAAGAGCCTAGGCCTCTCCTAAACCCATTACCACCTCATATTAACCAAAAGTTGTTCTGCCACTTTCACTAGATGCCTAGCGACACCACTGATACATATAAAACTCTTAAAAATGCAATCCAAGACCTCATTGACTTTAGAAAAATTAATGACCCAAAAAAATGACCTAGTATCAAGACCAATCCTCTCCCAAACTATCAAAACATGCCTCCACCAACCATCAACCTGGCTTCCTCTAATTTACCAATAAACCTTATTAAAAAATCAATCTAAGATGTCCAAGAAACCCAAGTCTACCAAGGACAAGCTGAGAAGTGGGTGAGCAATGGAATTAAGAAATCAGGGTTTGAGATCTTCAATGACACCCTTAAGGAGAAATGCTTGCCAAATATGGTCACTAAGACTGATGTCCATGAGCTGATGAAAAACCTAGATCTAGAATCTGAGAGTGAAGTTATCAGTCATGCTCAAGCTGCTGCCATCCTTGAATCGAGCATTTATGAATCCTGTTCAAAAACATTGCTGATGATTATCTTTATACTTTATCTTTGTTTGAAAATGATGATGTAATTAACTCTAAAGTGAATGCAATGATATCTAATTTTGCTTGCTTGTTGGATGTCTTTCCTGATGGTAGTGTGCATTGCATTGATCAAAACATTAGCATATTTGATATTCATTCCATATGCACTGAATCATTTAACATTGGCATGGAATCTAAACCACACATTCTGCATATTTCAAAAGATGTTACCCCTGAAGAAAAGAGAGAAATTGAAAAAATATTAATAAAATATTCAAAAGTATTTACCTAAACATATGACAATATGCCTAGTATTGACAGAATGGGCCCACATGAAGGGTGCAAACCGATAAAGTAGAAACTGAGAAGACTCATACTAGAATGGGCCCAACTAGTGAAAGAGGACATCGAGAAATAGATCAAGGAAAAATTCCTAAAGGTAGTAGACTATCCGAAATGGTTAGCAAATATAGTGCTAGTATCGAAGAAAGATGGAAGGGTTAGAATCTGCATTGACTATAATAAGGCCTACCTAAAGGATGATTTCCCACTACTTTATGTAGATATATTGGTTGACAGTGTCGCCATATGTGCAATGTACTCCTTTATAGATGCATTCTCTAGGTACAATAAGATCCTAATAGCCGTTATCGACAGAGTAAAGATATCTTTCATAATAGAATGAGGTATTTACTGCTACAGAGTAATGCCTTTTGGATTAAAGAATGTAGGGGCAACCTACTAGAGAATGGAAATTACAATATTCCATGACATGATACACAAAGAAGTGGAGGTATACGTTGACGACATGATGGTCAAGTCAAGAACCATGGAAGAACATCCCTCTAATCTCAAAAAGTTCCTTAGAAGGGTTAAAAAGTATAGTTTCAGGCTAAATTCAAAAAAATGCATATTCAGGGTCACTTTAGAAAAGATGATGGGGTATGTTGTCAGTCAAAATAGGATTGAAACATATCCAAACAAAGCAAAAGCCATCAGAGAGATGCTAGTGCCAAAAATAGAGAAAGAAATTAGAGGGTTTCTAGGGAAATAATAATTCATTAGCAGATTCATTGCTAAGTTGATAATAGTGTGAACTAATCTTCAAGCTACTTAGAAAAAATTAGCCAGTTGAATGGAATGAATAGTGTTAGCTAGCATTTGACAAGATCAGAAGCTACCTAGCCAACCCACCAGTTCTAAGACCACCTAAACTAGGGATACCTCTAACCTTGTATCTGGCTATCATGACCCGAACCCGAGGGCACGTGACCGGCACTAGGGAATGGGTAGGCATAAGGCCTCTGAAACCTGTACTAAGCCTAAAAGAAAAGGAAAAAAAAACCTTCCAATTTAAAACTTTATTTCATAACAGAACATATTATCAAACTGATTTTTCTATAAATAAACAAAATCGAGTGCTTAATAAAAATATGCTTCAGCGTTACATATTATAAATCAAGCTTAAATCATTATACATAAGCATGGTTCATACAAATAAAATAAACAAATATACTTAAGTCATACAATTCATAGTACATATACTACTACAACTTTCTAGAGTATTACAACAGTACAACTTACAATGACCTACATAAAATGGCCGGTGATGAAGAAACCTGGCAAGGAGGCAATCTGAGGTCGAACTCCTAAGCTCCCGAACAAAAAATAAATTAAGGGGAATCAGTCCTCAATGAGTAAGTCAATAAAAAGAGCTGTATGGTTTTAAAACCTTTTTGAAAACCATATAGTTATAGTGAAAATAATTTTTAATGTATAGATATAGCTTTTGAAAAATCTCGATAGAACCTTAAACCCAAAGTTCTAAATGGCCAACTGAGCCCATTTATTCCAACTAGGCTGCCGGTCCCCGAGAGCAAAGGCATCAACCGAGTCTCTAAGTCGCAGTCATTCACTTAATCCAAATATATGGCACCGGCAGTCCCCGAGAGCTAAGGCATCGACCGAGGCACCCATCCCAGTCCATTATTAACTTTCCAATCATTGGCGGTCCCCGAGAGCAAAGGCTTCCACTGAGGCACCTGCCCCAGTTTAATATCCACTAGTTATACATAAATCGGATCCATCTCTCAATCTCTACCATGTGCACACGATCCTGGTGAAACCCACCAGGTAGCCCGTTCTACCAAAATTTCTCAAAACTAGTTTTAAATAAATTTAAAAAATGCGTTTAAACCTTAATAGCAACATTCAATTAAATAAATCATATAATAAATATTAAAAATATGAGCACACACATTCTTTAAATAAAACACACGCACAGATCATTCTATTGACGTACAAGATAAACGAGAAGGCTGACGACCGCGCGTCTGCATCGATCCCATGGCTTCTGCTCCGATATGCTCGAGAAAAGAAATTAACAGATTGATTATAAAACATGCCTATGGAATTGAAATCAAAAATCAACAAAAATAGTGAAATTCTAAGCTGACTCGAGGAAGACCAGATAAGACTCGATAGACAAGAAAAAGCCTAATTAATGGTATAAATTTACCAAAGATATCACGTTTTATGAGAAAATCTATCAAAATTTTGGCAGAGTCTCCTCTGTAAAACAGACATCTCTCTACCAAAGGTAGAGCCATTCCTGCATGGAAAACGCACTACTAAAATTCGCACACAGTCTACACTTGAGTCGGCTCTCCCACATAGTATTAGCCCGACCGAGTTCACAACTTAACAAAACATCACCACTTAATTCTAACTAATAAATTCATGAAAATTTTACTTTCATAAATAAACATTAAAATCATATTTAAAATATAACATGACACTTAATTAAATTTAATTAGACATAAATATATAAAAACCCATAATTTCCAATAATATACATTATTCTTAAAATATGCATATATATATAATTCATAAGTAATATAACTATCAACAAATAGCTTAATTATAACCATTATACCAAATATGCTAAATATAACCATATATACATTTTTTTTTTGTTACCAAAATAATATATTATACATATATATAATTTTTGGAACAATATTCAAATTTGACATTACTTAATATAAAATACCAATTAATTTATAAAAAAAAATCCTCTAAACCTCTAAAATATTAATAAAACCAACAAAAATATATATTTAACTATAATTAGCATAAAATTACATATTTATCCATATAATACAAAATATACATAATATACTATTATTTCTCAAAAAATTTCCCTAAAAATTTTACAAATGCCTAAAAATTATTTTCTCAACATAAATATTATTAATATTAATTAAAACACATAATTAAACTAATATTCCAACAAAAATCCAACTTTAACCTAATTATTCAATTTTGACATAAACTATAAAAATAATTATAAAAATAGTATAAAAATCACAAAAACCATAATTTAAGTTCTAAAATTAATAACATTTAATAATAATATTAATTATCAAAATTTCATAATTTTTACAATAAATTTTGAAATTAATAAAAAATTTTAATTAAATACCCAAAATTTACAAAATTTATAATTAACACCATAATCTCTAAAATCTTAAATAAAGGTCAATACACTAAAATAATTAACATTATTTACCCTAATTACTAATTAAACTAAAAAAATCAAATAAAGTTAAATAAAAATCAAACAAAATCAAACAAAAATTCTATAAATCAAGAAAAATCAAAATAATGTACAAAAATCGGATTTGAACAACTAAATTAGTATAATTCATCATTTAGCTTAGATTAAATAAAGATTAACACAAAAATCCACTCAAGCAACCAGAAAACAACTCTAAGACAACCTAAAAACAACTCTAAGACAACCTAAAAACAACCCAGAATAACTCACCTTCAACCTTCAATACCGACACCGGAAACTGGTTACAGCGGCGAGGCCTGGCATCGGTTGATGCCTGAGAAGGCAAGGCAAGTTGAGGGAGCAACGGTGGTGCCGATCCAGCTCCGACAGTGGTGGTGAGAGCTCAGAGCAAGAGAGAGGGAGAACACAGCGCCGGGAAAAGGAGGAAAAGAGGGAGGAAGAAGAAGCTGGTGGCCCCTCCGAGAATGGTGGTGCCGATCCAGCTCCGACAGTGGTGGTGAGAGCTCAGAGCAAGAGAGAGGGAGAACAGAGCATCGGGAAAAGGAGGAAAAGAGGGAGGAAGAAGAAGCTGGTGGCCCCTCTGAGAGGTCGAGGCACGCCGGAGGGAGAGGGAATGTGGCGGTGATGGTGACGGACCAAGAGGAGAGGCAGTGAGGTGGGAAATTTTTGGGTTTATAGGCAAACATTCACATGTATGTATATATATATATATATATATATATATATATATATATATATATATATATATATACTTACAAATTAGTCAAAGAATAGTTAGTACTATAGGGAGTATAATTTATTAAAATAATAATTACATAACCCTAACATAATAATATAACTAGATAATTAGAATTATGTAATCAAATGTAAATTTGTTTATCACTAACAAAAATCCGATAATTACTTTAGTTAAAAGAAAACGTAGGGTATTACACTGGCCATTGAAAGGAATGCAATTGTTGCATTGCTAGCCTAAGAGGAAGAAATGAAAGTAGAGTACACAGTCTACTACTTAAGCAAGAAGATGCTGCCATATGAAGAGAACTACAGCCAAGTCGAACATATATGCCTAGCAATGGTATGGGCAATGAAGAAACTCAGACATTACTTTCAATCCTACAAAATTCAGGCTGTGTCTAAAATGGACACAATGAAGTACCTCTACAAAGCTCCATCTTTAATGGGGAAACTTGCCAAGTGGCTGGTACTGCTAACAAAAATTGACATGCAATATCTTACTAAGAAAGCAGTAAAAGGGAGAGCAGTGGTTGAATTTCTAGGTCTCAACCCTATCTAGACTTAGAAGAAATACAACTGGACTTCCCAAACAACCTCAACTCAGCCATTGAGATCCTAAGATGGTGCATGTACTTTAATAGAGTAGTCAAATAGCTCGATGCACAGGTCAATGTCATACTATAATATTTAAAAGGTAAAGTAGTACAATTACTAAAAAGCTTAAGTTTAGAGTCATAAATAATGAAGCAGAATATGAGGCATGCACACTCATAATAGAATCAGTGATAAGCCCTAGATATTATAAAAGTCAAAATCTTTAGAGATTCCATGTTAGTAATCAATCATGCCACAGAAGAGTGGGAACTGAAACTCTTGAGGCTACTCATCATGTCCTTTTCAAAATGCAGATTCATTCATCTCCCCAGGATTCATAATCAAATGGCAGATGCACTTGCTTCTCTAACATCAGTATAGGAAGGACCATCCAAAATTCCCATGAAGCCTTTGATTCTACTCAGATTGGGACAACCTTATTATAAAAACTATAAAATAGCAAAGATAGAAACAATTAATAAACCCTAGTTCTATGACATCTAGAGATATCTAAAGGAACGAGCCTATCCTGATCAAGCAAATGAAAGAGACAAAGCAATCATTCGATGATTAGCATCAAAATTCACATCCACACTAGGGTGTGTTATACAAGAGAACCTCAAATGGTTTATAACTCCAATGTTTAAATGACATTAAGGCTACAAGAGTAGTAGAAGAAGTATACAAGGATGTTTGTGGTCTACACATGAGTGGAGAAATCCTAGCTAAGAAGCTAATCAAACAAGGGTTCTTTTAGATGACAATGATGGAAGACTGAATCAAATTTATAAGGAAATGCCATAAGGGTTAGATCCACGGGAATGTCAGTCATCTTCCCCCAATAGAACTACACTACATGTCCTCTCCATGGCCCTTATCCTCTCTATGGCCCTTCTCAACATGGGGACTAGACATAATTAAGGAAATCCAGCTGACATACACAGGTTCATCCTAGTGGTAGTGGACTACTTTACAAAATGGGTCGAAGTAGAATCATTCGTAAGGATAGGAGCCAAGCAAGTGGCTAAGTTCATTAAAAGAAACCTATTTTGTCGATATAGGATCCCCTATCACATTATTTTTGACAATAGTGTCCAATTCCAAGGGGAATTAAAGAACTATAAGGAGTTATAAGGTGGAACATCATAAATCTTCTCCTTACTGACCATAAGCAAATAGGGCCATCAAAGTTGCAAACAAGAACATTAAAAAATCTTGTCAAAGATGACTCAGACTTACCGAGATTGGGCAGATAGATTGCCATATGCCTTATGGAGGTATCAAACAATAATCAAAACTTCAACAGGAGCAACTTCTTTCTCACTAGTGTATGGATTAAAAGTAGTTCTTCTAGTTAAAATAGAGATTAAGTCTCCTCAGGTAGCAATCAAATCTGAATTACCAGAAGTATAGTGGGCTCGACAAAGGCATGACAATCTCACTCTCTTAGACAGCCAAAGGCTCAAGGCTCTATACCATACATAGTTGTATCAAGCTCAACTAGCCAAGACCTTCAACAGAAGAGTAAAATATAAAAGTGTGAAAATAAGAGATTGGGTGCTAAAAGCAAGCAAGACATAACGTTCCAAACCCTAGAGGGAAATTCATACTGAACTGGGAAGGCCTATACTTAGTCAAATATGTCTTATCAAAAGGAGTAGTCAAGCTAATGGATTCTAAAGACAATGAATTCTCTAAACCTGTCAATACATACCGCTTGAAAAAGTACTGTGTCTAAGGCCTAAAAAAATCTCGTTGAGTTAAAAACCTAAAAATGACAGCTCAGGCAAAAGTTAGGGACTTCCTATTGCGTTGAAAGCCTAAAAATGATAGCTCATGTAAAAATTAGGGAAAGAGCGAAAATACTTAACTAGAAAACCAAAAAAGGTTAGTTAAGGGCAAGTGTAACCTCAAGTTCAAAACTTTTATGAATGCACCTGTGCTTTTCTTAAATAATTACAGTAAAATGAGAATGGTTGCCAATTTATGCAAAATGTTTTTAAAAAGTGCAACACATTTTATCATGAATTTTATCAAGCATGTTTTGCATTTTCCTTCATTACATGACCATGGTTCTTACCATCCTCTCTGAACTCTCTCTTTGAGATAAGCCACTATTGTCAAAGCTAAAAAAAGAGCCCAGATAGGTGTGAAAAGCTCTAAAAGGAGACACCCTAGGCAAAAAAGGGAAGAAAAAGAAAACCCAGCTAAGTGCGAAAAGCTCCAAAAGGATACGCCTTAGGCAAAAAAGGGAACAGAGGTAGACAATAGTAATGGCAAACATCATCATCAATGATACACAACAAGAAGCATATACAATCATCATTGTACAAGCATCATACAACATGCAGGATAAAGGCCCAGATACAACACCCAAAGTCCATAACCTCAAGAACATAATACAACAAAGCAAACCACAGGCCAAAAGTCCTACACTTAGCTCTTAAAACAACTACATTAGCCATGGCTACCATCAAAGTAAGCACTAATCCTGCTCAAGCATCCCCCTGATCTGGTCCTGACTCATTCTTGTTCATGGAAAAGGATAATAGTTGTGACTCCAACTCACTGATGCGGTCATGATAAGCTATATGCTCTTACTCCCATTCACGACTAGTAAGACGGTGCTTAACCTGCATTATATATAGCATATCATACACTTATACATAAAACATGTGCATAACATAAACATGTATAATAAAAAAAGGCATAACCTTTGAGTGGTAGCAAACTCCAAAAAGCACTATTGCACACTCCCTATAATAGTATACTAGTATTGACTAGAGGAGACATGAATCTATAAAATTAAGAAAATAAGTCAACCACTACTCACTAAATAAATGAAACACATGCAAGAATAAGTAGAGAACACGAACATGGGTAGCATCAGTAAGAGCAAAACCCTTCTGAGGAAAGCCAGGTCTAGGCAAATCAAACTCACTACTCTACCAAGGATATTCATCCTAAGTAAAGACAAATATGGCTTAATCGTCAAGTCCCTAAGAGTAGTACTACCAGAAGCCATAGCACTGGCATAGGTAGTTGCCTCAGTATGGAATGTGCCCTCATCCTCCTCAAAATGAGATTTGGATCTTCTCCAATGTCGCTATAAATAAGTTCTCACAACTCATGTCAATTACAGATTATTACTAATAAAGTTTGCTACATGGTTGCACCAAAACATGAATAAAGGCTTTCCAGATCAAAAGAAGTGACTCTTCATGACCCGCACGATAGTCTAATCCTCAAACCTGAAGGACGAGATGTATATGCCTAAGAAGGTGAAGGTGAGGGAAAGGTCCCACTAGTTACAGCATCAATTAGTTAAAGGATCAATACATCAGCATAAGGCAAACCCATTCTCTCCAAAAGGATCTTAGAGGGAAATCCCATCAAAATAATAGTAAGATCATTACCGTAAAGCTCATGGCCCCATAACATGTCACTAGGAGGAGGGATGGGAACTCTCTTCTTATATGGGCCATCCCACCAATGATTGACTAGCTCGCCCAAATACTACACTCTACTAATAAGGCCGGAGAGCAACACCCAACTCTCTATCAATTGCCATGCAGCCACCATCTCTGTTATCCAATGAGACCTCGCTACCCACTAGTAAAGAAAGATCTGGTCAAAGGGCAAGAATGAACAAAAGATCCCTAAAAGAGAAACAACCAACATAATAGGAATCAGACACACCTGATTAGGGGACAGCTTCCCCATATGGTCCCGAGCCACCATGCAATCCTCAATTGAATCAATAGTCTTCCTGATCTAGCCAAAATAACAAGGGAAGCCATCCTCTTACAAATGCTCGATGGACAAATAAGGGAGAATCCTTAACTCATATGCCCAAATTTATCAAAATCAAAGGGCAAAAATAATAAACCTAAAAGCAAAAGAATAGACTACAGAACTCTTACTCTCGTCCAGCAAAAACAAGCATCCACAAATCCTCGAGCCACCTCAGCATGCTGCATCAAGGCCTAAGTACATATGAGCAAAGGTAGTAGTGCCCTAGCAATACCTCAGCAAGCTATTTAGATCTCTCAAAACAAATAATAATCATAGATCACCCATACCTGAAGGGTTCGAGAAGATAACAACACTCAATAAATAAAATAAAAAACAACGAGCTAGCTATTCTACTAAAATAATACCATGATCGTACAAAGTCTACACATAAGAAATAAACTCCTTGTAATGAGCTAGATATGGGCAACTAGACCACAAAGGTGTGACTACCCCAAGCAAATCCATCATGAGGCTCCTCCTTGCCACTGTAGTAGAACACTCCTCCTCACTAAAAGGAGCAGGCTCTCCAGAAAATCTTAAGTCTGTGATAGCTATAAAATCCAAATGGGTAATAGTCATCTTTCTAATAGGCAGATGGAAAGCATGCATCATGTCCATCCACTGCTCTATCAACGCATACATGGCAATCTGACTTGGTGCATACAAATCATAAGATAATGTAGTAATGACTCCATCAAAGCCCTTTATAGCAATCATCTGCTTCATACACATCAGGAGACCCTGATAATACATGCTAGCTCTATTGAAACTAATAGGAAGCACAGTAACATATCTATAAAGCTATAAAAAATAGGTATGCTATCAAGCATTTGCATAGATACTAAATACTAACGTATCTCTCTCTTTATCATTTAACAGGATCAAAATAATAACAAAAGCCGAAAAGAAAAACATCATGGCAAATACTAGTAGATGATCATAATATTTACAATAAAGCTATGACTAGACAGATAGTTATAGCAAGAGCTACAGAACTACAGCTACAACAACCTCATATAGTAAAATAAATAGTGAAGCAGCCAATGAATAAGCTTCAAAAAATAAGTGCAAAGAAGGACTTACCTCACGATGATGATGTACCTAAGCATAAGTCTCCAAACTATAAATAATAAAGACCTCGAGAAAGCCTAGATGGCTGAGAACTCTAAACACCATATGTGCTAGTCCCTATAGTAGACATCCCAGCTCCAGTGGCCTCTGTAAAGTCACCCTTAACATTAACATATCAACAAAAATGTCCTCCAAACCCTCAGGAATGTTAGGGAACTCCATTTTACGTAAAAGAAAATGGAAGTACATAAGAAAAAATAAAGCAGATAGAACTCGAAACATAAAAAGGGCCAAGAAAAGTTAGAAAATAGTCAAAGAAATTTGGATAAAGCCTCCCCAAACCTCTAATACAATCGTTTAAATAGGCCTAGAGGGAGGAAGCGCGTGACCATGCACACAAGCTCATGACCATGCATTGTCTATGCACAATCATGTGCACTTACCCCTTCCATGCACTATTTTGTGGTTTTATGCGCACTTTAAGACTTTGCACACTCACTTCTATGGTCCTAAACTTCCATTTGAGCATAATACATGCACTAAACTCTTGCAAATTACACTGATATTTATTCCATCTATCTAAAGACATTGCAAACACACTAACTTTTTTAGAAAATTCAATACCGCACGAAGGAAGAAGAGTAAGAAAAATTCACTGTAAGGATATCTCTCTCCAAATCATCAAAATAATAGCGTTATCACCTCATCAGTATTGCATCATCACTACATCATTACTACATCACTACTACATCATTACTATAACACTACTACATTATTATTGCATCATCACTACTACCTCATTCATATTGCTTAGGAGCACTCACTCATTGCTTAAGAGCACTCTCACATGGCTTCACATTACTTAGAAGCATTCACATTGCTTAAGATCACTCTCATATTGCTTAGAAGCATTCACATTGCTTAGAAGTACTCTCTTATTACTTACGATCATTCACATTGCTTATAAGCACTCTCATGTTGCTTAGGAGCATTCACATTGCTTAGAAGCATCTTCGCATTGTTTAGAAGCATTCTCGCACTGCTTAGAAGCACTTTTATTTATTAAAAGCACTCTCACATTGCTTAGGCACACTTACTCATTGCTTAGAAGCACTTTCACATCATTTCACATTACTTAGGAGCATCTTCACATTGCTTAGAAGCACTCTCATACAGCTTAGAAGCACTTTCAATGCTTAAAAGCACTCTCGCATTTCTTAAAAGCACTTTCACCACTTAGAAGCATCTTATTATTGCTTAGAAGCATCCTCACATTGCTTAGAAGCTCTTATGTTGCTTAGGAGCATTCACATTTAGGAGCATCTTTACATTGCTTAGAAGCACTCTTGCTTTGCTTAGAAGGACTTTCATTACTTAGAAGCACTCTCACATTGCTTAAAATCACTTTCACCACTTAAAAGCATCTTCTCATTGCTTAGAAGCATCCTAACATTGCTTAGAAGCACTCTCATATTGCTCAGGAGAATTCACATTACTTAGAAGAACTCTTATGTTGCTTAGGAGCATCTTCACAGTGCTTAGAAGCACTCTCGCACTGCTTAGAAGCTCTTTCACATTACTTAAAATCACTTTCACCACTTAGAAGCATCTTCTCATTACTTAAGAGCACTCATTCATTGCTTAGAAGTACTCTCACATTTCTTCACATTGCACATAAGCATTCACATCGCTTAAAAGCACTCTCACATTGCTTAGAAGCATTCACATCGCTTAGAAGCACTCTCACATTACTCAGAAGCATTCACATTGCTTAGGAGCACTCTCATATTGCTTAGAAGCATTCGCATTGCTTTGGAGCACTCTCACATTGTTTATCAGCATTCACATTGCTTAGAAGCACTCTCACATTACTTCACATTGCTTAGAAGCATTCACATTGCTTAGACGCACTCTCACATTGCTTAAAAGCACTCACATCACTTAGAAGCACTCTCACATTGCTTAGAAGCATTCACATTGCTTAGGAGTACTCTCATATTGCTTAAAAGCACTCCCATATTGCTTAAGAGCATCTTTACATTGCTTAGAAGCACTCTCACACTGCTTAGAAGCACTCTCATATTGCTTAAAAGCACTTTCACCACTTGGAAGCATCTTCTCATTACTTAGAAGCATTGTCATAATGCTTAGGAGCATCCACACTGCATAGGATTCTATATACTTATGGATTATGCATCACTATTCACCCCCTCTTTAACTCAATTAGTACTATCCACCCCCTCCCCTCTATCTCTAACTCAATTAGCACTATTCATCCCTTAACTCTAACTCAAGTAGCATTATTCACCCCTCTAAGGAATCCCTACAAAATTGAGCTATATCTAGATAGTGATATGGTAAGCACTTAATTGTTAGAATCAAGAGACCATGCCATGCCTCATATTTAACTGTCCCTAAAAATGGTCCACTAATGAAATGAACCTCCAAGATGACTAAAGTCTGCTCATTCGTAACACCTTTGAAGTGTGCAACCCTAAAAACCTAACTGACCCCACCAGTGTTCAAAATTGATCATCGAGCCATTAAATTGTGCTCCAACCTTACAAAATACAAATTATCGAAACAATGAAAAGCTTATTTCAAGAATTCCTTTCTAAAAAAACTTAGCTTGTTCGGCCAATGTTCATTTTATTAGATTAAGACCTAACTTTGTGAAAAAATGGAAATCAATTTTGGTAAAACGGACTTCAAAATCACATTCAGAGGGCTCCAAAACCTCCTGAAGTGGTCCTGGAATGGTCCAACACAACTCAAGAATCAGTGCATGTTGCTTAGAAGTGCACATAAAGCCATAAACACTTATAGGTTTCACATGCTAAAATCAAAGCCAAACTAGACAAAAAGAACTTTAGAAACACATTTGGAAGGCTCTAAAACCTTTAAAAGTGGTCCCAGTATAATCCAAAATAACCCCAGGATTAGTGTGTATAGCTTAGAAGTGGGCATAAACACCCCTAGGTGTCATAAGCTAAAATTGAGGCCGAATTAGAAAAAATGAACTTTGGAAATGCACTCTGAAGGCCCAAAAACCCTATGAACCAACCTCAAAAAAGTCTACATAAGCCCCAAAATGGAGTGCGTATTGTGCAAAAGTGCATGTAACTGCACGCGAGCGCGTGTGGCCATGTGCTAGCACGTGACCACATGCCAAGTGCACAGTCACATGCACTTCACATTATCACATGATCCATCCTAGGGACACACACATCACCACACCTATACCCCCCTATTCCACACATTTTTCACTATAAATAGACACCTCCACACCCCATTTTAAGGGGGAAGCAAGTGAAATCAGACACACACTAAAAAATCTATCCAATTAAAGGCACTAGAAACCCTTTTTTGGATAGTTTTTTCTCCCCACTGTCTTTTTCTTAGGAGATTATATCTCTTTTCCACCAATCTGAGCACGCTTCAAAGATATACAAACTAGCACCATTCTGTTGTCATTTTGAACCTCTCGACAAGGAAAGCTTGATAATCCCTCGAAGCTAAAGCTTTAAAACCCATATAAGCTTAGTTGAGTCTGACGACCACACAATCATTTTAGCATGTTTATTTTATTTTATTGCATTTTATTTTATTATCACTGCATTTGAGAATATTGTTGTGCTTGTGTGATGAGATTGGCAATTTTGCATGCTATATGAACAATCTATGCTTTATTATGCTCACTTTATATCATCATTCTGCATCCTTTAGTTTTGAAACATGAAATCACATCATAAATATCAATAATATAAAACGTTCATATCCTAAAATAGAGTCATCATGTTTTCGGTCTAGTGTTGACATGATGCATCCCCTATATTATCATCATATATTATTATAGCATAAATAATCACTACAAACATACATGATCATCTACATTTTGCTTACTCATTCAATCAAGTGTCCATTACTTATCCTATTGTTCCTATGTTCAAGCAAGCTATGTGAATGGTCGTATTTACCTTGCAGATCCATCATATTTAAATTAGATTTACTTTTTCGCAATCTTTTTTTCCTTTTATATGTATTTTTATTACAAAAGTGATGTAATAATAATATATTCACCTTTATCTTCCACTATCTGATGAATTATATGAATGCTATGCAAACTATCATTATCGAAACTAGGATATTGCGATAGCAATACATTGAACATCATATAAATGAGAAATAGTCAAAAAGTATATGTGATCCCCCGAACTAAAAAATCTCTATTGGGGGCAATACTCGCTGAGTGACCCGATGTTGTCCCTTTCTTTTCCTAATTTTCTAAAAATTGGATGGTGACTCCATAAAATTAAAAAGCATCTCCTTCCTCCCAAGACCAATCATTTGTCCCGATTCGATAAATTTTCCATGTCCCTTGGAAATAAAAAGACCCTTACAAGAACTTATTCGCCTTGGAACTGAAAACAAAAAGCACAAAAGGTCACTCACAATGACAACTCCACTGGGTACTTATAAGTAAGAGAGATCAACTCAAAAATTGTTATTTCTCATTATAAAATGCATAATCACATAGAGCCCCTCACCACTGCATTTGCACTACACATCACTCGTGCACCATTGGTCCCTAAAAGCCTCAATAATGCTAAATGACATTGCCACCATGATTCCACTCGAGTCATGGGGCAATAAAGATATGGTATAATCACCTTTAGTCTTTACTTGTGCATTTGCTGGACTCATCTAACTAGAGTCTATAACCCAAGTCCTAAAGGGGGGCGATCGAGCTATCAAAACAATGTTAGATTCACTGACCAAAGTCTGTAACCCTAGTCATATGAGGGCATTCTCACTAAAGAAACCCTTAACCTTTCACCCTAGCTCAGCTGTAGATAAACCAGTAGTAACATCTACTAGGATTCCACCAAGTTCAGCATGCTATTCCTATCTTAACACTGTCCGTCTGATATAATATTCATAAAATGACATGACTCTCCTAGTGTGTAAACACCCAATTTCAGGATAAAAAATATGGATATGATAAAGGACTCCAATGATGAAAATATTATAAATAGGTCTTAAAAACTTGAAGTTTAAAACCTCAAGAGTCTAAATGCATTTTCAAAAAAAGAGTTTTTAGTTTTTTAAGGACCTAACTGTAATTTTTTTGGACCTAATTGAAAAATTTAAATTCTTGTAGGGGTCTTTTTATAATTAAAAGTTTAAAAAAATGAGGAATCAAAATTCTATAATTTCAATCAAAATTACACAAAATCGGTTGGAATTATATGTTTTCCATCCGTTTTTTATATTTTTATGAAAATAAAAAAACATGTTTCCTAAATTTTGATTGGCTAAAAATTTTCTTAAATTTATTTTTAGGATTTATCTAGACTTTTAGGAAATAAAATCCTTTTAAAATTGAAACTCTTTAGTACATGTATGAGCTAGGGTTTCTTAGGTTTTTTCTATAAAAACCAAGCTAAAGCTCTTTTTAGGGGGACCTCACTTTTTAGGGAGCTCACTTTTCAGAACTTTTAGACCTCTTTTTTTTCGTAAAGCTCTCTAAACTTTTCTTTAGGTAGTACACAAAAAATTCTTGGAGATTTATTCATTTGGTAAGCAAGGAGTAGGAGATTTAAAAAAAAAGAATAATAAGTTTTAAAGCCTACTAAAAAAACAATGATGATCTTACTAGTTTGAGGGGCAATTTATTTTGCATCCACAGACATTATCTTCTTCCTGCCTTCTTTTATTTTTCTATTATTTTTTATTTTATTGAATTTCAATTTTATTCAAATTTTATTGTAATTTTATTCACTAATCATTAGTTTACCCTTTTGTGATGGTGATTATGGAGGGGATTACATAATGATCTTACTTGGAGAAAAAGATCCATAGAGGTCCATGGAATGTCATGCATGGAACCTTATAAGTAAATATAGTTTCTAGTTTATTTATTTAATTATTTATTGTTGTCTTATTTTTCATTTATTTTTGGTTTGTATTAATTCTTCTTTTTTATTATTTTCAATAGCTTATTTTTCATTTATAATTAAGGTTTGTTTGATTAAAATTGAATTAGATTTAAGTGAATAGAATTAGGGTTGCTTGTTAGTTATTTTATTTATTTGTTGTTTATGGTCACTTTAATGAAATTAGGGATTTTAGAAGAAACAAGTTTGATTGTTTGTTTAATTTTTTATTTGAATGTTTTTGTTATTTTAATTGCTTTTGGGATTTTTTAATTTTTGTGTTTTAGGTAATAAGCCCATGTTAGGCTCAAACCTATTTAAATAAATTTAGGTTTTTTTACGTTCAATTAATTGAAATGCATTTTTAGGCCCATGATGAATTAGATTTAGGGTAGAGATAACTTAGGCCCATTTAGTTAATTTAGACATAAGCCCACTTAATTTAATTAATTTAGACTTAGTCCATTTAATTTAAGCCTTTTCCATATTTTGTAAACTTAAGATCACTTTAGAAATAAAATATGTAGAACTAGGGTCACTAATTTAAATACTTCATAATTTGTAGAATTAGGCCCATTTTTAGAGTTAAAATAAATAGATTTATGTTCAATTAATTAAAATTAAATAGGCATTAGGCCATTAGTTTTTAGGCTCACTTATAAATTAAAACATGTAGTTTTAGCCCATTAATTAAACTTAATGTAGATTAGACTAACTTAGGGATTGTTGATTAAAATGAGTGCATTGTTTACATGTATTTTTCATGACTAATTTTCCTGGAGTTGATTGTTTTAAATAAGGGTTTATATGAAATTGCATGTAAATAGAGGGTAAGATAGTAATTCACAAGGTAATTCTAAAAGAACACAAGACTGAAAGAAGTTAGTATTATGTATCTAGAATCTCTTGGTTGTGGTGCTGGCTTTCTTTTAGAGAATCAAGTACCACCATTTTTTGATTTGTCCCATTTATTACCCTAGGTGGCGACTCCGCATCTCCATGCCATGTCTTTGTTATAGTGTTTAGTGTGTTCTCTTGAGCCCTTAGCTCAAATAGTGTCACGGTTGCTAAGATCTTGGACGTGCTCTAAACCCCACCATCTGCATAGTGTCTATCATTAAATGACATCGTAATGTCAATTTTCATAGAATATTCATGCTTAGGACCACATGATTCCCATCTATTTCATGCAAGCTTGAAGCATGGGGAATGATAAAAATCATGTACCTCAACTTGAATACTATATGCAAACTAACAAATAACGACATCCCTCAATGACGGAACCTATAAGACATCATCCATTTATATTTATCAGATCAAATGAATGGGTTAGTAATCCAACTAGATTATGGACCTTTATGTCACCAAAATTAAATTGTAAACTATCGAATGTTACTTTCATGACTACTGATAAACATATTAAATATTGATATGGGGGCAAGAACTTGGGCTCCCTCTAATTGACCTTAGTCCTATGCATACGAGTGCATGTGGGCTCTAGACATCATTTGAAGCCCAAAAATTGACCTTCACATCAACATCATATGATTACCTCAAGCACATTTTAGTATCATTCCTCAGTTTACCCTTTGGTTATGATAAACATAAATCAAAACAACCATAGTCGCCTGATGACTAAAGGTTTGAAACCTACCTAAGAAAGAGACTGAATAACCTTATGGAGAAATAAGGTTGGAAGTGAGAGCTTGCTTGTGATTGGTTTGTTTATTGTGCAGGAAAAAATAGCTAGCTTTAATCATACATACATAATATATATGTAAATAAGCATGTACTAACCACTGTTTCTTATAGGAATAATCATTTTTCATCATGGGATTTTGCATCCACTCAGTGCATACATGCTCACCTTTTTCTTTTTTAGGCACATGTCATGCATCATTCATTTAGCTAACCCTAATAAATGTACAGGAATCCTAAATCTAACATGAATGACTTAGAAGATACTTCTTATTAGCAATTCAAACACAGGCTAAGAAAGGGGATCTAAAAACCTCTTGTTGATGGTACTATAGCTAAAATCCTTCAAGCCCAAATTAAATCCAAAAGTGCTTGAGATGGGAATAGCACACCACTAAATGAAGCTTCTGCATCTATTCACCCGAGGGTAGATAAGGCAAAGGGAATACACTCTAGTTCAAGCTGATGATGATGATGATGACTAATACCACGATCTTAGAAATGCACTAAAAGTTGCAAAAATTATTGTCATGGCCAAGCCTAAATTGATAAGGGAGGTCAAATTATTGGCTAACAGAATGGCTCATTTGGAATTTGCCTTCAAGGAAAAGGGGACTCATGGCTCCAAAAGCTTTACTAACTTAGCACTATTTAAAGATGAGCCACTTCTAGATGATTTTAAACTACCAAACTTTGCTAAGTTCGATGGAACAAGGGATCCAAGGGTCCATCTAAGGCAATATACTACCTTTATGGCTACTATAAAGCTTATAAAATCTCATATTGTTTGATTATTCTTTATATCATTAGAGGAAGGACTGAGGGCATAGTTCTTTGACCTTGAAGATGAAATCAAAAGCGACTGGCTACTGCTAACTTAGAAGTTTATCAAGCAGTATGAATACAACACTCAGCTAGACATCACTCGAAGAAATTTTAAGACCATAAAGCAAAAACCATATGAAGCTTTCTTTGATTATGTTATAAGATACCGGGGAAAGGCAGTCAAAATGAGAAATCATTGTAAACACCCAATTTCAAGATAATAAAATATAGATGTGACAAAGGACTCCAATGATGAAAATGTTATGAGTAGGTCTTCAACACTTGAAGTTCAAAACCTTAAAAGTTTGAACACATTTTCAAAAAGAGTTTCATTATTTTTTAAGGACTTAATTGTAATACCTTTTCAAGACCTAATTGAAAATTTTAATTTCTTTCAGAGGTCTTTTTGTAATTAAAATTTTTAAAAAATCAGTATTATAGAATTCTGACCAAAATTCTATCCAATCAGAATTAAGTGTTTTTCGTCTATTTTTGTATTTTTTTTACATAAAATAAAAAATATTTTCTTGAGTTTTGATTGGTTTAAAATTTTTTTAAAAATTTATTGTGGGATTTATTTGCATCTGCAGGAAATAAATTCCTTTTAAAATTGGAACTCTTTAAGAAATAAGTCCTTTCAAAATTAGAACTCTCTGTACGTAAATTATAGTTTTTGTTTCTTTTCTCCCTATAAAAGGAGAGCTTAGGCTCTTGCAGGGACCGGGGGGGGGGGGGGGGGGGGGGGGGGGGGGTGGTTGGGTGGGGCCAAAAATACTGCTAGAAAGGAGCAAGAGGTTTTTTTGAGAAGAGAACCACAAGTTTTTGAAGATCTATTTAGCAAATAAATGGTGATTTTATTAGTCTAAGGAGCCAACCACAAGCATCCATAAGCATTATCTTCTCCTTATTTTCTTTTATTTTTCTTCTTTTTTTATGATTTTGATTTTTATTAAATTTCAATTTCACTTAATTTTTTATTATAATTTTATTCATTAATCATTGTTATAATTTTATTCATTAATCATTGTTTTACCCTTTTATGATGGTGATGGTGGAGGAGATCATGTAATGGTCATATTTGAAGAATTAAATCTATGAAGATCCATGGAATGCCATGGATGGAAACATGTAGCTAAATCTAATTTCTAAGGTTTTTATTTAGTTTTTTTTATCATTCTTTTTATTTATTTTGGGTTGTATTAATTTTCTTTTCATTTTTATTAGCACATTATAATAGCCCCAATAGTGGGAATAGTGAAATTTGGTGTGCGTGCTTATATGTTTAATTTTGATTAATTGGTTACTAAAATTAGGATTTTCAATTGGGTAATTAAATAAAATTAATGGTTATAGAAATCCTTAGGTTATTTAATTAAAATTATATTAGATTTAAGTTGGTAAAATTAGTTTGCTTGATTGATTATTTTATTTTATTATTTATGGTCACCTTAATTAAATTAGGATTTTAGAATAGAGTTTAATTAATAGTTTGATCTTTTATTTTTTTATATATATTTTTATTGTTTTTGGGCTTGTTACTTATGTTTATGTGTTTTGGGCCCTAGGCCCACATTAGGCTTTAACCCATTTAAATTTAGGCTTTTTTTAAGTTTAATTAATTAAAATGCATTTTAGGCCCATTAATTTAAATACTTCATAATTTGTACATCTAGACCCATGTTTAGAATTAGAATAAATAGACTTAGGTTCATTTATTTAAAATTCAAACAAAGATTAGGCCCATTAGTCTTTAGACTCACTTATAAATTAAAATATGTATATTTAGCTCATTTAATTAAAATCAATGTAGATTAGACTAACCTAGGGATTATGATGAATGCACTATTTACTTATATATTTCATGACTAGTTTGCCTTGAGTTGATTTTTTTTTTAAGGATGTATATGAAATTGCATGTAAATAGAGGATAAAGTAGTAATTCATAAAGTAATTCTAAAAGAACATGAGACTGAAAGAAGTTAGTATTCCATACCCAGAATCACTTGCTTGTGGTGCTGGCTTTCTTTTAGGGAATCGAGTACCACCAATTTTTGATTTGTCCTAGTTATTACCCTGGGTGGTGACTCCTCATTTCCATGACATGTCTTTATGACAATGGTTAGTGTGTTCTTTAGAGCCTTGAGCTCAAACAATGTCCTGGTTTCTAAGATCTTGGGTGCACACTAAACCCCACCTTCTACAACCGTCCTCTAGAAGATGAACAAATAGAGCTGATAATCAAAAAGGCACTATCACACTTCATAAAATAAATGATCTTTGCTCATTATCCTAACTTTAGAGATCTCCATCAAGTAGGGATTAGAATTAAGGACAAGGAACCTCAGCAACCTAGGAACACCTTCTGCTTCAACACCCAACTAAGCATCCAAAACACCTTCACCCGAGCCGTAGAAATAAACATGATCCTACTCGACACCCACAGTTCACCATCTATCAATGCCATCAAACCACCAAGAAAGTTCTCAAACTTCAACCTCCCACTATCCAAAGTATTCCAAAGACTCTAATAAAATAACCTCCTATAGCCTCAAGAATCTAGGCCTCTTTTGAACCCACAACCCTTTAGATTAACCAAAACTTGTTCTACCACTTTCACCATATTCTTGGTCACACCACTGATACATTCAAAACCCTTAAGAATGTAATCCAGTACGTTATTGACTATAGAAATATTGATGACCTAAAAAATGACCCAGCATCAAGACCAATCCTCTCCTAAACTATTAAAATATGCCTCCACCAACCATCAACATGATTTCCTCCAATCTACTAGTAAACCTTATTAAACAATCAATCTAAGACGTCCAAAAAACCCAAGATAAGTCATCAAAAGATAAACTCTTGAGTCTCATTCTTGAACCTCATGACTCTAGTGAAGATGAACAATGCTCTTCTACCTTTGAATGTATTATGATGCCCCAGAAATTCCTTCCTCACTTGACGATGCAAAAAAGAGCCAGGGATATAGCTCTCTCTATGAACACTAAAGTGGTTGATTGCCCTTACTCACAAGAAGCAGACACAGATGAAAATCCCATTAATGATCGTGAATTATGGGATTTACTTGGCTAACCACCTGGGAAGTTTGACTATAAAGTCAAGTATACAATACCTCCTACTACCCACATATACTTAGAAGACATAGTATCCTCAAGATGGGGAGAAGAACCTAATAATGAAGATGAGGTGGTTAGTACTATTTAGCTTTAGAACCTACAAGTTGTAGGGATCGATATATGGTATGACTTTGATGATCTTGAAATCATTGTCTAGGGCCATAACAGTAATACAAAAGTATATGAGCAAGTAGCTGAGAAGCCCTCACTAGCAGTCAATTATGTAACTCGAAAGCGGGTGGGTATATCAACCTCTTAAGAAAGAAAAGGATCCGTCTAAATGAAAAGAAGTAACAAGTGATCAAGCTCCAATTAAAGAGGAAGATGTTGTACTTAAATAACTTAAAAAGACCGAAGCACAAGCCAGTATCTATGACCTACTCATAGCCTCCAAGAAACATAGGGATGCCCTTGTTAGAGCACTAGATAAGGCAAAGATTGCCACTAATGCCTCACCCTACAAGATGATAGCCTTGCCTTGCAAGATGATAGCCTCTCTAATGAAAGCTCCCTCCAATGCAATCACCTTTTCAAATAAAGATTTACCCCTCGAGGGAAGGGTCCACAACCATCCTCTCTTCATACAAGCAATTATGATATCTAAGAAGACTCTGTGTATTATGGTGGATGACAAATCTACCATTAATGTCTACCCCCTGAGGTTACTATATACTTTCGGGATGAATGTTAAAAACCTAAAAGAATCCAATGTGGTTACACGAGCCTATGATGATTTAAAGAAGCCAGTCATTAGCACTTTCAAAGCAGTAATCATAATAGGGATATCAAACTAGTAACAGAATTTATCATCTTGGACATCCCTTTAATTTTTTCCCTGCTACTAGGAAGACCTTGATTTTACCCACTAGGAGGCATACCCTCCACTGTGCATTCGAAGATCAAGTTCCTCTGAATTGAAAGGTCATTACCATCCCTACTAAAACAAACAACATTATTGCCTATCTAAATATAGTCCCACCAAGATTTTGGGTTTCTGTAATTAGTGATGGTCATGTAAATTCCAAAGTTACTGCTATGATAAATAAGATGCAATATCTACTTAGAACAGGATCAAGAGGAAGGAATATTAGGGTCACAGAATTCCCTAACTTCCAAGAATAGACCAACAGATATGGTCTAGGGTGCGATCCTAAAGAGGACACTAGGACTAAGAAGTCGATCTCTTTTATGGCTGAAAGCTCAACCCAAGTCTGCTAGGATAAGCTGAGAAGTGGGTAAGCAATGAAATTAAGAAATCAGGGTTTGATATCTTCAATGACACCCTCAAAGGAAAGCACTCACTAGACATGGTCATTGAGATTGACATCAATGAGCTAATAAGAAATCTAGAGCTAGAATCTAGTAGTAAGACTATCGATTATGCTCAAGCTATAGCCATCCTTGAATTAAGCATCGATGATATCCTGTTTGAAGACATTGCTAATGATGATCTCTATACTTTTTCTTTGCTAAAAAATGATGATGTAATGAACTCTAAAGTTAATGAAATGAAGTCATATTTTGCTTACTTGTTTGATGTCTTTCCTGATGGTAGTATGCATTACATTGATAAAAACATTAGCATATTTAACATCATTCCATATGCACTGAATCATTTAACATTGGCATGGAATTTGAACAAACAATTCTGCATATTTTGAAAGATGTTACCCCTAAAAAGAGGAGAGAAATTGAAAAAACATTAATAAATTATTTAAAAGTATTTGCTTGGACATATGATGATATGCCTGGTATTGACAAAGACATTGCTCAACACTTCATTCCTACCAAAGATAGGAGCAAACCGATAAAGCAAAAATTTAGAAGACTCAGACTATTATGGGCCCATCTGGTAAAAGAAAACATTGAGAAGCTGATCAAGGTAAAATTCCTAAAGGTAGTAGACTATCCACAATGGTTAGAAAATGAGTTGCCAATACCAAAGAAAGACAGAAGGGTTAGAATCTACATTAACTATAGAGATTTGAATAAGGCCTGCCCGAAAGATGATTCCCCACTAACTCATATAGATATGTTGGTTGACATTGCTGCCACATGTGCAATGTACTCATTCATGGATGGATTCTTTGGGTATAATTAGATCCTAGTGGCCATTATCGATAAAGCAAAGACAGTCTTCATAACGGAATGGGGTACTTATTACTATAGAGTAATGCCCTTCAAACTGAAGAATGTGGGAGCAACCTACCAAAGAATGGCAATCGCAATGTTCCATGATATGATACACAAAGAAGTAAAGGTATACATTGATGACATAATGGTCAAGTCAAAAACTAGGGAAAAACACCCGCCAATCCTCAAAAAATTCCTCAAAAGGGTCGAAAAGTATAGTCTCAGGCTTAATCCGAAGAAATGCATATTCGAGTTCACTTTAAGAAAGATGCTGGGGTATGTTGTTAGTCAGAATAGGATAGAAATGGATCCAAACAAAGCAAAATTAGTCAAAGAGATGCCAGTGCTAAGAACAAAGAAAGAAATTAGAGGGTTTCTAGGGAAAATATAATTCATCAGTAGATTCATTGCCAAGTTAGTAGCAGTGTGTGAATCGATCTTTAAGCTACTCAGAAAAGATTAGCCAGTTGAATAGAACCAACAATGTCAGCTAACACTTGAAAAGATCAAGAACTACCTAGCCAACCCATCGATTCTAATACCACCTAAATTAATGATACCTTTAACCCTATATCTGGCCATCGAAGGAAATGTAATCAGTACAATGTTAGCCCAAGAGGGAGAAATGAAAGCAGAACACACAATCTATGACTTAAGTAAGAAGATGTTGTTGTATGAGGAGAAGTACACCCAAGTCAAACATATATGCCTATCAATGGTATAGGCAATGAAGAAACTTAGACAATATTTTTAGTCCTACAAAATTTAGGCTATGTCTAAAATGGACCGAATGAAGTGCCTCTACAAAGCTCCCTCTCTAGTGGGAAAACTTTCCAAGTAGCTCGTACTGCTAATAGAATTTGTATATACAGTATATAACTAAGAAGGTAGTAAAAGGAAGAGCAATGGTTGAATTTCTAGCTCTGAACCCCATTCCAAACTCAGAAGATATCCAACCAGACTTCCCAAATGACCTCAGTTCAGCCATTAAAATCCAAGGATGGTGAATGTGCTTTGATGGAGTGGTCAATCAGTTCAATGCAAGAGTTGGTGTCATATTATAATCCCTAGAAGGTGAAGTAGTAATAGTGGCCAAAAAGTTTGAATTTAGAGTCACAAACAATGAAGCAGAACATGAGGCATGCACACTCGAAATAGAAGCACTAATATCCATGGATGTTATAGAAGTCAAAATCTTTGGAGATTTCATGCTAGTAATCAACCATGCCAGAGAAGAGTGGGAATTGAAATAGCAACACTTAAGGCCTTACCTAGATCACTTTAGGCTACTTACCATGTCCTTTTGAAAATGTAGATTCATTCATCTCCCCAAGAATCACAATTAGATGCCAGATGCACTTGCTTCCCTTTAATCAGTGTGGGAAGGACCATCCAAAATGCCCATAAAGCCTTTAATCCTATTCAGATTGGGACAACCTTGTCACAAGGACTGCAGAATAGCAAAGATAGAAAAAGTTAAAAAACCCTGCTTCTATGACATCCAGAGATATCTGAAGGAATGAGCATATCCTGATCAAGTAGATGAAAGAGATAAAGCAGTCATTCAACGATTAGCATCAAAATTCACATTGCACTAGGGTGTGCTATACAAAAGAACCTCGGACTATTTGCAACTCCAATGTCTAGATGAAACTAAAGCTACAAGAGCAATAAAAGAATTACACAAGGGTGTTTATGGTTCGCACATGAATAGAGAAATCCTAGCTAAGAAACTAATAAGACAAGGGTTCTTCTAGATAATGATGATGGAAGACTGTATCAAATTTGTAAAGAAATGCCATAAGTGTCAGATCCACGAGAACATCAGCCACCTCCCCTAAACAGAATCGCACTACATCTCCTCTCTATGGCCTTTCTCAACATGGGGACTAAACATAATTAGGGAAATCCACCTGATAGCCTCAAACAGACATAGGTTCATCTTAATGGTAGTGGATTACTTCACAAAGTGGGTCGAAGTAGAATCATTCACAAGGATAGGAGCCAATAAAGTGGCCAAATTCATCAAAAGAAATATGTTCTATCAATATGGGATCCCCCATCACATCATCTATGACAACAGTGTCTAATTCTAAGGGGAAGTTAAAAAGTTGCTAAGGAGTTATAAGGTGGAACATCACAAATCTTCTCCAATTCTAAGGGGTCGTTGAAGCTGTAAATAAGAACATCAAGAAGATTTTGTTAAACATTACTTCGACTTACCAAGATTCGGTAGATAGATTACCATATGCCTTATGGGGGTACCGAACAACAGTTAGGACTTCAACTCGAGCAACTCCTTTCTCGCTAATATATGGATCAGAAGTAGTGCTTTCGATTGAAACAAAAATCAAATCTCTTTAGGTAGCAATCAATTATAAACTACCATAAGTATAATGGGCTCAACAAAGGCACGATAATCTTACCCTCTTTGATAGTCGAAGGCTTAAGGCTCTATACCACACACAGTTGTATCAAGCTTGACTAGCCAAAACCATTAATAAGAAAGTGAAACACAAGAATGTGAAAGTAGGAGACTGGGTGTTAAAGCAAATGTGGTAGAATGTTCCAAACCCAAAAGGGAAATTCGGACTAAACTGGGAAGGCCCCATAAGGATGATAGCCATGATTCTAACTCTCTAATATGATCATGATAAGTCATATGCTCTCGCTCCCATTCATGGCTAGCATAATGGTGTGCAGCCTACATAACATACTACATATCATACATGCATACATAAAAAATGTGCATAAAATAAATAGGTACAATAAAGAAGGCATACCCTTTAAGTGGTCATAAACTCCAAAAGTCATTGTTGTACACTCCCTGCAATGGTATAATAGTACTGACCAGAGGAGATGGGAATCTACAAAAGCAAGCATATAAGTCAATCACCACTCACCAAATAAATGAAATAAAGGCAAAATAAATGACATAAAATATGAACATGAGTAGCATCAGGAGGAGCAACACCCGACTAAGGAAAGCCAGGGCAAGGCAAATCAAAATGCACTATTCTACCAAAGATATCCATCCCAAGCAAAGCCAAGGATGGCTGAACTGTCAAGTCCTTGAGAATAGTACTACCAAAAGCTATACCACTAGCATGGGTAGTCACCTCAATACGGAACATGCCCTCATTCTCCTCAAAATGTGACCTAGATCTCTTTTAATGAGATCCACATCGCTGTAGATATGCTCTCACAACTCATGTCAATTATAGTTTATTACCAAAAAATTTTGTTAAGTACTTATACAAAATAGGAATAAAAGCCTACCAAATTAGAAGAAGCAACTCTCGACAATCCGTGTGATGGCTCGATCCTCGAATCTGAAGGATGAGATGCATATGGTTGAGGAGGTGGAGGTGGAGGAAAAGTGCCACTAGCCACAATGTCAATTAGCTGAGGGATCAACACATCAGCATAAGGCAAGCCCACACTCTCTAAAAGACTCTCAGAGGAGTATCCCATTATGGCAGTAGCAAGCTCGTCACCACTAAGCTCATGGCCCCAGAACATGTCACCAAGGGGAGGAATAGGGACTCTCCTTGCAAACAGACCATCCCACCAATAATGGAATCGCTAGCCCAAATACCACACTCTGCCATTGAAGCCAAAGAGCAACACTCGTCTCTCCGTTAACTGTCATACAGTCACCATCTCTACCATCCAATGTAACCTCGCCACCCACTAATGAAGGAAGATATACTCAAAAGGCAAGAATGAACAAAGAATCTCTAGAAAAAATAACTAATATATCAAGAGCCAAACATATTTGATCAAAGGACAACTTGCACGTATAGTCCCAAGCCATTGCGTAATCCTCAGTCAAATCAATAGTCCTCCTGATCCAATAAGAATAATAAGGAAAGTCATCCTCTAGGAAATGCTCAATAATCAGACGAGGGAGAACCCTAAACTTGTAAGCCCAAATCTTTCAGAAGTAGGAAGTCAAAAATAACAAACTAAAGATAAAGATCAAAAGGAACAAACATGAGAATTCCTACTCATATCCAACATGAACAAGCATCCACAAATCCTTGAGCCACCATGACATGTTGCATCAAGACCCGAGTACATGCTGGAAAAAGTGGCAGTACCCTAACAATACCTCAACAAGCCATCCAAATCCCTCAAAACATGTAGCAATTGCAGATTACCCATACTCAAAGGATTTGAGAAGATGACAACACTCAAAAAGTAAAACAAAAAGTAGCGAGCCAATTGCTCTACTGAAATAAGACTGTCATTGTACATCATCTGCATGGAAGAAATAAACTCAGTATAATGAGTGAGATACAGGCAACTAGACTTCATAGGAGTGGCCATCCTAAGCAACTCCATGGTAAGGCACCTCCTCGCCACTGCAGAAGAGAACTCCTCCTCACTAAAAGGAATGGGCTTTCCAAAAAAGCTCAAGCTCGTAATAATAGCAAAGTTTAAAGGAGTGATAGTCATCTCCCTAATAGGCAAATGGAAAGTATGCGTCGTGTCCATCCATTACTCTATTAGTGCATACATAGTAATATGACTCAATGCATACGAGTCATAAGATAATGCAACAACAACTCCGTTAAAGCCCTTCTTAGTGATCATCTACTTCACGCATAATGGAAGACCCTGATAATACATGTTGACCCTGTTGAAACTACCAAGTAGCACAGTAACGAACCTACGAGGCTACAAATAATAAGTACGCTATCAAACATTCACACAATTAATAAATACTAACACATCTTTTTTCTGTTATTTAATAAGAATAATAATAAAAGCCAAAAAGAAATGCATCATGGTAAGTACTAGCAAACAATCAAGCAAGAGCTATTAGCTATCAACATTCATAATGAAGTTATGACTTAATAGACAGTTACAATAAGTACTACAAAGCTATAAAGCTACAGCTACAACAACCTCATACAGTAAAATAAATAGTAAGATAGCTGAATAATAAGGGCAAAGAAGGACTTACCTGGCAATAATGACAAGCCCAAGCATGTGAGTCTCTAGATTATAAACCACAAGAATCAAGTCTCCTTGAGAAAGCCTAGATAGCTTAGGACCCCGAGTGCCAAATGGACCATCAATACGAGTCCTTACAGTGGAAGTCCTTGCTCTAGTGGCCTCTGTGAAGTTACCCTCCTCATCCAAAAAGATATCCTCCAAACCCTCTGGCATGTTAGGGAACTCCATCTTATGTAGAGAAAAATGAAAATACAAAAGCAAAAATAAAGCAGAAAGCACACATAAAAGGGGTTAAAAAGAGTTGGGAAACACTCAAAGAAGTCCAAAAGAAGCCTCCCCAGACCTCCAGAATGCCCATTTAAATAAGCATGGAGAGGGGAAGGCATGTGGCCATGCGCCTATTTAAATAAGTGTAGAGAGGGGAAGGGCACATGGCCATGCATAGCCACTTGTACTTCTCCCCTCCACGTATTCCTGTATGGCACCTTAAGACTTTCCACACTCATTTCTCTAGTCCTAAACCTCCATTTGAATATAAGACATATACCAAAATCACATAAAAGTACATTGATAAGGACTACATCTATCTAAAGACACTGTGTACGGCCTCACCACTTTTAAAAACTTAACACCTCTTGAAAAAAGAAAAGTAGGGAAGAATCATCGAAAAGATACCCTACTCAAAATCATCAAAATAACATTTACAACACAGTAAGTAATGACATCATCATTACTGCATCATCATCGACCAAAACTAAAAGAGAAGGATATATTACATCAATTACAATTATTATAATAATCTATTTGCCTTACATCAGGGTTATAGTGGCATGATTCTATTTGCCTGACACCAAAAGAGGTTATAGTGGCATGATTCTATTTGCCTAACACCTGAAAAGGTTATAGTGGCATGATTATGTTTGCCTGACACCTGAAGAGGTTATAGTGGCATGATTTTGCTCGTCGGACACCTGAAGAGGTTATAGCGACAACATCTATCTATTTGCCTAACAATTGAAAAAGTTATATTGGCAGTAGCCCAACGATCGAATCACAAAGACACAGCACTTAGGTAAGTACCTCTCTCTTTAGAAAAATGATTTTTTGCATCTTAGCATTTGCTTCACATGCATTAACACTAGCACTAGGAGGCTATACAACACACGTGAAGCTAGGGGCAACTATGATACCTCAAATTTGACTATCCCTAAAAAAGGTCCAATGATGAAATGAACCTCTGAGATGACTAGAGTCTGCTCGTTCATAACACCTCTGAAGTGTTCAACCCTAAAAACCTAACCAACCCCACCAGTGTTCAAAATCAATCACCGACCATTAAGTAGTGCTTTGACCCTATGAAATATGAATTATTGAAATAATAAGAAGCTTATTTCGAGAATTCCTTTCTCAAAATGCTCAGCTTATTGGGCTAGTGTTCATTTCGTTAGATTGGGACCCAACTTCGTGAAAAAATGAAAATTGATTTTAATAAAACAAACATAAAAAACACATCCAAAGGGCTTCAAAACCTCCAGAAGTGGTCCCGAAATGGTCTAACATAACATGAGAATCAACGTGTGTCGCTTAGAAGTGTGCATAATGCCATAAACACCCTTAGGTGTGATGCGTTAAAATCAAAGCCAAACCAAACAAAATGAACTTCAAAAACATATCTGAAAGGCTCCAAAACTTTTAAAAGTGGTCCTAGTATAGTCCAAAACAACTTAAGGATTAGCACGTATCACTTAAAAGTGTGCATAAACACCCCTAGGTGACACATGCTAAAATTAAGGCCAAATTAGACAAAATGAACTTTAGAAATGCATCCAGAAGGCCCAAAAACCTTAGGAACCAACCTCATAAAGCCCATGTAAGCCTCGAATGAAGTGCATAACACGTGAAAGTGCAAGTAACCATATGAGCATGTAGCACACAATCACGAGCACTTCGTGTGGTCACGTGCTACATCCTAGGGATATGCACATGACCATGCCTATACCCCCATATTCCACACATTTTTCACTATAAATAGACACCTCCATACCCCATTTTGAGAGGGGAGCAAGTGGAAGCACACACACACTCAAAAATATGTCTGATTAAAGGCATTGGAAACCCTTTTCCATATAGTTTTTGCTCTCCTTCCATCTTTTTCTTAGGAGATTATATCTCTTTTCCACCAAACCAAGCCTCATCTTTGTCAAAGCATGCTTCAAAGGTATACAAAGCATGCTTCTATTGTCATTTTGAACCTCTTAATGTGGAAAGCTTGATAATCCCTCGAAGCTAAAGCTTTAAAACCCACACGAGCTTAGTTGAGTCTGAGGAGCACATAATCATTTTAGCACATTTATTTTATCGCATTGCATTTTATTTTATTATCGCCAGCATTTAAGAATATTGTTATGTTTGTGTGATGAGACTGGTAATTTTGCATGCTATATGAACAATCTATACTTTATTATGCTTGTTTTATATCATCATTCAACATCCTCTAGTTCCAAAACATGAAATCACATCGTAAATATAAATAATATGAAAACTTCATATCCCATAATAGCGTCATCATGTTTTCGGACAAGTGATGACATCATGCATCCCCTATATTATCATCATAAATCATCATAGCATAAATAATCAGTATGATCATACATGATCCTCTACATTTTGCTTACTCTTTCAACTGATCGAGTGTCCATTGCTTATCCTATTGTTCATGTGATCAAGCAAGCTATGTGAATGGTCATATTTGCCTTGTAGATCCATCATATATAAATTAGATTTATTTTTCTGCAATCATTTTTCTTCCTTTTATATGTATTTTTATTAGGAAAGTGATGTAATAATAACATCTTCAGCTTTATCTTCCACTATCTGATGAATTATGTGAATGCTACACAAACTGTCATTACTGAAACTAAGGTGTTACAATAGCCATACATTGAACATTGTATAAATGAGAAATAGTCAAAAAGTATATGCGATCCCCTAAACTGAAAAATCTCTATTGGGGGCAATACTTATTGAATGACCCGATGTTGTCCCTTTCTTTTCCCAATTTTCTAAAAATCAGGTGATGACTCCCTAAAATCAAAAAAGCATCTCGTTCCTCCCAAGACCAATCGTTTGTCCCTATTCGATAAAGTTGCCATGTCCCTTGAAAACAAAAAGACCTTTACAGGAACCAATTTTCCTCAAAACTAAAAATAAGAAACACGAAAGATCGCTCAAAAACCATGAAAGTAAATTTCTTAATGTTCAATCCCTACAAAATTGAGCTATATCTAAATACTAATATGGTAAGCACTTAATGGCTAGATCCAAGATACAAGAGCAAATCTAAATAGTGGTCAGGTAAAATTATGGGATGTGGTCTTTAAAGATAATGATTTTGTGAGTTATATCTAAATTGAGATGGTAAAGCTCAAATCTTAACAAGTGTCCTATATATATATATATATATATATATAAAGCTCAAATCCTAATAAGTGTCCTTTCTCATAATTTAGCATTCACCCTTAAATGCTTATGTGTTGAATTATTAAAAATTCTATTTTTTTCTAAAAAAATTCTAAAAAACCTTTTAAACAATAAGATATTACTTTAACTTAATTTAATTTTTTAATTTTACCTAAAACTTTAACAATTATATAAGACTTACGCAAATTGTATATATTTTGAATTCTTTTTATTAAATAGGTAAATATAAACTACAATTATTAAAAAATAATTTGGTTAATAACTTAATTTTATCCACTATATTATAAATTCCAATTAAATATAAACTATAGTACTTAAAAACCATAAATGTTGATATATAAATACATAAAAAGAACATAATAATTATTTTTTGAAAGAAAGGCAATATCATTAAGAACAAAACCAATTATAACAAATCAGATAGGACTTGGTGTTGAACAAATGATGGAAACCCATACCAACATGACTATCGAGCATAAAAATGCACAGCCCTTGCTAAAACATGAGCTTTTTCATTTTCTTAATGTCGAATAAAGCAAATAGAAACATGATTAAATTTTTTTAATAATTGAAAACAAGCACTAATAATCACTCCAAATTTATATAGATCCATTGAAAGAGCGTTGAGAGTATCCACTATAATTTTAGAATCTAATTCCGTGATCACATTGAAAGCCCCTAGTTATACAACCAACTCAATGCTTCTTTTAGGCATAAACCTTTAACTAAATAAGCTTCCACATTTCCATGTACAACCTAAGTCTAATAGTGAAGAATTGCACCTTTAAAATCTCATAGAATCATACCATAACCCATTAAATTACTGTTCAATTCTATTATAGCATCAATGTTAAGCTTTAAAAAACCACATTTAGGTTTTTGCTAATGACTACCATCAATACTACTTACTCTTGCCATGACTCGTACCTTAAGATGATGGGATTAAAAGTTTTCTATGAAGTTTAAAGCTGTAGAAACATAACTTCTTGATGACTGAACCGTAAAACTCCAAAGAAGATTATTCCTTTACTGCCATATAGCCCAAAGCATCATACATATTTCCTCACACATACTAGCATCATAATGAACAAATATATCCTCTAACCAATTAGTAAATTCAATATTATGAATAGCCACTAGACATATATTTACATCAGACCAACAATAAGATGTAAACCTAGAGTCCATAATAAGTGCATATGATGTTCCCCAACCTCACCACAAAATGCACACACATTCATAGAGCATTCCTTTAAAAATAACCTTTCATGAATAGGTAGAAAATTCCTATAGGTTTTTTAAATGAACAATCTAACTTTAGGCAGGATATTAAAATTCCACATACAAGACGATGAACATACCTATGATGAGGAAAAACCATCCAAGAAGCTATTAGTTGCCACACAATATCCCAATTTCACATAATACAAACCTTTTATATCATGTCTCTAAACTAAAACATCTTCTTAATCAAAATCACTTCCTGGTAGCTGAAGAATGCTATCTCCATCTTAATTATCAAAGAGATCTATTAATAGTTCCAAATCTCATTCACATTACCTAGGAAAATGAAGGTATACGAAGGTCAAACATAGACATATTCTATAAATTTGGAGCAATAGGAGATTGAATTTTAAAATTTGGACTATACTTCACCCAAGGATCCTTCCACACATTAATATTATCACCCTTCCCTTTCCTCTAATAACATCTCATTTTAAGGATAAAAATTGCATGAAAAATGCTCTGCTATGTGAAGCTTGAATTTACCTAAACTTGTTGAAAATAAAGTCCTTTCTTAAAAATATTTAGCTTTAATGATACAACTAGATAACGTATTTGGATTATTAATGAAATCTAACCCTTGCTTAGCTAATAATGCAAGATTAAAGGAATGGTTAAAACCAATACCACCCACTTCTTTTTCATCACATAATATTTTCCAAGAAGCCCAATGGATATGCCTTATCTTATTGCCCTTTGAACCCCACTATAATGAGTTCATCATTCTCTTAAGTTCTTTATAGAGAGAAATTGGCAACAGAAAAACACTAATGTAATAAGATGGAATAATTTTTGCCTTAGTGTTATGTATGGCTCATATATACTAATAAATAGACAGATGTTAAAACATAGAGACGAAGCATGAGTAAAGAGCTGTCCTTTGGGGGGTTTCTCAATTTTATTAGGGGTGCAAGGGCAATGCCCCTGTAGTATGGTATAAGGGTGATTTTGCAATATTAGTACTATACCTCTTATATTTATATAGTATGTATTTTATAACCCTAGAATGCAGTTTTATTAATAAGAAAAATGCTCCAGCCACTCACTCCTAAGGACATAGGCAAACTGTCAAACCTCATTAATTCTCTGTCTCTTTTCTTCTTTATTCTATTTACTCTTATTTATTATTACGTATTTTTGCAACAACAGGTATTAGAGCTAGTTGTGATGGCTTTAAATTCTGGTGAAAAATTAGAAGTGGGGAAGTTTGATGGAACTAGTTATTTCAAATTGTGGCAAACATGAGTAAAGGATTTATTGGTATAGTAGGGGATTTTAAAGGCATTATGTGCATCAAAATCAGATGACATGGATGATCTTGATTGGGAGGAGTTACAATAGCAAGTAATGGGAACTATACAACTATGTCTGGTAGATGAAATCATGTACTAAGTTATAGATATTAAATCTCCACAAGAGGTATGGAAAAAATTAGAGAGTCAATATATGTCTAAATCTCTCATGAATAAATTATATCTGAAGTAAAAATTCTACAAGCTATAGATGTAGGATGGTTCGAATTTGGCACAACACGTCAATATCTTTAATTAAATCATCATGGATTTAGTGAGGGTTAATGTGAGGATTGAGGATGAGGATAAAGTAATGATACTGTTGTGTTCTTTACCACCTTCCTATAAACACTTAGTGACTACCCTTACATATTGGAAATAAATAATTAGCTTGGAGGATATTATTGCAGTATTATTGGCTCTTAACTAATGGAAATAGAATGTAAGGTTAGCTCTCAAAGTGACATATTGTATGTGAAAGGAAACCAAGAACATGGTAGGAAATAGAATAAAGAAGGTTTTGTAAGGAGGAATTCTAGGCTAAAATCCATGGCACATAGAAAATCAGTTCAGTGCTTTAATTGAATGGAGTATGGGCAAATGAAGAAAGACTATCCAATCAGTAATGCGTAGAATGATTACAAAAAGAATGATGGCTCATCAAAGGCAGTGAATATAGTACTTTCAGATTTAGATTACAAGGATAGAGATATGCTATTAGTTTTAATAAATTAGTTCACAGATGCATGGATTCTTGATTTAGCTTACTTTTTTCATATGAAAACTAATAAGGAGTGGTTCACTTAATACAAATCAAGTTCTTTTGGCTATATTTATTTTGATGATGATGAACCCTGCATTATTATTGGTATAGGAAAAATTAAAATTCAAATGCATGATGGTGTTGTTAGAACGTTATGTGATGTTAGGCATATACCAAACCTGAGAAAGAATCTAATTTCTCTGAGCACCCTACAAGCTAATGGTTTTCAATATAAAACTGATGGAGATGGGGAATACATTAGAGTAACTATAAGGGGTGTTAACTATGATGAAAGGGAAAGGAACTATATGGAATATTTATAAACTACTTGCAAATACTATTATAAGTGGAGTTGCATCAGTTGAGTCAACTGATGATTGTACAAAACTATGACACATGTGTCTAGGTCATCTTAATAGGATAATAGAAATGTGTAAAAGAAATATGTTATATGGTATGAAAAGATGTAGTTAGAATTATGTAATTTTAGGAAACAGTATAGAGTCATATTCATGACTAGTCAGCATAAAACTAAGGAAATTTATAATTATGTGCACTCTGATGTAGGGGGTCTACCAAAGAACTATCATTAGCTGGATCTTAATGTTTTGTTACTTTTAGTAATGATTTTTCTAAGAAAGTCTGGGTGCATTGTTTAAAATAGAAATATGAGGTCTTTGCTAAGTTCAAGCTGTGGAAAGTAGAGGTGGTAACCTAGATAGGGAGAAAAATCAAATATTTAAAGTCAAAAAATATACTTTTTAGTTCATAATACACCACAGCAAAATGGTGTGGCGAAGAGGATGAACATATTGATTACTGAAAGGGAAAGGTGCCTGAGGCTGAATGCAGAGCTTCCTAAGAGTTTTTGGGCAAAGGATATAAGTATGGCATGCTAACTCATAAATAGATCATCATGAACATCATGAGGAAAGGTTATAGAAGAGGTATAAACAAGTAATCCAATTGATTTTGAAAATTTAAAAATATTTTGTTGTTCTGTTTATGTGCATATATCTAGTGATGAGAGGTCTAAACTTGATCCGAAGTCCAAGAAGTATATTTTCTTAGGGGATGTAAAAGGTGTAAAAGGATGCAAGTTTTGGAATCCAGTGTTAAAGAAAGTGATGATCAGTAAGGATGTAGACAACAAAAATAATAGAAGGGATGTGCTAATAATTGAAGATAATAGTTCTAGCTCAAAGGTAGTGCAAGTGAACTTAGAACCACAAGTCCTAGACAATGAAAGGGCTAAAAGTTCTAGTTCAAGGCCTAAAAGTTCCAATTTAAGTGAAGAATAAGATTATAATCTAGCTAGAGATAGAGATATACACCATTAAGCCTCTAAACAGGTTTGGGTATGAAGAACTCGTTATTAGTAGTGGAGATCCATCAACTTTTTAGGAGGCTATACTCAGTGAGGAGAAAAATATATGGATGGGTGCTATGGTAGAGGAGATGGAGTCTTTGCATAAAAATTAGACATGGGTGCTTACTTAACTACTTAAAGGAAAGAAGACTATAAGGTGCAAATATATATACAAGAGGAAACTAGCAGTATCAGAAAAAGAAAGGGAAAAGTTCAAGGCTCAACTAGTGGAAAAAGGGTACTCATAACAGAAGAGGATTAATTATAATGAAAGTTTTCCTCGTGTCATTAGGCATACTTATATCAAGGTAGTGTTAGCATTAGTAGCCAACTGGGATATGATTTAGAGCATATGTATGTGAAGACAACATTTCTTTATGGTGATCTAAAGGAGCAAATTTACATGGAGCAACCAGAATGGTTTAACCCATTTGGGTAGGAACATCTAGTATGTAAATTAAAAAGATCATTGTATGGATTAAAGCAGTCTCTAAGGTAATGGTACAAGTGTTTTGTTTCTGACATGATTCAAATTAACTACATGCGATGTGAGTATGATTATTGTGTTTATGTTAAGAGCCTTAATAATGGCTCTTTTATTTTGTATTACTATAAATTGATGATATGCTAACTGATGCTAAGAATTTTCATGATCTTATTGAGTTGAAAGCATTGTCAAAAAAGAATTTAACATGAAGGGCTTAGGTGTTGCAAAAAAAATTCTTAGGATGGAGATTCATAGAGATAGGTGTAAGCACCAAATTTTAGGATAGTCAAGTGTCGATGTGACAAAGGACACAAATAATAAAAATTTGTTACAAATAGGTTAGTGGATATTTATTTTTGAATCTCAATGCTTAATTACAACTTTTTAAGGACCTAATTGAAAATTTTTAATTCTTTTAGGGGTCTTTTTATAATTAAATGTTAAAAAATAAAAAAATATGTAATTCTAAAAAAAAATCAAAAATATGTAATTTTGACCGGAATTACAAATTTTTTATCTAAATTATGGAATTCCAATCGAAATTGTAACAATTCCAATCAGAATTCTACAATTATGATCAGAATTGTACTATTCCAATCGACGGTAATTTCTTTTTTTAATTTTCAATTTTTTGAAAATATTTTTTGTTGATTTTGATTATTACAAAAAAACTAAAAATAAATAAAATAATTCTTTTATCTTGATAATCTCATATTATCACAAAATTTAGAGATAAAATTTAAAAATAATAAAAAATCTTATTATCTCATATGATTATCAAATCACATAAAGGCGGTGTCCTTCTTCTGAAAAGAAAATCAAGGACAGAGTGAAAAAAATAACACATAAAGCAAAAAAGGAAAAGAGTGAGTTCTTGATACACAAAGATAAAAAAAAAAATCTTTCTTCTTTTTATGTTGATAAGTCCATAAAAGAGCGTTATAAAGCAAGAGTAATCAAAATCAAATCTACAGACTCTATTTTGACATTGTGAACCAAAGACTCTGAGGAGCAAATCAATACAACATCCACTCCATTCATCATCTTTCTTCTTTTTTCATTTTCTTTATTATTTTTGTTTTCTTTATTTCTTTATCATTAGTACTCTAATTCTTTTATTGTTTTCTATGTTTTCTCTATGATGGCAAATAGTGGTGGGAGTGCTGTGAAGTATAGAGCCTGTGATTGAATTAAAATAAATCCATGAAGATTCATGGAATGCCATGGATATAAAACCATGTTTAATCATGTAGATTTTAGGTTTTTATTTATTTTTATTTATTTATATTTTGTGTGTTTTGTTTATATATTTGGTTTATGGGTATGTATAATTAATTTGTACCTAGAAATTGTAATAGCCCCAGTAATGGGAAAATAGTGAAACAATTTAATTTTTTACACTTTTAAAATGATTAGTAACTAAGGTTTTGTCATACCTCAAATTTGACTGTCCCCAAAAGAGGTCCAATGATGAAATGAACCTCTGAGATGACTAGAGTCTACTCGTTCATAACATCTATGAAGTGTGCAACCTTAGAAAATCTAATCGATCCCACCAGTGTGCAAAATCGATCATCGAGCCATTAAATGGTACTCTGACCTTATGAAATATGAATAATTAAAACAATGAGAAGCTTATTCTGAAAATTCCCTTCTCAAAACACTCAGCTTGTTATATTGGTGTTCATTTCATTAGACTGGGACCTAACTTTGTGAAAAAACTGAAATCAATTATGATAAAACAGACTTCAAAAATGTGATCGGAATGCTCTAAAACCTTTGAAATCCATAAACACTGGAAGGCTCTGACTGGAATGGTCCAACATAACCCAAGAATCAGCACATGTCACTCAGAAGTGCGTATAAAGCCATAAATGCCCCTAGGTGTCAGACGCTAAAATTGAAGCCAAACCAAACAAAACAAACTCTGAAAACACATCTGAAAGGCTCCAAAACCTTTAGAACTGTTCCTAGAATAGTCCAAAACAACCCAAGGATTAGTGCGTATGGCTCACAAGTTTGTGTAAACACCCTAGGTGTGATGCACTAAAATCGAGGCTGAATTTGATAAAATGAACTTTAGAAACATGTCCAGGAGGCCTAAAAACCCTAAGAAAAAACCTCAAAAAAGCCTACGTAAGCCCAGAATAGAGTGTGTAACGTCTGAAAGTGCATATAACTATCCTAGGGATGTGCACTTCACGTGAAGGAACGCACACGTGACCACACCTATACCCCCCTATTCCATACATTTTTCACTATAAATAGACACCTCCACACCCCCATTTTAAAAGGGGCAACAAGTGGGAGCACACACACAGTTAAAAATTTATGCAATCAAAGGCGTTCAAAACCCTTTTTCCTTATAGTTTTTGCTCTCCACTATCTTTTTCTTAGGAGATTAGACCTCTTTTCCAGCAAACCAAGCCTCATCTTTGTCAAATAATGCTTCAAAGGTCTATAAACTTACCTCATTCTATTATCTTTTTGAACCTCTCGACGAGGAAAGCCTGACAATCCCTCGAAGCTAAAGCTTCAAAACCCATGCAAACTAAGTTAAGTCTGAGGTCCACATAATCATTTTAGCACATTTATTTTTTCACACTACATTTTATTTTATCGTTGCCAGTATTTGGGAGTACTATTGTGCTTGTGTAATGAGACTAGCAATTTTGCATGCTAGATGAATAATCTATGATTCATTATGCTCATTTCACATCATTATTCTGCATCGTCTAGTTCTAAAACATGAAATCACATCGTAAATATTAATAATGTAAAAGTTTATATCCCGAAATAGAGTCATCATGATTCTGGTCTAATGATGACATCATGCATACCTTAAATTATCATCATGGTATGAATAATCACTACAAGCATGCATGATCATCTACGTTTCACTTACTCATTCAAATGATTGAGTGTTCATTACTTATCCCATTGTTTATGTGATTGAGCAAGCTGTGTGAATGGTTGAATTTACCTTGCAGATTCATCATATTTAAAATTAGATTACTTCTCTACAATCTTTTTTCCTGTTATATGTATTTTATTATAAAATTGATGTAATAATAATATCCTTTAACTTTATTATCTTCCACTATCTGACGAATTGTGTGAATGCTATACAAACTGTCATTACCAAACTAGGGTGTTGTGATAGCTATACATCGAACATTATATAATAAGAAATAGTTAAAAAATAGATGTGATCCCCTGAACCTAAAAATCTCTAAGAGGGGCAACACTACCTAAATGACCCGATGTTCTCCCTTTTTTTCCCGATTTTATAAAAATCAAGTGGCGAATCCATAAAATCAAAGAGCATCTCATTCCTATTAAAGCCAATCATTTGTCCCTATTCGATAAAGTTGTCATGTAAAAGATCCTTATGGAACCAATTAATCTCAAAACTAAGAGACACAAAATGAAAAAGGTCGCTCATAGTGGCAACTCCATTAGGGACTTCTAAGTAAGAGAGATCAACTTGAAAATAACTATTTCTCATTATGCAATGCTCAATTGTATAAAGCCCCTCACCGCTACATTTGCACTATACATCACACGTGCACCATTGGTCCCTAAAAGGCTCGATAATACTAAATGACATTGCCACCATAGTTCCACTCAAGTCATAAGGTGATAAAGATATGGTATTATCCCCTTTAGTCTTTACTTATGCATTCACTAAATTCATCTGACCAGAGTCTATAACCCAAGTCCTAAAGGGGGGTGACCGAGTTATCAAAAGAATGCTAAACTCACTGATCGGAGTCTGTGACCCTAGTCATATGGGGGCATTCTTGCTGAAGGAACCCTTAGCCTTTCACCTTGACTTAGCATATGCAGATAAACTAGTAGTAAAATCCATTAGGATTCCACTAAGTTATGCATGCTATCCCTATCCTAATGCTGTCCGTTTAACCTAATATTCATAAAATGACATGACTCTCCCAATGTTTTTCATCAAATGACATCGTAATATTAGTTTCATAGAGTGTTCATGCTCATGACCACATGATTCTCATCTACTTCATACGAGCCTAAAGCATGGGGAATAATAAGAATAATGTACCAAAGCTTGAATACTCTGTGTAAACTAACAAATAATGACATCCCTCGATAATGGAACTTATAAGACGTCATCCATTTATCCTTATCAAATTAAATGAATGGGTTAGGAATCCAACTAGATTATGGACATTTATGTTAGCAAAATCAAATTATAAACTATCAAATGATACTTCCATGACTCCTAGTAAACATATTGAATATTAATATGGGGGTAAGAACACTAGCTCCCTCTGATTGACCATGGTCCTATGCATATGGGCTCTAGACATCATTTGAAGTCTAACAATTGACCTTCACGTTGACATCATGTGGTTACCTCAACCACATTTTAGTATCGTTCCTCAGTTTACCCTTTGGTTCTGATAAACATAAATTGAAACAGCCTAGTTCTAACAGTAGAACCATAGTCCCCTGATGGGATGTAAGAATAATCATCTTTCATTATAGGATTTTGCATCCACTCCATGCATAGATGCTCACCCTTTTCTTTCACAGGCACATGTCATGCATCATTCATTGAGCTAACCTTAATGGATGTACAGGAATCCTACAACCAATATAAGTGACCAAGAAGATACTTCATGTTAGCAATTTGAAGATAGCTTAAAATAGGGGATCCAAAAATTGCTCACTAATGGTATCGTAGCTGAAATCCTCTAAGCCCAAATCAAAGTCCAAAGTGCTTGAGATAGGAATAACACACCACTAAATGAAGCTTCTGCATCTATTCACCCGAGGGTAGATAAGGTAAAGGGAATTCCTCGCACTCCAATTCAAGCTGATAATGATGATGACTACTACCAAGATCTCAAAAATGTACCAAAAGCTACAAAAATACTGACATAACCGAGCCTGAATGGACAGGGGAGGTCAAATTATTGGCTAATAGAATGGCTTAGTTGGAATACACCTTTAAGGACAAAAGGACTCATAGCTGCAAAAGCTTTACTAACTTGGCACTATTCAAAGATGAGCCACTTCCAGATGATTTTAAACTACCAAACTTTGCTAAGTTCGATGGAACAGGGGATCCAAGGGTCCATCTAAGGCAATATGCTACCTTCATGGAAGCTACAAAGCTTACATAACCTCATATTGTTCAATTCTTGTTTACATCATCAGAGGAAGGACCAAGGGAATGGTTCTTTAACCTTGAATATGAAATCAAAAGCGATTGGCTACTGCTAACTCAGAAGTTTATCAAGCAGTATGAATACAACACTCAACTAGACATCACTCGAAGAGATCTTGAGACCATAAAGTAGAAACTCGGTGAAGCTTTCTCTAATTATGTCATAAGATGGCGGGGAAAGGCAATTAAAATGAGAAACTGTCCTCTAGAAGATGAACAAATAGAGCTAATAATCAAAGGGGCACTACCGCACTTCAAAAAATAGATGATCTTTGCTTATTATCCTAACTTTATAGCTCTCCATCAGGCACAGATCAAAATTGAGGATAAAGAACCTTAATAAACTAGGAACACCTTCCATCGCAACACCTAACCAAACATCCAAAACACCTTCACCCGAGCCATAGAAATAAATATAATCGAACCTGACACCCACAGTTCACTATTTATCAATGCTATCAGACCACTAAGAAATTTCTCAAACTTCAATCTCCGACTTTCCAAAATATTCCAAAGACTCCAACAAAAGAACCTCCTATAACCTCAAGAACCTAGGCCTCTTCCAAACCCACTACCCTCTCAAATTAACCAAAACTTGTTCTTCCACTTTTGCCAGATGCCTGATCACACCATTAATACATGCAAAACCCTTAAGAATGCAATCCAAGACCTTATTGACTCTGGAAAAATCAATGACCTAGAAAAATAACCCAACATCAAGACTAATCCTCTCCCAAACTATTAGAACATGCCTCCACCAACCATCAGCATAATTTCCTCTAATCTACCAGTAAACCTTATTGAAGAATCAATCCAAGACATCCAAGAAACCTAAGTCTACTAAGGACAAGCTGAGAAATGGGTGTGCAATGGAATCGAGAAATCAGGGGTCGAGATCTTCAATGAAACCCTCAAAGGAAAGCACTCACTAGATATGGGCACTGACATCAATGAGCTGATGAGAAATCTAGAGCTAGAATTTAGGAGTGAGACTACCAATTATGCTCAAGCTACTGCCATCCTCGAATAAAGCATCGATGACATCCTATTTGAAGACATTGTTGATGATGATCTCTGTACTTTTTCTTTGTTTAAAACTGATAATGTAATGAACTCTAAAATTAAATCAAATTTTGCTTACATGTTTGATGTCTTTCCTAGCAGTAGTGTGCATTGCATTGATCAAAACATTAGCATATTTGAGATTCATTCCATATGCATTGAATCATTTAACATTGGCACAGAATTTGATCTGCATATTTTGAAAGATGTTACCTTTGAAGAGAGAAGAGAAATTGAAAAAATATTAATAAAATATTCAAAAGTATTTTCCTGGACATACAATGATATGCCTGGTATCGACAGAGACATTGCTTAATAATTCATTATTAATAAAGATAAGTGCAAATGGATAGAGCAAAAACTAAGAAGACTCATACCAGAATGGGCCTAACTAGTGAAAAAAGACATCGAGAAGCATATCAAGGAAAAGTTCCTAGAGGTAGTAGACTATCTGAAATGGTAAGCAAATGTGGTGCCAGTACCGAAGAAAGATGGAAGGGTAGGAATTTGCGTTGACTACAAAGATCTGAATAAGGCTTGCCCGAAAGATGATTTCCCACTACCTCATATAGATATACTAGTTGATAGCGCCGCAACATGTGCAATGTACTCCTTCATGGATGGATTCTCTGGGTATAATCAAATCCTAATGGCCATTATCGACAAAATAAGGACAACTTTTATAACAAAATAGGGTACTTATTGCTATAGAGTAATGCCCTTCGAACTAAATAATGCAGGAGCAACTTACCAGAGAATGGAAATCGCAATGTTCCATGACATTATACATAAAGAAGTAGAGGTATACATTGATGACATGATGTTCAAGTTAAAAACCAGGGAAGAACACCCACTAGACTTTAAAAAATTCCTCAAATGAGTCAAAAAGTATAGTCTCATGCTTAATCCAAAGAAATACATATTCAAGGTCACTTTAGGAAAGATGTTGGGGTATGTTGTCAATTAAAATAGGATTGAAATGGATCCAAATAAAGTAAAAGCTATCAAAGAGATGCCAGTGCCAATAACAGAGAAAGAAATCAAAAGGTTTCTAGGGAAACTATAGTTCTTCAGCAGATTCATTACCAAGTTAATAGTAGTGTATGAACTAATCTTCAAGCTACTAAGAAAAGATCAGCCAGTTGAATGGAATGAACAGTATCAGCTAGCATTCGACAAGATCAGGAACTACCTAGCCAACCCACCAGTTCTAAAACCTCCTAAACTAGGGATACCTTTAACCATATATCTAGCCATTGAAGGAAATGCAATTAGTGCAATGTTAGCCCAAGAGGGAGAAATAAAAGCAAAACACGCAGTCCACTACTTAAGCAAGAAGATGTTAATGTATGAGGAGAAGTACACCCAAGTCAAACAAATATGTCTGGCAATGGTGTCGGCAATGAAGAAACTCAAACATTACTTTTAGCCCTATAAAATTCAGGCTGTGTCTAAAATGGACTAAATGAAGTACCTCTACGAAGCTACCTCTCTAGTGGGAAGCCAAATGGCTTGTACTACTAACAAAATTTGATGTGCAATATCTAAGTAAGAAGGCAGTAAAAGGAAGAGCAATGGCTGAATTTCTAGTTCTCAACCCCATTCTAGACTTAAAAGAAATCCAACTATACTTCCTAAATGACCTCAGTTCAACCATTAAAATCCAAGGATGGTGCATGTACTTTGACGGAGTTGTCAATCAGTTCAGTGCAGGAGTCGATGTCATATTACAATCCCTAGAAGGTGAAGTAGTAGCAATGGCCAAAATGCTCAAATTCAAAGTGATAAATAAGGAAGCAGAATATGAGGCATGTGCACTCAAAATAAAAGCACTAATATCCCTAGATGTTAAAGAAGTCAAAATCTTCATAGAATCTATACTAGTAATCAACCATGCCACAAAAGCATGAGAATTAAAAGAGCAACACTTAAGTACTTACCTAGATCACTTGAGGCTACTTACCATGTCCTTTTAAAAATACAGATTCATTCATCTCCCTAAGAATCATAATCAAATGGCAGATGCACTTGCTTTCATAGAATTAGTATGGGAAGGACCATCCAAAATGTCCATGAAGCCTTTAATCCTACTCAAAATGAGACAGCCTTCCTATAAGAACTGCAGAATTGTGAAGACAGAAATAATTGAAACACCCTAGTTCTATGACATCCAGAGATATATGAAGGAATGAGCCTATCCTGATCAAGCATATGAAAGGGATAAAGCAGTCATTCGAAGAATAGCATTAAAATTCACATTAAAGTGTGCTATATAGAAGAACCTCAGATGGTTTATAACTCTGATGTCTAGATGAAACTGAGACTACAAGAGCAATAAAAGAAGTACATGAGGGTGTTTTTGGTCCACACATGAATGGAGCAATCCTAGCTAAGAAACTAATCAGACAAGGGTTCTTCTAGATAACAATGGTAGAAGATTGTATCAAATTTGTAAAGAAATGCCATAAGTGTCAGATCTATGAGAATTTCAGCCACATTCTCCTAACAAAATTGCACTACATCTCCTCTCTATGGCCCTTCTCAATATATGGACTAGACATAATTAGGGAAATCCACTCAATAGCCATGAATGAACATAGGTTCATCTTAGTAGTAGTGGATTACTTCAAAAAGCAAGTCAATGCAGAATCATTTGCAAGGATAAGAGCCAAGCAAATGGCCAAATTCATTAAAAGATATATGTTTTTTTAATATAGGATCCTCCATCACATCAGCTTTGATAATGGTAACCAATTCCGAGGGAAAGTTATACAGCTGCTAAAGAGTTATAAGGTGGAACATCATAAATCTTCTCCTTACTGACCATAACCAAACTAGGTCATTGAAGCTGTAAACAACAACATCAAGAAGATTTTGTCAATAATGACTTAGATTTACTAATATTGGGTAGCAAGATTGCCAAATGCCTTTTAGCGGTACTGAATAATAGTCAATACTTTAATCGAAGCAACTCCTTTCTTTCTAGTATATGGATCAGAAGCAATGCTTCTGGTTAAAATAGAAATCAAGTCTCTTCGAGTAGCGATCAAATCTGAACTGCCAAAAGTATAATGGGCTTAATAGAGGCATGATAATCTCACTCTCTTTATAGTCAAAGGCTTCAGGCTCTATACCATACACAGTTGTATTAGGCTCAGCTAGCCAAAACCTTCAATAAGAAAGTGAAACATAAGAGTATGAAAGCAGGAGACTGGGTGTCAAAGCAAACAAGACAAAATGTTCCAGACACAAGAGGGAAATTTAGACTGAACTGAGAAGGCCTATACTTGGTCAAACATGTCTTATCGAAAGGATCAGTCAAGCTAATAGATTTTGAAGTCAATGAATTCTCTGAACCTGTCAATATAGGCTGCTTGAAAAAGTACTACATCTAAGGTACAAAAAAAACTTGTTGAGTTCAAAACCTAAAAATGGTAGCTTAGACAAAAGTTAGGGAACTCCCACTAAGTTGAAAACCCTGCATGGGCAACCTATGCAAAAGTTAGGGAAAGAGAGAAAATACTTAACTAAAAAACCTGAGAAGTCTAGTTAAGGATAGGGGTAACCTCGAGTTCAAAATTTTTATGAATACACCTATGCTTTTTTTAAATGACTTTAACAAAATGAGAATGATTGCCTATTTATACAAAATGTCTAATGAATTGCATCAAGCATGCTTTGCATTTTCTTTCATTACATGACCTTGGTTCTTAACTCTCTCTTTGAGGTTAGCCACTATCATCAAAGCCTAAGAAAAAGACCAACGAAATGCGAAAAGCTCCTAAAGGAGATGCCCTAGGCAAAAAAAGGAAAAATGAAAAAGTTAGGCAAGAGCAATGGCAAACATCATTAATGATACACATCAAGAAGCATATACAATCATCATCATACAAGTATTATATAGCACATACGAGACAAACGCCCAAATACAACACTCAAAGTCCATAACCTCAGGAAAATGATATAACAAAGTAAACCATAGGCCAAAAGTCCTTCACCTAGCTCCTAAAATAACTACATCGATCATCGCTACCATTAGAAGCAAGCACCAATCCCGCTCAAGCATCTCCCTCATCTGATCTGAGTTCACCATTGTTCATTACAAAGGATGATAGTCGTGACTCTAGCTCACTAATACAATCGTGATAAGTCGTACACTCCCACTCTTATTCACAGCTAGCATGATGGTGTTTAGCCTTTATAACACACTTCATATTATACATGCATACATAAAATATATGCATAAAATAAATACGTGTAATAAAGAAGGCATACCCTCTGAGTGGTTGCAAACTCCAAGAAGCGCTATTGCGCACTCCGTGCAACGGTATACCAGTACTGACTAGAGGATATGGGAATATATAAAGAGCAAGAAAATAAGTCAATCACCACTCATCGAATAAATGAAGCAAAGGCAAAATAAGTAAAATAAAATATAAGCCTGAGTAGCATCAAGAGGAGCAACACCCGACTAAGGAAAGCTAGGGCAAGGCAGATCAAAATGTACTACTTTACCAAAGATATATGTCCCATGCAAAGCTAAGGATGGCTGAACCGTTAAGTCCTCGAGGATAGTACTACTAGAAGCCATACCACTAGCATGGGCAGTCACCTTAGTATGGAATGTGTCCTCATTCTCCTCAAAACAGGACCCAGATCTCTTCCAACGAGATCCATACCACTGCAAATAAGCTCTCACAACTCGTGTCAATTATAGTTTATTACTAACAGAGTTTGTTATATGCTTGTACAAAATAGGAATAAAAGCCTATTGAATTAGAGGAAGCAACTCTCAATGATCCGTGTGATGGCCCGATCCTCAAATCTAAAGGATGAGACACATCTGCTTGAGGAGGTGGAGGTGGAGGAAAAGTGTCACTAGCCACAGCATCAATTAGTTGAGGGATTAACACATCAATATAAGGCAAGGCCACACTCTCTAAGAGACTCTCAGAGGAGTATCCTATCATGGCAATAACAAGCTCATCATAATTAAACCCATGGCCCTAAAACATGTCACCAAGGGGAGGAATATGGACACTCTTAGCAAATGGACCATCCCATCAATTATTAACTCACTCACCCAAACACCACACTCTAATAGTAAGAATGGAGGGCAACACTTGTCTCTCTATCAACTACCATGCAGTCACCATCTCTGCCATCCAATGTGACCTCACCACCCACTAGCAAAGGAAGATATGCTTAAAAGGCAAGAATGAACAAAGAATCTCTAAAAGAGAAATAACCAACACATCAGGAGTTAAACATACCTAATCAAGGGACAGATTCCCTAGCCACTGCACAATCCTTAATTAAATTAGTAGTCCTCCTAATCTAGCAAGAATTATGAGGAAAGCCATCATCTAAGAAATGATTGACAGTTGGATCCTGAACTCATAAGCCTAAATATATTAGAACTAGGAAATCAAAAATAACAAACTAAAGATAAAGAGCAAAAAGAATATACACGAGAACTCTTACTCACATCCAGCATAAACAAGCATCCGCAGATCCTTGAGCCATTTTGACATGTTGTATCAAGGCCTGAGTACATGTGGGCAAAAGTTGTAGTACCCCATCAATACCTCGACAAGCCATCCAGATCCTCAAAATAGGTAGCTTAGGTATGGGAAGATAACAACACTCAATAAGTTCAACAAAAAGTAGTGAGCCAACTACTCTACTAAAATAAGACCATCATCATACATCGTCTGCATGGAAGAAACAAACTCAGTATAATGAGTGAGGTACAGGTAACCAAACTTTATAAGAGTGGCCACCCCAAGCAACTCCATGGTAAGGTGCCACCTTGCTACCGCAGAAGATCACTCCTCCTCACTGAAGGGAATGGGCTCCCTAGAAAAGTGCAAGACCATAGTAGCAGCAAAGTCCAAAGGAGTGATGGTCATCTCGTCAATAGGTAGAAGGAAAGAATGCATCATGTCCATCCATCACTCTATCAGTGCATACATAGCAATCTAACTCAATGCATATAAGTCATAAAATAAAGCAGCAACATCCCCATTAAAGCCCTTCCCGATAATCATCTACTTCACACATAATGAAAGACCCTAATAATACATGCTAACCCTATTAAAACTACTAGGCAGCACAGTAACAGACCTACGAGGCTACAAATAATAGGTACACTATCAAACACTCACACAATTAATAAATACCAATGCATCTTTCTTTCTGTTATATAACAGGAACAATAAACAAAAGTTGAAAAGAAAAGCATCATGGAAAGCACCAACAAACAATCATAATAAGAAAATAAAGCACGAGTTATTAGCATTCATAATAAAGCTATAACTTAACAGACAATTACAGCAAGTACTATAGGGCTACAGAGCTACAGCTATAATAACCTCATAAAGCAAAATAAATAGCAAGATAGCTAATTAATAAGAGTAAAAAAGGACTTACCAAATGATGATGATGAGCCCATGCGTGAGTCTCTAAACTATAAACCACAGGAATCAGGTCTCCTTAAGAATGCCTAGACAGTTGAGGACCCTGAACGCTAGATGGACCATCAATACTAGTCCCTGCAATGGAAGTCCCTACTCCAGTGGTCTCTATGAATTTGCCCTCCTTATCCAAAAAGATATCTTCCAGATCCTTTGGAATGTCAGGGAACTTCATCTTATGTAGAAAAAATGAAAATACAAAAGCAAAAACAAAATAGAAAGCAGCTGAAACACGAAAGGGGTCAAGAAGAGTTGGAAAACACTCAAAGAAGTCTGGAAGAAGCCTTCCTAAACCTCCAAAAAACATATTTAAATAAGTGTGGAGAGGCGAAGGCACATGGCCACACACCCCCCCTACACACATCCACGTGCACTTCTCCCCTCCACACTCTCCTGTGTGGTTTTATACACACTCCAAGACTTTGCACACTCATTTCTCTGGTCCTAAACCTCTATTTGAACATAAGACATGCATCAAACTCATACAAAAGTACACTAATGAGGACTATATCTGTCTAAAGACACCGCATGTATCCTTACCACTTTTAAAAACTCAGCACCTCCTGAAAGAAGAAAAATAGGGAAGAATCATCGAAAGCATACCCTGCTTGAAACCATTAAAATAACATCTATAACACAACAAGTAATGACATCATCATTATTGCATCATCACTACATCATCACCAACTAAGACTAAAAGAGAAGGACACATTACATCAATCACAATGATCATAACAACATGTTCGCCTGACACTAGAAGAGGTTATAGTGGCATGATTCTATTTGCCTAACACCTGAAGAGGTTATAGTGGCATGATTCCATTCACTTGACACCCAAAGAGGTTATAGTGACATGATTCTATTCACCTAACACCCGAAGAGGTTATAATAGCATGATTCTATTCGCTTGACACCCAAAGAGGTTATAGTGGCATGATTCTATTTGCCTGACACCTGAAGAGGTTATAATAGCATGATTTTGTTCGCCTGACACCCAAAGAGGTTATAGTGGCATAATTTTATTCGCATGACACCCAGAGAGGTTATAATTACAAGATTCTATTCACTTGACACCTGAAGAGGTTATAGTGGCATGATTCTATTCATCTAACACCTGAAGAGGTTATAGTGGCATGATTTTGTTCGCCTAACACCCAAAGAGGTTATAGTGGCATGAATATGTTTCCCTTACACTTAAAGAGGTTATAGTGAAAAGTACTTATCTTTTTCAGTTAACACCCGAAGAGGTTATAGCGACAGCATCTGTCTATTCACCTGACACCTGAAAAGGTTCTAATAATAGTATCCCAACTATCGATTCATAATAACAAAACACTCAGGTAAGTACCTCTCTCTTCAGAAAATGATTTTTTGTATTTTTTTATTTTCTTCATGTGTACTGACACTAGTGCTAGGTGGCTATGCAACACATGTGAAGTAGGTGGCAGCTGTCATACTTCAAATTTGATTGTCCCCAAAAAAGGTCCAATGATGAAATGAACCTCCAAGACAAGTAAAGTTTGCTCATTTATAACACCTCTGAAGTGTTCAACCTTAGAAAACCTAACCGACCCCACCATTATGCAAAATCAATCACGGAGCCATTAAGTTGTGCTTCGACCATACAAAATATGAATTATCAGAATAATGAAAAGCTTAGTCCGAGAATTCCCTTCTTAGAACACTCAGCTTGTTGGACCGATGTTCATTTCGTTAGATTGGGACCCAACTTCATGAAAAAATGAAAATAAATCTTAATAAAATGAACTTTGGAAACACATTTAGAAGGCTCCAAAACCTCTAAAAGTGGTCCTGGAATGGTCCAACATAACCTAGTAATCAACGCATGTTGCTTAGAAGTGCATGTAAAGTTATAAATGCCCCTAGGTGTCACGTGCAAAAATTAAAGCCAAACTAGACAAAATAGACTTTAGAAACATGTCCAAACGACTCCAAAACCTCTACAAGTGGTCCTAAAATTGTCTAAAACAACCCGAGGATTAGCGCGTATCACTCAAAAGTGCACATAAACACCCCTAGGTGTCACACACAAAAATCAAGGCTGAATTTGACAAAACAGACTTCAAAAATGCATCTGAAAGGCCCCAAAAATCCTAAGAACCAATCTTAGAAAAGCCTGCATAAGCCCTAAATAGCGTGCGTAACGCGCAAAAGTGTGTGTAACCGTGTGCAAGTGCACACACGTGCACTTTGTGTGGCCACGCACTCCATCCTAAGGATGTGTGTGTGACCATGCTTATATCCCCTATTCCACACATTTTTCACTATAAATAGACACCTCCATGCCCCATTTTGGAAGGGGGAGCAAGTGGAAGCACACACACACTCAAAAATCTATCTAATTGAAGGCATTGGAAACCCTTTTCCATATAGTTTTTGCTCTTCCACTGTCTTTTTCTTAGGAGATTAGACCTCTTTTCCACCAAACCAAGCCTCATCTTATTCAAAGCACACTTTAAAGGTATATAAACTAGCATCATTCTATTGTCATTTTGAACCTCTCGATGAGGAAAGCTTGATAATCCCTCAAAGCTAAAGCTTCAAAACCCATGCAAGCTTAGTCAAGTTGGAGGCCCACACAATCATTTTAGCACATTTATTTTATCACACTACATTTTATTTTATCATCGCTAGCATTTAAGAATACTATTGTGCTTGTATGATAAGATTGGCAATTTTGCATGCTATATGAATAATATGTGCTTTATTATGCTCACTTCATATCATCATTCTGCATCCTCTAGTTTTTAAACATGAAATCACATCAAAAATATCAATAATGTGAAAGTTCATATCCTATAATAGAGTCACCATGTTTTCAGTCTAGTGATGACATCATGCACCCCCTATATTATCATCATAGCATAAATAATCACTACAAGCATACATAATCATCTACATTTCACTTACTCTTTCAAATGATCGAGTTTCCATTGCTGATCAATTTTTCATATGATCGAGCAAGCTATGTGAATGGTCGTATTTACCTTACAGATTCATCGTACTTAAAATTATATTTACTTCTCCATAATTTTTTTCCTTTTATATGTACTTTATTAAGAAAGCAATGTAATAATAATAATATCCTTTAGCTTTATTATCTTCCACTATCTGATGAATTGTATGAATGTTATACAAACTATCATTACCAAAATTAGGATGTTATGGTATCTATGCATCGAACACCATATAATGAGAAATAGTCGAAAAGTATATACGATCCTATAAGCATCCAATTTCAAGATAGTCGGTGTCAATGCGATGAGGACTCCAATGATGAAAATTTATTATAAATAGGTCTTTGGATATTTATTTCTGAATCTCAAGGCTTAATTGTAGCTTTTTAAGGACTTAATTGTGATATTTTCTTTAGGAACCTAACTGAAAAAGTTTTAATTCTTTCAAGGGTCTTTTTGTAATTAATTTTTTCAGGGGTCTTTTGAAAAAAATTACCAACCGAAATTACAAATTTTCAATCGGAATTATGGAATTCCGATGCGAATTTTTTTAAGAAAAATCTATTTATTTAATTTTTGATTGATTAAAAAAATATAAATAAATAAATTTTAATCCATTATCCTATTAAAACCATGTTTTCTCCATGTATCTATCTTTATTTTAGATTAAATAAAAAAAATCATCAAAGATAAATCAGGAGCTGAGACTCTTGTACGCTGCTTTCAAAAGGGTTTTCATGAAGACAGATTGTGGACTTAAAAAAAACAGGGAGGCCACTAACTGAAAAAAATTATGTAGAAACAAAAAGAGAGCAGAGAATTTTTTGAAAAAAAAAGGCCTCACAAACAAAAACCAATCTGTAGACCTATTTAAATTGTGAATCAATCAGACTCTGAGGAGCAATCAATACTGCATCTCTTTCTTAAATTTTCTTATCCTTCTTTTATTTTGATTTTGATTTTATTTTTATATTTAATTTTGTTTATTATTACTATTTTTTTGTCATTCATTGACTAAATTTTTTGATTTTTATTTTTTATTCCTTTGATGGATGTGGTGACATTAACACTGTGGAGGACAAAATCAATGGAGAATCCATGAAGATCCATGGGATGCCATGGATTTAATTCTGTAGTCATTTTTAATTAGATTTTAGGTTTTTAATATTTTGTGTTTTGTATGTTCTTCTTTTATTATTTATTTGGTTTATTTGGGCATATAATTAATTAGTTTTAATTTACGTATGTAGGAATTGTAATAGCCCCAAAAGTGGGAATAGAAATATTTTTTATTTTTTTGGCACTTTAAAAATGATTAGTAAATTATGGTTCATTTGGTAAACCTAAATTAAAATCAATGATGATTGTAGATTAATATTAGGTTGTATGAAATCAAATTAAGGTTTTTAGAACAATAATCTAATTGCTTGTTTGATCTTTTTTATTCGATTGTTTTAGTATTTTTTATATTTTTATACTTATTATTTATTTTTGAATGTTTTGTGCCCAACCCCACGTTTAGGATTAACTCATTTAATTAATAGGCCTTTAAAATTGAAATTTAGGTTAAATCAACTTTAAAATTAATTTAGGCCCATTTTTTCATTTAAATTAAAATTAATTAGAACTAGACCCATTAATTCAAACCCAATCTAATTCATTTCCATAAAATTAACAAACTTAGGCTTACTTTTTAGAATTAAAACAAGTAAACTTCGGCTCATTAATTAACTTAAAATGTAGGTCCACCTTTCGCTTTATTTCACTTATAAATAAAACACGTAGACTTCACTCATTTAAATTAAAATCAATATAGATTAGATTAATGTAGGGACATTGCGATCTATGTAGATGCATTTTTATGTACCATTTCATGACTAGTTGCCTCAGGTTAGATGTATGCTAAATTAGGGTTTAAATGAAATTGCATGTAAATAAGGAATAACCTAGTAATTAATAAACTAATTCTAAATGAACACAAAACTGAAAGAAGTTAGTATTCTGTATCCAGAATTTTTTAGTTATGGTCCTAACTCTCTTCCAAAGAATCTAGTTACCACCACCTTCGAATTATCCCAGTTATTACCCTGGTTAGTGACTCCTCATCTCTACACTATGTCTTTGTGATATAGTAGTGTGTTCTCTAGAGCCCTAAGCTCAAACAGTGTCTGTTGCTAAAATCTTGGACACATGTTAAACCCTGCCATCTATAGATCCCCTGAACCTAAAAATCTCTACAGGGGAAATACTCACTGAGTGACCTAATGTTCTTCCTTTTATTTTCTCGATTTTATAAAAATTGGGTGGTGACTCCAAAAAATCTAAAAAGCATCTCATCCCTACTGAGACCAATCATTTGTCCCTATTCAGTAAAGTTGTCATGTCCCTCGAAAATAAAAGATCCTTACATAACGAATTTATCTCGAAACCAAGAGAAGCAAAATGAAAAAGGTCGCTCATAGATTCATCTGGTAAATTTCAATTAAAATTAATGGTGGCTTTAGTTATTTTAGATTTCATGAAATGAAATTAGGTTTTTTAGAAGAAATAATTTTAATTACTTATTTAATTGTTTTGGTTTTTTTATGTTTTTGGGCTTTTCCTTATTTTTATTCATTTTGGGCCCCAAGCCCACATTAGGCTTTAATCCATTAATTAATAATTGGCTTTTAAAATTGGTTTTTAGGTTTAATTAACTTTAAAATTAATTTAGACTCATTTAGGTTAATAGACTTAGGCCCACTTTAGTTTAATTAAAATAAACTTTAGAGCATTTTCTTTTTAAAATAAATAGATTTAGGATTATTTCATCTAAATTAAAATTAATTAGAATTAGGCCCACTAATCCAACCCAACTCATTTCCATTAAAATTAATAGACTTAAGCCCACTTTTTAAAATTAAAATAAATAAACATAGGTTCGTTAATTAATTAAAATATAGGCCCATTTTTAGTTTCCATTTCATATGTAAATGAAATATGTAAATTTAGCTAACTTAATTAAAATCAATGTAAATTATAGTAACTTAGGGATGTTGCACCTTATGTGAATGCATTGTTTGTATGCTTTTCATGACTAGTTGCCTTGGAGTTAGATATACACTGAATTAGGGTTTAATGAAATTGCATGTAAATATAGAATAATTTAGTAATTAATAAAGTAATTCTAAATGAACACGAGACTAAAAGAAGTTGGTATTCCATATCCAGAATCTCCTGGTTGTGGTGCTCACTTTCTTTTAGAGAATTAAGTTACCACCACTTTTTATTTGTCTTTCAAATCATTTTACTAATTATTATTTTATTCTTGCATTCATTAGCCGATGGCGTTTGTTTATGGTTCCATGATTCCACTAGCCTTAACTCGATTTAAGAGAGATCATTGGGCTTATCTGACTAGAGTTTATGACCTAAGTCTTTAAAGGGGGTAGTCTTCTCTTGAGTTTACAAAGGATATTGGGCCCCTTTGACCTTGTCCTGTAAGTCAAGTTTTAAAGGAGGTCATCTTGCTAAGGGAACCTTAACTTTTCCACTAAACCAAGCTCATGTAGTGGCCTAGTAATTTCCCCTAGGATTATCCAAATTGCTTATGTTTATTGCCATGAGGTACTTCTATCTATAAAAACCCAAGCTCATACCTTTTAAAGCCCAATTGGGTTAATAAAGATTAGGCTAATCTTTTATAACTAGAAAGGTGATTTTCATACTATACTGCTTTAAGAGATTTGGCATGCACGTCGGTTCTTGATATCCCCTGTTGATATTAAGGCCAAGACTAAAAAACCTAAGAAAAGAGACTCGCCATTGAACTAGTGTGTGGGAGGAATAAGGTTGAAAGGATTTTATCGAAGATGTTATACACATTGACTTATTATTTGTATACTTGACTTGCTATTTGCTATTTATTGCATAACACATGCATCATGGATAGATGCATACATGCATTTCAGGCATTATACTAACACTTTCTTTTTCAGCCATCATAGATTCATTCAAGTCTTCCTATATTTGGAAATGGAGCAATGGAAAATTAATGAGAACTGATTTTAGTCTAAATCAATAGCTAAAGAGATCCTTTCAAGATTAGAAAAGAGTCCTATCAAGCCGTTTTACTTAGAAGCTACACCAACTTAAACAAAAGAGATGGAATAATAATATGGGGAAAACTAGACCTTAAAGGACATTAAGGGAGATTTGATGGATGACATGAGAGCAATGATGCAAGATGAACTAAGACAAGCTTTAGCTGGGTTAGCACCACCTCCTGTTACTACTATACCACTTGTTGATGCTATACCACATGTTGTTGTTGTTCCACCTATTATGAAAGATCCACCTACTAACAATGACAATGTTGGGGGACCACCACTAAATGCTGCTAGGAATGTACCTAATATGGAGATGAAATTTGAGGATGTTGAAAATTACATGATAGAGAAAGTAAAGAAAGAATCACTTGAGCTAGTTCAGTTCAGGAACTTGAGTCAAAGCATATGCAAGCACTAACTCAGAAAATGTCCAAGATGGAAGAGCTAATAAAAGGCAAGGCATAGGTTACTCATTCAACTTTGATGATATACTATGCATGGAAATTGATAAGCTTTCAAATAAATTCAAAATGCCTCAACTTCAGAAGTTTAATGGTACTAGAGATCCGAGGATACACCTTAGCCACTATACCACTATAATGAGAACCATTAAAGCCCCATTATCTGTGATCACTAAGTTATTTATTTTGTCCTTGGAAGGAATAGTTGTGAATTAGTATCATGTGTTAGAGAAATCTATCGAAGTTGATAGGAGAGAACTATGCACTGCTTTCTTAAAGCAATATAATCATAACACCAGGCTGGAAGTGTCTATTCAGGATTTGGAATTGACTAAGTATAAACCTAATGAATCTTTTTTAGACTTTTTAACCAGATTCATGAATAAGGCAGGATTGATAAAAAAAAACAAACTAGATGAGAAAGATTAAGTTTGGATGATAATTCAAAATGCATCACCTAATCTAGTTGAAAGGTTATAAATAATGAATCCTAAAACATTTATAAACCTTTATGATGATGGATTGCAAGCTGAGGAAATTTAGCATGAGAAAAAGAAGAGCTCTAGAACTACTCGCACAAAGAATTACCTAACTAGGGGCACACAACAAGGAAGAACTAGTCGGGTTGTGGAAGTGCATGCTATTCAACAACTAAGAAGATTCTCTAATTTTAACCAACCTTAGTTTAAAGTCCTAGACCATCTAATACAAAAAGGCTTGTTTCAACCTTTAACCTTTTCTAAATTACCAAACCTAAATGTCCCAGGATATGGCCTGAATAGCTATTGCAAATTCCATTAAATTACTAGTCATTCAACATACACTTGTGCCTGCCTTAAACATAAAATCCAAAACCTTATAGACTCTAGAAAAATCACAGACCCTAAAAAACTAAGCATTAGAAATAATCCTTTTTTAAACTACTAAAATTTACCTCCCCCAACTACTATAATGATTAACTCAAAAGTCAGTGAGGAAGAAGTGTTGAGCTCCTTTGAGAATATGAGCCTACAAATTAATGAGAAATCTATTGATGCCCCTATTGATGAAGGAAAGAGTGTGGATTCTTTAACTCCTAAGAAACCTCAAAGAGGAGTTAAATATTTACCAGGACAGCCTTCAGGAATGTTCTATTATAAAACATTTTACACTAAACCACTTTCCTATGATATTCCTATTAAATTAATTACACCAGGAGGTTGGGGTTATAAATTTGGATTTAATGATGAACCATTAAGTAAGTTGAGTAAAAAATATAAGACTCTTGAGTAGCCACGAAGAGGATTTGAGGATTTATTAGGTCAGCCCTTAAGCAAGTTTGACTATAATGTGTTTTACACTAAACTACCTTCTTTTAACATACCTTCCGAGTCAATTGTGCCTATAGGATGGTGATGAGTTTAATGATAAGAAGCTACTAGACAAGAAAGAAACATGCATAGTTAAGGTAGATAAAGATGAAGTCATGGAGATAGTTGGTAAAAAGATACAAGAATAGCCACTTTGTCAACTATTTGACGGATAGCCACCTTAAAAATTAGAATCCCTAGAATAGAAAATAATTTTCTTGTTGTTTTCTTTAAAAAAAATTTGGTTTCTTTCAAACTTTTGTTTTATTGATAGATTATATGAATTCAGATCATGCTTACTTGTGTAATGAGCATCCTGATGGTACTGTACATTATGATATTGATTGTATTTGCATGTTTAACATAAATTAGATTCATTTAGAATGGGCACAAATGAAAATTCAAAGAAGATTCATATATCACATGATAAAAATTCTAACGAGTAAAAAAAGAGAAAGAATAAAGAGAGAAAAAAAAAAGAAAGAAAAAAGAACAATAAGGTAAAAATTAAAGTAAAAAACATTCGGGACTGGCTAATATCAAGAGTTGTATCATGTGATGTAATGAATGTACTCATCTTTGTCCTAATGAATGAATAAGATTAAATTTGAAATTTTTTTTCAAATATTGTACATTCATCTTTATTATACTACATAAGTATCTGAATGGAAAGATAAAACATAATGAAACCTAAACAATCAAAGCTATGAGATCACTATTCTAGTTATGTTTTCTCTTTTATCATCCCTTTATGATTTTTCTTATAAGTCTAGTGTCCCTTTTTACCTAGGGAATTCAGGTGGCTCAATAACTCGCATGCAACTTATGCCTTATAACTATCATCAATCATTGCATCAACATCAAATATTCTGCTCAATAATTCTTCAAAGAGCAAGTCTAATTGCTTTTAGCTTCAAGAACTCTCTTCAATCAGTTCACTCAGTCCTTTGCATCTTCAATACATGAGACTGCAACTACTGGGGTTGGATTAATAGCAACAATAGATAAACTGAGTTCCTGCACATATGGAAAAGACTGCCATAATAAAGTTGATGAATTTAGAATGAAACTGGGGGTAAAATATAGCTCTAGGGGCAAATTGTAGAACAGTAAGTCTGCATTCAAAAAGCGAAGATGGAACACTGAAGTATAAAAGTCAATATAAGAGTTCTGAAGGCAAGCAACAACCAGTAATTCATCAATACAGCATAGCCTAGTCATCTATCCAATAAGCTATATTAGAAGCTCTAACATCAAAAGTACAAACATTAGAGTGTTCAAATCTCAAACCTATAAGGTATTGATAAATCACCTCATCTTCACACTCCAAGATTAACAACATATCTTTGCTATAAACAAAGGGCCTATTAGGATCATGCATATCATACATAGTATGCATACACTTGCATACATTTATTGTGAAATACTTACTTTGCATAATAAAAGTCTTTGGGCCAAGTCAAGGTTGTATAAATACTCTGCTACTAACATTTAAAATTAGTATTTTAAAAGTGCATGAAAGTAGTTAGAATTTAAAGGAATAAAGATGCTATCAAGAAACTTCATCCTGGCAACCTTAAAAGACTAAATAGGATGCTCAAGCTCCTCAAACTCAATATCCATCTCTATATTCTCATTCGGAGCATCATCTTAAAAATCACCTAGAGTCTCAATAAAAGGAAAACTTGCTCCCATGAATTGCAAAAGTAAAAGATAGTTAATAACATAAAGAGTAGCAAAAGATAAGCATACCTCATATGGGTCAATAGGAATCAACACCAACAGATGCTCCTGATTGTATCTTTAATAACCACGAGAATGCTCTAGCAAAAGATAGGGCATTGAATGACTAAAGAGCCTCAATCAACTCTTGACTAGCTAGAGCAAAACTCCATAATAACTAGACTAGTATAAGGTGTGGAATGTAGTAATAAGAAGGTCCAACATGCTAGTGATACATGCACTTGGCCCATAAAAGGGAATAATGCACTCAAAACTTGAGATGAATGCACTCTGAGACTCCTATGATTATGAAATGAGATCTTTAACTTCTAAACCTTTTATAGGGATATCGAGAAGAGGAACAAACCTCTCTACCATAGCATCAATAAAATGACTAAAAGACAAACTCAGACCACAACCTTAATGGTGAAGTGTCATGACCTTTGTGATCAAAGACATCATCACCATTATAAAAAAAAAGGGAAGTATGCAAAAGAAAATATTGCATTTTGATAAAATTCATTCACCTATAAATAAACCTAATTCCCATATGCTATTTTGTGTAGGAAGACAAACAAAGAAAAAAAATAAAGAAAGAGAAAGGAACCAATATAATAGTAAGAATGAGTAAAAAGGCAAACACCAATCACTCATTAGAATATCACCCTATGTGACAAATAACTTACTAAACACTCAATAAAATAATCAAGGGAAGTAACAAAACTCTACTTCCTTAGATTCTGTAATAAAGTACAATCTCAATAATAAAATCCACAAATTGAAAGTAAATTCATCCACTTCAAAAGATCATTTATGAAAACTTATCTTATGAATTTTGATCTTAATGACTTTCTTTTGTTAGCCTTACTGAATTTAGATGTTCAATTAACAGTTTTGCTTTGAGAGTTTAAAAACTCTAATCAATCTAATGCTTGCTTTATACCTGAATGAGGGGAAAATAATTCAAAAACAAAATTTGTGGACTAAAAGTATAAATTGCTTGAATCTTAGAGTATCATTTTAATCTTTTGAATAATATATGTGCATCTAATCTACTTCGATGCTTAAAAATATGTATAAGTACAAAATCCCTTGACGATATCCACACTAAGTAATATAAGAATGGCAAGGGAATACTAAAAAGGAAATTAAAATAAAAAATAAAATTAAATAATTTTAATAATTAAAAAAAACTCCAAATCATAGAATAAATAAAAGATATTAACTAAAAGATGCTCCGGGTAAGTACAAAAATGAAGAAATGTTATTGGCAAAATCCATTATCAAACCCCTAAACTATAACAGTTTATTATATTGAGGCCCTATCATTTTATTGCATTATATTAAGCCTTTATGCTTTTATTTATGTAGCTATTGAGGACCAATTTGACAAACTAAGTAGACGGTGTTAAGTATTGAATATTTAAATAATAAAAATGCCACGTCATATAGTCTTTATTTACATGTGTTAATTGTTATATTAAAAAAAAGTTAAACAATAGTGAGGGATATATTTAGTATTTGAATCTAATATTTGTCTTTTTCAACCTCTAACTCTCAGGTCACCTTCACTCATTAAACACATTCACTGTGTCACTCATTGTTCATCCTTATTTCATTTGTTTTTATTTGCATTCATGACTATTTTCATCAATGGCAACAAATAGTATAGCAGAAAGTAGTAGTGGTGTATAAAGAAACATAGAGGAAACAACTAACTTAGAATTTCTTCATTCCATTTTTTAGTAACTTGTGCTTTACTGTAATTGTGGAAATCGCAATTAATGATTTCAAGGACTGAAAATAATGCAGGAAGGAACTTTTGGAGGTGTCCTCATGAGGTAAAATAATTTTCATTATGAAATTAGTTTTTGAGATTAGGAGTTTGAATTTTATTTTAATTGGGATTTACTAAATTTCAGGAAGTCATTATGAGTTCTTCAAGTGGCATGACAAATGGCTTAGTGAGAGGTCCATAATCATGGCCAATAAGTTGAGAGCAATGAATATGCACCTGTAGAATATGAGGATCAACTATGAAGATGACTATAAGGCTACATCTTTTATGAAGCACATTGCCAAAATGAAGAAGGAATTTGGATGTCCCTGGGTTACAATCCAATTTGAATGCACCTAAAGTGATCTTTGCTACTGTTGACACACCTACAATATGTACCCACTAGATATACTTTAAAGGGGCTATTTAGCATCTTATGGTAAAAATTGGAAGTATTTCCCATTTTTTAGTTATTTTGTACAAAACTCCTTTGTATAGTGGTTTTGAAAGATTTTCTTAATTTAAGGTAGTTTTGACTTAGGGGTGGAGCATGTCAGAGCAAGTCAAAATTTCGCTAATGGAGTTGATAAAAAACTCATTTTGCCAATTCAAATGATGGAATGAGTAGAATTTTTTTTTTCATCATTCCACCAAATAGAGTGGTGGAATGGACAACAATGGCACACCATCAAACACAAATTGTTGCAAGACTTTGTGAATTATTGATCCATCATTGCACAATTATACACAATTATTTTGGCCAAAATAAATTATACACAATCATGACACAATAACAAGTTAGTAGTAATAAAAATAATAATAGCAATTAAAATAACAGAAATTAATGAGGCCTAATTATTACACAATTATGAAAGGTTAATAATAGTAATAATAGTAGTAGCAGTAGTCGTAATAATAATAATAATAATAATAATAATAATAATAATAATAATAATAATAATAATAATAATAACAATAATATAGCAGCAGTAAAAACAAAACAACACCAATAGCAACAACAACAATAACAACAACAATAACAACAACAACAACAATAACAACAGCAACAACAACAGCAACGACAACAGCAGCAGCAGCAACAACAGCAACAACAACAGTAGTAACAACAACAGTAGCAATAGCAGCAACAACAACAACAGCAGCAACAGCAACAACAACAACAAGAGCAACAATAACAACAACAACAATAATAACAACAACAACAACAACAATAATAACAATAACAACAACAGTAATAACAACAACAACAACAATAACAACAATAACAGCAACAACAACAGCAACAACAATAACAACAACAGCAATAACAACAACAGTAACAATAGCAACAACAATAACAACAACAACAACAATAATAACAACAATAACAATAGCAACAGCAGCAACAACAACAACAACAATAACAACAATAACAATAGCAGCAGCAGTAACAACAGTAGCAATAACAACAATAGCAGCAATAACAATAAAGTAATAACAACAGCAATAACAACAACAACAATAACAACAGCAGCAGCAACAACAACAGCAACAACAACGGCAACAACAACGATAACAACAACAGCAGCAACAACGGCAGCAACAACAGTAGCAACAACAGCAGCAACAACGGCAGCAACAACAGCAGCAACAGTAGTAGCAACAACAGCAGCAACAATAACAACAATAACACTAATATAGCTCTCGAGAACCACTGGTCCTTAGATAAATAAGTGAGCCGAATGGCTTTTAGATTTATGGTTTAAGGTTCTACCATGATTTTCCACTCAAGTTATTCGTTAACATTGTTTTATTAATTATTTTTTATTATATATTTGTTTAATTAATGAGTATTTGGAAGTTAAGTTTTAATAAAGCTACTAAATAAATACTTAGTGTATATATATTCACATTTTCAAGTATTTATATTTTGGATATATATAGTATTTGGTAATTATTAATTTTCTTTAAACACGATTTCATATTAAATATTTAGAAATAAATGTTTAAATAACAAAGGTTTGCAAACTAATATACATTTCTTATATTAGCTGACTCAATGAGGTCTAACTCCCCTTAACTATTTTTCCAAAACCTTGAGAGTTTACAGTTAGTTCATTTTCTCTACGCCGGACTCATTCTTCACTAGCTGTGTTATATAGGTTAACTTAATGTTATTGATATTCATGTGTAGCAGATTTAGTTAATTTAGACATCGTAGTAGATTTTGATGTTTTGTTATTGTTATGATTGTGTTGTGTTATGATTGAGATATTAGAAGTTGTAGTTATGATTGTATATATTTAAGAGTGTATTTGCATTTTCACAGGTTTTGGGATTTCTCGGTATAAGGGAAACTCTGTCGAATTTTTCTTAGAATTTTAAAGTTAGTCAATTTTATTATGATAAATTCATTAAGGCTTACTATGGGTTTCAGAAGTTTCACGCTTTTCTATTCCCTAATACTGATCATGAGCCCTTGGGGTTCGGATTGTGACTTATATTTGTAAAAATTTAAAAATATTATGATTTTTGGCACCAATAGGACTTTAAAAAATTATCTATATTGGTCTTATCTATCAATAAAATCATTCTTCAGTGTAAATGTTTATTTAGATATAAATGGAGTTAAAAACCATTAGATTGATATTCATTTAATAATAGTCATTGATATTAAAAACCTGTTACATAGGAAACTAATTACTTCATTTAAATTTATTAACCCAAAACTGGTAGTTCCAATTATTTTTTTACGATGAGACATGCAGCTTCAAATTCATGATTTTTATTTTTTTAGTTAAATTAAATTTTGTTAATCAATTGGCTAAAACCTAACCTGCAGAGTTAGTATTGTGTATATGAAGCTTTGGGCTAAAAACCTAACCTACAAATCAATTTCCTCTTTTCTTTATTATCCTCTGAACTAAAATCCCCTTCCTTTGTCATTCTCTATCTCTAATTCTGATTATCTGAACTAAAAAAAACCAACTTTTTAATGACTTACACTTCTATTACCTTCCAAACCTAACTAAAATAAAATCCCAATCCACATAAATTAAAAAGGAAGAATTTTTTTAATTAATTTTCTCATTTCCTTTTTCAATGAATTAAACTACCACTTTGCTTTCTTTTTAGGTTCATATTCTTAGCTTTTTTCAAGCTCCCACTCTTTGTTGGTTATATATGGGGGTCTTTGTTATTGATTTATTTATTGCTTTTGGTGCTTTGATTTGATTTAAGGCGCATCACTTGAAGCAAGTCAATCTGTGTAGTTAGATGAGAATTCTCAACTTAATAGGCTGGAATGATTTATTGTAACAAGCTGCAAATGATATGAAGTTGAAGCCAACTACTTCAGCTAAAGAAGAGACAAGGACAACTATAACAGGAGTTGAATAGCTTAGAGAAGAGTAATCAAACATATCCAATGTTTTAACTCCATATTTTTTAGATGTTAATGAATCAATAACTATTGGACAAACATCATAAATGAATGTACTAAAAGAATTGCATATAAGAGTGATTGATGATGAAGAGCCTAATAAACAAGAATATGATGTAATGCAATAAAATGAAACCTTACCAGGTACATATATGGTACATATAACACATATTAACACAGCAGAGCAACAACCAATAGGTGCAAACAATGAAGGTTATGCAATAATTGATGAATCTTTATCACCGTAGTAGACAATTGAAGTTCTTAATGAAGAGCTTTCTCAAGCTAATGCACCTTCTTCAGATAAGGAAATTCTAATTTAGAGTGATTCAAAGCAGTAGCATGTGGATTTTATAAAAGTTAAAAGAGAGAAAAATTATGTTTATAATGGAGATACAATTCTTCTTTTTTTATCATTTGAAGATGCAAAGAGCCAAAATTTCATTAACTTAGGTGGTGTTGTGAGTTTACTAAAAGGGAATTGCAGAAAAAAAGGTAATTATTGGTTATGTACATACTCGATCTTTAGATTCATAGAGGAAATGGAAAATTTTATAATTTACCAGTAAGTGGTATGTTTGGCTATATAAAGTTATGGTTAATTCAGAGATTTATTTTTATTATGAGAGAAATGATATGACTTGTTAGATTCTTATTGATTTAATCAATTGGTTTTCTATAGCTTATGTGATAAAGATTTGATTTTAATTGTATTTTTTGGCCAAGTCAATTTTGTTTGTTCTGAAGAGCATTTTTAGGAGAAAGCTTTTATAAGTTTTATGTGTTGATCCCTACAAGAGCTAAAGTTTTGAAAGGTTTATTTTAGGAGTGTCAAAACGTGTTAATGGATCGTGTTTGTGTCGGGTTGATCCACTCTGGTGACACGATTAGGGTCAACACAAACATGACTCATTTATTAATCGTGTCAAATAATTCAACCCTAATATATCACGGATATTAAGCAGGTTACACGAACACAACACATGTAACCCATTTATTTAAATGGGTTGTGTGGGTCAAAAAAATTGACATGACCTATTTAACCTATATAACATTTATTACTTACAAAAAAATTATCATTTTTCATAAAAAAAATAATAATAACCATAGTTTAGCAACTTGTATAATACACACAATTTCCATAAAACCTAGTAAAATTCATATGTTCTTCTAATAAACATAAAAAAACAAACACAAATAAAATTAACAATACATGACCAATATTTAAAATAAGTACAATTTATAGTGTTTCAAATAAACACACACAAAACTTCTAAATGAGAGTCTAAATTCCAAAACCATTTGAGGAATGAGAAGGAATTTCTTTTTTCATTTCCAAAGGCTCTAACTTAAGTTCAATAATATCTTTTATAAGTTCTTCTAACTCCAATCTCTTTGCATCTATAAAAAAAGCAAATAAAAAAATGAGTTAACTAATTTATTAGTGAAGACACATGTAAATAACTCTAAGTAAATAATTATATAAAATGATTTTAAGGTAAAAAATTAGCTTATACCTAGATCTCCAAATAACCAATCTTTGCTACAAACTAAGGCTTCCACCATATTAGGCTTTAGTACATTTTTATATTGATCAAGAACTCTTCCACTATTGCTAAAAGCACTTTCAGAAGCTACCGTGGTCACAGGAATTGATTGAACATCATAAAGGTATATGGTGTTTCATATTACCTGTCCCATACTTGCTATCAGACAAATATATCTTCCCACAAGCCCTGCATTTTGCTTCTCTATTATTGTTCTTCCCTTTCACTACACTAAAAAAATTTCAAACAGTTGAAATCAACTTTCTTGCCCTCTTAGCCTTATTTCCTCTAACTCTAATAGAAACTTCTAATTCCAAAACTTCATCATCTTCTATATTGATGGTTGTATTATCGATCTCAACTGAATCCATTTGAGTGTCAGACATCTTATTATAATAAGTAAAAAAATTGCAATAATGATTTGACTACAAAGACAAAAAAAATTATAGTATATTACATGGGTTGTAAATGGGTCGTGTCAGGTTGACACGATCCAACACAACACGTATAATTAAATGGATTATAACGGGTTTAACTCGCGACACAACCTGATTTAAACCATGTCATAAATGGGTCAACTCGTTTCTAACACTAACCCATTTAATTTCAAACCTAACCCACTCATTTTGCATGTTAGACAAGTTGTGTTCATGTGTCGTGACCCATTTTGACACCTATAGTTTATTTATTGATGCCAAGTACCCACAGATCTCTCAGTAGTAATAACAACAACAGTTCATGGTTGTCAGGTTGCCACATGTAAGGATGAATAGACAAGATCACCATCTTTCTTCTGTTTATGAAGAAACTAGACTTGGATTTCGAGCTGGTGGTGGTGCATCGCCATTGCAATTACTGTGCAATGCCATTGCAATTATTGTGCAATGAGAGGCTATGAAAAGGAATAAGTAGGAGGCTGTGTTAGAATCAGATAATGGATGGACAATAACACTGTTTCACTCTTCAAGTGTGTTAACAACTACCTATCAATGCTCAATTTTGGCATTATCAAAATGTGAAATAAACATTGGTGTAACTAGGACATCGGAATAGTGAAGGGAAAGAGCAGGCAAGGCAAGAAACTTGCTAGCATTTTGAAGCTTTTCAATTTACTACAAAGGATGGCTCGCCTGTTTTATGAGCACATTTGTAGAATTACAGTCACTAATGAAGAAAAACTTAATCAATATTGAATTTGCTTATGCCCATGACAACCCCAGAACCAAAGCCCCTGCCTCTCGAATGTAAAGTTCTTATTCACATATATTGGACATGAGTACCACTTTGCACAGCTATAAACTTTCGATTTGTAATTTTTCAAGCATTTTTAACACTTAAATAATATGAATCATAATCCCACCTTTCATTCTACTATTTGAATGCAAATTGCATTCGCTGCTTCTGTCCAATTGTATGTTAAGTATCACCCTTTACCCAGCATTTACTTGTGACCAAATAATATTAAGGTTTCAAGAACCTCTTCCCACTTGTGCTTTTTCTACCAGATGCTAGTAATAAATAGAAGAAAATCCACCATGGCTTCAAAGCAAATTTATTCATATATAACATGTCTAAGTTGATTAGAAGTGAATTATATTTTGATATAGAGCAAATAATTAGCCACTATCATAAAAACCAAGATGAATGTACATTGATGAAACCATGCAAATTCATGACTAGATCTTGAAATATTATAAGGGAAAAATTGGATGTGCCACGGGTAAACAAATAAATGTAGAAGAAAAAAAAGTACAAAAAATAATATTTTTAAGAACTCTTAGCTAGAGAGTTTACTCAAGCTCCTCCAAGTCTCCCATTCTTTCTATAATTGCCTACAAATTACAACACAATAAAATTACTAGGTTCAGAAAAGAACAATGTAATCCTTGAAATGGAAAGCTGCAATTGAACAAAATGAGAACTTGTAGTATCAAATTTACAAAGATGGTTAATGTGCCAATATGAGTGCTGCTTAGGATGTCCAAGGAGAGGAAAACAATAGGATGATGGTTGTGTGCTACTATTACTATGTAGCCAAGAAGGAATGTCATAAGTTTATAGCACAAGCCATGGCAGGAAAGTGTAAGATCAACAGAAAAAAAAAGGCTCACCTTCTTGCTTATTTCTTGGAGCTCCCCAATAAGAATGAATTCATCAAGTATCAAATAAACCTGTAAGTAGACATGGAACATCAAAATAAAAAGCAATAAAGTTGAGAGTTTCTTTTTCTGTTTATAGCAACAAACAACAAATTGACAAATTATAATCGGTGCAAAAATTGTGCATGCCCAAGAGCGCAGACAAACAATGGGGACTGAATTATGTATGACAATACAAAATAGAATCAGCATCTATTGCAGCTATTACCGCAAAATAGCAAGAAAAATCTAACTTTAGAAGTTACTAAATGTGCGGTCATCAAAGGAAGGGAATATTTAGCTATGTAAATGCTATTACTGAACTCTCCTAATCGATAGAGAAACTTAACATTGAGGCAAGAGCATCGTGATTCAGAAGAATAACATGAAAAATGAGAAATATTGACATGGTAGGTATATAATTTCAAAACAGAAAATGAAAAACCTTATGATATGAAACTTGAAAACCAAATCAAGCTCACACACATTGCTGAAGAAATGATCCAATATCTCTACCAACAAATGAATGCACTCTAAATATGCCAATTCATTATCCGTTATGTCAACACATACTGAGAAATATAATCCAGCATACTACCTGTTGTGTGTTCAAAACTGCAAGAAATTCACATGATGATAGAGTATATCTTAAACACTGAAAATAGCAAGAGCAGAGATAAGAGATTTACAATAAATGGAACAATTAGATAAAAAAATATACATATAAGCAGAGATAAGAGATTTACAATAAATGGAACAATTAGATAAAAAATATACATATATACCAGTTTGTCTAGATAATTAACACAGGGCAAAGATGGAATCTTTATCTTCAAAAATTAGTTACAGAAGACAAAGAATACTCAAGGTCAGGAAGATAAAGATGCTTAATCAAGTAAAAAAATTAACAATTTAAATACTATAATCATACAATTTCTCTAAATATTAACAAGATTAGGAAATGAAAAAATCACAAACTTCAACAAAATTCGTGAACTTGGGATATCTATTAACCACCAATCGATGAAGCTAACAAGAATTTAATGTTAACCTTAAGAGGAGTGGGGCTCCTCCAAGCTCGGTGGTCGTGGTGGATGGTAAAGGTAGAGGAGGATGCGCCAGGGGTTTCAATTCGTGGGAAGGAGCTTTGACCCCACTAGTTTTAGGCTAGCAGTAACGACAGTTGAAGACACGTTCTCTCTGATTCCTGGGAATAATCCGCCTGCTTTGCAATGATTACAAGATTAGCACCTTTTGTATTGATATGCATTGTAGCAAAAGCCCTGTCAATCAAAAAAATTTTCAATCTATCAATTTTTTATTTTTAGTTTGTAGCGCCTACACTTTTAAAAGAAGTATAATTTTGATATTTTAGAATTTAATTAATTTTTTATTAATATTTTAAAAAATATAATTATTTTTAATAATTACATAAAAATTTTAAAATAATAAGTCATATTATAGCTATTACTTAAATGTTTTTAAAATTGAAACCATTTAACATAAATTATTTTCTTAAATATTACGAATGAGAACTAAAACTAATAATAATAATAATAATAATAATAATAATAATAATAATATAAATTATTATTATTATTATTATTATTATAGTTTAACTTAATATAAGTATATAATTAGAATTGAAAAAAAAAACATAAGAATATAAAATAAGAATGTGATTATATTGTCGGAGATTTCATATATTTATATATATGATTTGTCCATGTTTGCTTGAAGCTTCAACTCCAAATGCATACAAAGCTGAAGAAATTATTTGTCTAACTTTATTTACATGAAACTACTAGTAACTAATTTCTTATTTCATATGGATCAAGCCAGTGATATGATGGCTTAAGCTTACTTTAAAAAATACAGATCAAAATGGGCCATTCATCAGAAATGAACTTTAATGCTAACTTGACTTTGTCAATTTCCAATGAAGCCCAAGAAAGAAACCATTAAGACCAGGCACAAGGTCTCATTATTTTCCTCTTATAAAAACCAACGTTTTCTTTAACAGAAACAGAAACAAACCCATTTTCAAAACCCACAATTTGGCGTAAAATCAAGAAAAGCTCTGAAAATTTCTGCAACAACCCATTTTTAGTACTCTTTTCTTTCTTTGTTTTTAGCATTCTTTATGATCTCTTTTCACTCTTGCGTTGGGTACTTCTCTGTTCTTTGATATACCTTAGAAACCAACAATATGGATGAGAAAAAAGGCAAAAGCAACTCTTCCAATCAACCTGATGATGAGAATATAGGGCAAGAAATCGATTATTTGCAGGTTGCAATTAACACTCTGGAACAACAATTACAGGATCCCAAGAAACCAAACGAAATGAAATATTCTGATGATATCAATAAGATCAAGCCGTTTGATTTTATGATACCTCCAAGAATATGCAAATTTCCTTCTATCGGGCTTCATGAAGCTAGTGTAAGTGGAACTAAAGATGTGGGTATTGATTATTGGCATGAGAATCTTTATAATCTTGATGCTGCGGTTGCTGGAACAGAACCCACCAAGAGTCCCAAAAACAGTAATGGGATTGTGATGAATGAAGACGAAATTGCTAAGAAGGCCAAGAACGACGAAAATAGTGTCGGATGCATTGATGTGAAGAATATATTTCATAAACCAAAGGCCGATATTTGTGTGGATCAGAGGGCCAAGAATTCCAAGAAAGAAGAAGAAGAAGAAGAAGAAGCAGCTGATTTCCAGAAATTTGAAGAACTCGATGAAAAGAGTAGGAGAATTCTGGAACTGGAAGCCGATATTCATGCAATGATACAAAAAGCTGAAGGTAAAGATTCAAAGAAGTCTTTCTTGGAGTGGCTAAAAGATCATAACAAATGCAGTGACGGTGATAAGAGGGCTCAGAATGGATTAAAGTTTCGAGCAGTCAGTGTGGGGTTTAAGATCTCTTTAGCCCTTCTTGAGCTAATAATTTTGATACCATATCAGAAATATAATGATATGAAGGAGACATTTCTAATTCTTGAAACTCCTCATGAAGGGGTGGCTCAAGGTGAAAATTCTGTGGTAATCCGAAGGATTCTTGACATTCTTGGAGCAGCAGAGAGAGTATTGAAGAAGAACGAAGAACAGGTTGTTGAGATGATATCTGAAGAAGAAAGACAAGAAGACGAACGGCGCATTGATGACATTGTCTTTCGATTGCTCAGAGCAATTTTTCACTTGGAGATTTTCTGGACGTATGAAAGATTGCCAGATTCCGAGAATTCACTCAAGAATGCAATTCGATTAATGAAGGATTATATCACAGAATGTGAGCAAGAATTGGCTGTGATAGAAACGTTTATAAGGGACTGGTTATTCTTTTTTGCACCTGATGTAGACCAAGATGAAGTTAGGCAAAGTCATAAATACATAGAAATGGATGTGATAATATCCCAACTCTGGAATGAAGTTTGAGTATCAAGAGAAGAGGAGCTAAAAAGGGTATTAATGAATTTGAATTACAAGTCAGAATTGTTGTGTAAATTTGTCTCAGAAGGTGAATTTGCAGTGGGTGTAAGTGTAGTTACAATTTTTTGCTTTCAGCTTTATTTCAAATTTAATTGCTGTGGCAGAAGACAAATACGGATTTGAATGCCTTATTGTGGATGAATGGTTGCATTATTTTTATAGTTGCTTTGTGTGAGATCTTCAATCTTTGTGGGTATTAGTCTCAGGAGTCTGATTCTCAGCTGCTCGCGAATTGAAGTCTCAATGCTTTTGGTTCAGCTTATTTTTTTGCATGTCTTACCTAGTATTAATCTGATTCAATCATGTTAATATCTCATATCAAATTACAATTCGTATGATAATTTTAATTTATTACTGATTATTAAACTATAATTATAAATAATAAAATTAAAATAAATAATATTTGAGGACCACAATGTCTTTGTAAAGTACTATAAATTTTTCATTTTAAATTATAAAATTAGAAAGTCAATTAAATACTTAAATTAAAATTTGTGAATTTATGAATATTACAAATGAAAAAAAAAAATTGCCATTGTAATTTAAAAATATTTAGAATATATAAGTGTACAAATAAAATATTAAATATTAATGACTTAAACAATAAATAAATATTTAAAAAAAGTGAAAGAATCAAAATGATAATTTATAAAAATTATAAAGAAAACTTGTATGTCTAAAGAGCGTAAAATTAAACACACATGGATTTAAAAGATATGAATGTTTAAAGTTGAGGTACCTACGAGCTTCAATCAAATTTAGAGAGATTTTAAGTTTATTGGTACAAATATAAAGGGTTAAAAATATATTTAGCCAAGAGAACGATGTACATACTCCTCCTGATTTTATTTCTGACGTACTCATTTCTGATTATGTTTGAATGAAGTTCTTTTGATTCTAAGGGGAAAAAAAAAAAGAAGAAAAAAAGAAATTTTTAGTTGTTAAACTTTATAAAATTTAACAATTTAATATGTTAATTTTTACTTATAACAATTAAGTACGACAATCTGAATAAAAAAAATGAAGTGTACACAAATTTTTAGTTGTTAATTTTATAAAATTTAACAATTTAATATTTAATTTTTATTTATAACAATTAAGTATGATAATTTAAAAAAAAAAAAAAAGAAAAACAATGAAGTGTACACAATAGGTCACTAAAAAGTTGTCCTTCAACAATACACTAATTTAAAATTGAAAGATCTTATTACCCTTAAATTTGAAAAAGTATACACTAATTATTATTATTATTATTATTATTATTATTCAACAAGAGTCCTTCCATCCTCAAAATCAGGGGTGTCAAAATAAATTGGTGGATCGTGTTTATATTGGGTTGACCCATTTTATTAATATGATTAGAGTCAATACAAATACGATACGTGTAACTCATTTATTTAAATAGGTTGTGTGATCACAAAACTCAATATAACTCATTTAACCTGTATAATATTTATAATATATAAAAATTAAGCAATTTGCATAATATAATTATAAAAAAATTTATAAAAATAAAAACATTTATAATATATAAAAATTATTTTCACAAAATAAAAATAAAAATAACATCTATAATTAAGCAATTTGCAAAATACAATTATAATAAAATTATAATAAAATTTTCAATAAATGACTAATTTATTAATAAAAATTGTGACAAACAATATGAATTTTTAATAAATCATATCGGGTTGACACAATCCAACATGATGTGTATAATTAAACGGATTGTAAATGAATTTACGTGTCAACTCACAACTCAATTTAATTAAACTATATCATAAACTAACTGACTCATTTCTGATACAAATTCATTTAACTTCAACTCTACTTCGTTACTTATGAGTGTTAAATGAATTATGTTCACGTGTCATTACTCATTTTGATATCCCTACTCAATATGCTTCCCTAAAAAGATCAAGTGTTGCTGGTCTAGAGGAATATAGAATTTTCCAAAAATAACTGAAGCACTGTTTTGAATTGCAAAATTTTTGAAGTTAATGTTTTAATTTGTTAAAATTAAAATATCATAATTAAAGTGCAAAAAACGCTAATTTTTTTTTTTACAGATAACCCTATTAAATATAGATATAAGGTATCTATAATCGTTGTTTTTCTGGTAAAAAAAAAGTAAATTTAAGCCATTGTTACGGACAATATAAACATTTTTAATTGTATAACTTGCTGCATATACTTTACTGTTTTTTTACATGTTACAAACACTTAATTGTTATATATATATATAAAAAAAAAATAGGACTAATTGCTACAACATCCTTAAGGTTTGACTTATTATACTCTTAAATTCCCATATTTTCAGCAATTAATTTAAACAATCATAAGGTTTTACTCCATTTAATTTACTATTAAATGGATCAATTTAAAAAATTATAAGTTCAATTCAATCCTTGAAGTTATGATATAATTTTAAATTAGTCCATTTTTATTAAATTTATATATCTTAATTTATTATGTTTAAATTGTAATAATAATTACAATATCTATACAATTTTAATTTTTAACATAAAAATAAAGTTAAAATATATTAATTTTAAATTGGCACTACTTTGATATATATGATTATGTAATTAATACTATATTAATGAGGATTTATTATATTGACACGGGTTCAACTATTAAATCTTATTAAAATTATTTTAGTGTGTGTGTTGTATATATATACACATACGTCTGTTGTTTATAAGTCTTTTGAGAGTTTTTTTTTTAATCAAAACTCATTAATAATTTTATTTCAACATGGAAAGCTTCATTCAAGTCGCAATGCCAATCATAAAAATTGAGTTTATTATAGTATGATGAATCCCAATTAATAGGCGCTGATTATATAGATCACATCAATTTGGTGGCGATTAAAAAATTGAGTACTTGCTAATATGATAAATTATAATTAGTGTAATATAGATTACATAAGAACGGTAACAATTAGTAAAATTGAGTCCATGTAAATATATATGATAAATTCTAATTAGTGTTGATTATGTAATTCTATTGCAATATGTTTTTACTTTATTTTGATGTTAAAAATAAAAATTATTTAGTTATTGTTCCTATATTTTTTAATGAACTGGCTCGGTTCAATGTACCAGTTTGGTAAAGAATTATTTCCTCAAAGTAAAATAAAAATTATTTAGTTATTGTTACATCCTCAGTACTTATATTTGGTCTTTTGGCTTGTGACATGGGTGTTCAACAATAAGCCCTAGGCTAGAGATGTGCGAGTGTAAAGATGCACATCCAAATTCAGACTGGGATCTTATGAGAGGGTTGTCGGGGCTTTTCTTCAGTTGTATGATAATCCATACTCATGTATTATTTTATTGTGGATGTCGCAATATACTAAATCTTAATAAAAAATAATCCAATAAAATTATTATTATTATTATTATTATTATTATTATTATTATTATTATTATTAATGATAATTCCGAATTGATATTTTGCTTGTAGAACCTGCATGGACCAGGAGAACGGGTAAAGGGGTGGAGTTTCCCCCATAAACACTTCAAAGCTTAAGTCAGTAATCGTATGAGGAAAAAATATAATAAAGCGAATAGGCATAATAGAGTAGAGAATAAAGAATGATTGCTTGGATTATGTGGTGATGGAATGATGTCTTAGTGATGTTGTATGATGAGAATGGAGAGATGAGTGAATATGAGAATAAGAATGAATGACATGAGATGTATTTATAGGAGAAGGTATTGCTTAAAGCTCTTAAAAATATGATTCCTTAGTCCTGTAGGACTACCTTCTTTAGGAGAGAAGGAGACTTCCTTTGTAGTTAATCTTCCTAATCGAAATAGACTTCTTTATTAAGCTGTATTCTTATTCAAGTAATCCTCCTCTTTAGGGGAATATTCAGTTGTATGATAATCCATACTCATGTATTATTTTATTGTGGATGTCGCAATATACTAAATCTTAATAAAAAATAATCCAATAAAATTATTATTATTATTATTATTATTATTATTATTATATTATTATTATTATTATTATTATTATTATTATTATTAATGATAATTCTGAATTGATATTTTGCTTGTAGAACCTGCATGGACCAGGAGAACGGGTAAAGGGATGGAGTTTCCCCCATAAACACTTCAAAGCTTAAGTCAGTAATCGTATGAGGAAAAAATATAATAAAGCGAATAGGCATAATAGAGTAGAGAATAAAGAATGATTGCTTGTATTATGTGGTGATGGAATGATGTCTTAGTGATGTTGTATGATGAGAATGGAGAGATGAGTGAATATGAGAATAAGAATGAATGACATGAGATGTCATGAGATGTATTTATAGGAGAAGGTATTGCTTAAAGCTCTTAAAAATATGATTCCTTAGTCCTGTAGGACTGCCTTCTTTAGGAGAGAAGGAGACTTCCTTTGTAGTTAATCTTCCTAATCGAAATAGACTTCTTTATTAAGCTGTATTCTTATTCAAGTAATCCTCCTCTTTAGGGGAATATATCCCTTATTATAATAAAATACTAATTTGAATTATCAAGAGTCCCCCGTGAAAGTCTGTTCGGATATTTATGTCCGATGTATCTGGGTCTATAAATGATAGAAATGGCCATTGTATTTGATATTGAAAGACGAGCTGAGGTGGCCAGCCTCAATCACAAGAAAAAATAAAGCTCGATACCGAGTCTTGAAATCATCATATAAGAACATTGTTTGAAGTGTCAGGTGGACTTGAGTGCACAAAACTTGCAATAAAAATGTTTTTTGGTAAAAGATTAACATGTCAATATGGAAACAATATGATGAAACCAGTCGTCATTGGATTTTGATGCTCAGTACATTAAAAGTGCGGCCTGAGTGTCGAACCTCAATACTATAGAAGCAACATGAGGGTGTCAACTTCAGTCATCGGACTTAATCTTAGTGCATTAGAAGCGCGGCCCAAGTGTCATATAGTCTTGGTGCATTAGAAGCGCGACCCGAGTGTCATATAATGTTGCTTAGTTTATGAACTGTAGTAACTCTTTTTATGGTAGCTACCTAGTCAGAATAATAATTGATGTTGAGTGCGGACATTATTGCTGCAGATGTTTAATTTTCCAAGCATTTTTTATTAGTGGTATTTTTTGCAAAAGGATGTTTATGATCCTAGTGGTGAGTCTAAGCCCCTTCAATCTGAACTCCATAATATGGGATAAATGATAGAAGGTGGGTTTTAATCTGAGCTTCCACAGTGAAGGACTAAATTTAGGTTTGTCCAATCCAAATTATGAGATGAACATTTGTAAATTAGGTGAAAGGTCAATGTTGCACCACTTCTGAAATAAAGGATAGTGTGTGATGCTAGCTAAGATGTCTTATAATTGCCCTTTGTTTTATCTAGCTTTATGGCAGATATACATGACTCCATTCTTGAATTTCCTTTATTGGATATTCTCTGAAATTTTTATGAACAAGGATCTTCTACAAAGTAGGATTTACTTGAATGTTCTTTGATCTGGCTTTGAACAGGAACCACCATTTGTCGTCTAAGTATGAGTGAGTGCTTATCCGTCTTAATGTTATTTGGCAATGTATTTAAAGTCTTTTGACAATCTCTGCATGTTAATGCAAAGTAAGATGATTAGATTGTCTGATTATTTGGATTGATGGGTGCTTAAAGTAACATCTTCAATAAATATGTTGTCCTTATATATAGTGATAGATAAAAGAACAATAGCTTTGGGATCATATAATCGATCTCATTTAATGGTCAACCCTTGTGTAATAAACATATCAAATGTAATTGATGTATATTTTGAATGAATAATAATCATGTATATATGGATGACCATCTATGTGTAGATGTATAAGCATGCTTGTGTGATGAGTTATAAATATTCATATAAGAATAAATAAGATGTGGAAATAAATAAATTAAATAATATCAAGAGAAACTAGAGAAACGTATCTCTTGATGTACTCTTGTCCCTCTTTCGAATTCGTGAATATTTATGTTCATTGTTTGCTTTAATTGTTGCTTGAATGACCTTGTCTTTGAAAATGCTACCTAAGTTTGTATGTGCCCAATTTATTGGAATTTTATGTATATCCAGCTTTATAAAAATATACCATCCAAAAATATTGCTCCGAGATTATTAGCTAGATCAAGTTCCCAAAGGCCATGATGATTTTTTTTTTTGATACTCATGAGTATCGACGTTGAGGTGCTTATGGTAACATCTACACTTGTATTGTTTTACTATAACAATAAACAATAAAAGAACGAGAATCTTGGGTTTGTTATCTTGGTTGTAGTGCTCTTGTTCCGCTTCCTGAAGTAACGAATATTTATGTTCATTACGGATATGAATAATTATTGATAATTAATTTGAAAAAACCCATTAATTCCTCATGGAGCTCATGGTTCATTCATTTATTTTTTCTTTACTATCTAAGCTCTTGTAAAAGAAATTAACTTATTAATATATACTTGTGAAGTTATTGTCATGGTTGTCTTGGATATTCCTGTAATGTTAAAATTTAGGAGATGCTCAGAGATCAAGAGATGCCCATGAAGTGAATGTCCGACTCTTCCATACTTGCTCTCTACTCAGAGTATGAGTATCCATGAAATCAATGCTCGACAGTAGATGCTCAGATTTTTAAGGCTTTAGTGGATGGTACTCGTGTTGTTCGGATGCTCGGAGTCTGAGTGCTTATGATGGGTGCTTGTTGGATGCCCAATGTCCTAAGCTCGATGCTCGGATATCAAAGACTTTGATGTTCAGTGAAAACTTATTTATGTTCTTTAATGCTCAGATTCAGATTCTTTAATGCTCAGACTCAAATGCTCGATGATCTCATGCTTTGAAACTTCATCACTCAGAGCTTGCATTTTTTATTATTCTCCAACTTCGGTGGTGCTTTAGTGCTCGATCAACTCAAATATCTGAGTGTCAATGCTCGAAAGCTTAGTGCTCGAAAGCTAAATGCTTTGAAGTTTTATGCTCGATGCTCGGAGCTTGTAATCTCAAGAAGTCAGTGTCTGGTATTTGATGTTTAATATTCACTTAATATTGGTTTCAATTTTGAGAACCATTCATCAAATACTCGTATTTTGATCTAGGTGTCTAACTGCTTTTAGGCTTTAATGCTCGGATGCCTAATAAATACTTAGTAATTGAAGCTTGGTTTCTAATTCAAGAGCACTATATATAAGGCCTCGATGCTTCTCAGTGCTTGGGCAACTTAGCAGTACTCAGTGCTCGATAAAGCCTTAATGGGTGCTTGATATTCGATGTTCAGTTCTTAATTTGAGAGTTAACTTTAAACTCATCTTCTCAATTCATTTATTTTAAAACTTAGTAGGGCAGCCTTCGAGATTCGTACGTTTCATTATGATGTCATTTGAATATGCCAGACTTTATCCATCAAGCTCGAGATGAGTTTCAAATAGAAATGGAACTCAGATGAGAATTAGAATTCTAGATGTCTGACTGTCTTTTGTACACAGCCTTCATGTCAACGGTTAGTGGTAAAAAGTTGCAGAACCCCATGCTCGATCCTCTTATTCTTTCAATACTCGGCACTCAGTCCTCAATGTTCCATAGGTGTCGGATGCTTGAGGCCTGACAATTGAAGGGTGCTCAATATTCAAAACTCACTATTTGATGGGTATTCCATGTTAGGTGCATAGAGCACAATGATCGGTGGACATATTTAACTCCTTGGAATGCTGGATGCTCAGAGCCTATGTTTAGAGCTTTACGAAGGTGGCCAATCATCTTCTGAGCTGTTCTTAATTGATAGATATGTTGTCGCTAATGGTTGTGTTGAGATCTTTATGCTTGTTAATGAGGGTAGATGGACAAATCTTTAAGCCTCTATTGTGTTGATGACATGCATATTGTAAAGTTGAAAAATTGAATAAGATACTTATAAAACAAGTAAGCTTGACTCATCCTAAATATTAGTTTAACATAATACTAAAATTTTAGAGCTAGGTTCTAGTAAGCAATAATAATCCGGAATTGAATTCGGTTTATTCTCACAGACGGCGCCATTTAATAACTTTGAATTAATATTTTACTTGTAGAACCTGTATGGTTGAGGAGAATAGGTAAAGGGGTAGGGTTTCCCTTATAGACACTCTGAAGCTTAAGTTAGTAATGGTATGAGGAAAAAATATAATAAAGCGAATAGGCATAATAGAGTAGAGAATAAAGAATGATTGCTTGAATGATATGGTGATGGAATGATGTCTTGGTGATGTTGTATGATGAGAATGGGGAGATGAGTGAATATAAGAATGAGAATAAGAATCAATGACATGAGATGTCATGAGATGTATTTATAGGAGAAGGTATTGCTCAAACCTCTTAGGAATATGATTCCTTAGTCCTGTAGGATTGCCTTGTTTAAAAGAGAAGGAGACTTCCTTTGTAGTTAATCTTCCTAATCGAAATAGACTTCTTTATTAAACTTTCTTCTTATTCAAGGAATCCTCCTATTTGGCGGAATATATCCCTTATTATAATAGGATACTAATATGAGTTATCTATTATCCTGATAAAGTATAGATTGACAACTAGTTTTAAACAAAAATATAGTCTTGAGTCTTCTTTTCATATTAAGATAACATTAAATTAGATTATCTAATAGGAAAAAAATTATTTTTAAAAATTATAAACAAGAAATTTTCCAAAATGTAACTTTTTTGAAATAAATTTTTTAAATACGCTATATTCTAAAACTATAGATTAACTTTTATTCAAATTAGAAAAAGTATATAATTAATACAGTTAGAATATAATATTTTCTAATAATACGATTGAACTAATATTAGATAACTTATCTTAGCCTTAGCCAAGGTCAATCCGGGCCCAAAATTTATCGAATCAGGAACTGGGCCTTAACCAGCCTAAAATTGGGGGAAGACTGGTTCAAAATAATTTGAATTGTGAATTGGCGGTTCCTATTTCGAACTAGAAAAAATATTATTATTATTATTATTGCCACTACTACTATTACTTATTTTATTATTATTATTATTATTATTATTATTATTATTATTATTATTATTATTATTATTATTATTATTATTATTATTTTCTCAATTTTTTTGAAAAATTTTTATTTTCTCCATAAATATATTAAATTATTTTAAATATAATTATAAAATTAAAAAAATAATAAAAAGTTTAGAACTGAAACCAAAACTCGATTTGAAACTGAAATTAGAACTGGCCAAGACCTGATTCCGATCTGATTTCATAAACCATAGAATAGGAACCGGCTAATTCTAGAACAGTGGATAGGGCAAACTTATATTATTTTATTAAAATGATAATAATCCCAAAATAACTTAAAGGAAAATTCTTACCTACACCCAGCCTATTACACCAAACCATTAGAGTTTTGACATATATGATGAGTGTTTTACACTTAACCAATGAAAAGAAGACATATGTCTTTGTATTGCACATTCAACCATTGGGTGTAATAGGCTGAGTGTAGGCAAAAAAATTTCTAACTTAAAAGTGCGAATTTTTATTTTATAATAAACCTAAAATAAATATAGATTTGTTTCCTCCATATTCTTCCTGCAATTTTAATTTTTAAGCAATGAAATCTTCCTCCACTTTCTGCCATATAAAAGGAGGTGCCATCCCAGAAAAGGGGAAGCAGATGAACATAACCATGGCTGTTAACAACAGTTCCAAAACAATATGCTCTATCTGCTTCGAGGATCTGAAACCCATCATTGAAAATTTCTAAGCCATCTTGTATGGCCATATTTTCCACGAACACTGATACTATTTACATCCATCTATCAATCCTTTTATATTTATGTATTTCGCATCCTTATAGTATTATGTCTTATTTTGTTTGATTTGGTTTGCATTTCAAATTTTAATATGCAAGAATTGTTTAAGCATTGTTCGAACTCAAAGAAGAAATAAACTTGTCCTATATGCAAGAGAAGCTACACAAAAAATAATGTCACTCGAATTTATTTCCAATCAGCTGCAGATTAAAAAGATTAGTCTCTTTCCTAACAAGTGTCTGATAATGAGGAGTTATGTGGAGAAGCGAAGAGATTGAAGGTGGATGTATCAGGACTCACTGTGAAGGTGGATTGTCCAACAAAGGAAATTGAATAGCTAAATCAAGTACAATTTCATTCATAGTCAATGATTTTTTATGTACTTATTAGTGACCCTTTTCGTTAGTTTATGTGTAGATAGAAGCATTTTTATTTTCACTAAGTTTTAGTGGATTATTGTTGCACAATGCAGAGATTGCTTTAAGGTGAATCCAAGGTGTTTAGTTGATAAGAAAATAATTTAGATTTATTTTCCATTGTTTGGAATAAATCATTTATGAAAATCTATTAAATTGAATTATTATGAAATCATGTCAGTTTGAATTCAAGCAATTTTGCCTTGTCCCTATAAATATTTAAAATCAAAGTGTTAACTCAATGATGTTAGGCCCTACTAAATTGTTATAGGTCCCTCCTAGTGGAACCCATAAGTTTGAAAAAAATGAAAAGTCACATTTGATGCAGAAAATGTTAAAAAATATGTTTATTATGTTTTGTTTATTTACTAATGCCTAATGTGTATATAAAAGCATTTAAATGGAGTGAAATGAGGAGCATAAGCAAGCAGCATAGGCAATAAAGAGCAAGAGAAAAAGCTCAAGTGTGAGGTGTGTGCTTGTAAGGAAAGTGATAAACTTCCATATAAATTCAAAAGGCCTCAACTTCAGAAGTTTAATGGTACTAGAGATCCGAAGATACACCTTAGCTAATATACCACTACTATGAGCACCATTAAAGCCCTATTATCTGTAATCATTAAGTTGTTTATTCTGTCCTTGGAAGGAATAGTTATGAATTAGTATTATGGGTTAGAGAAATTTATCGGAGTTAATTAGAGAGAACTATGTACTACTTTCTTAAAGCAATATGATTATAACACTAGTCTAGAAGTGTCTATTTAGGATTTGGAATTGACTAAGCAGAAACCTAATGAATCTTTTTTAGACTTTTTAACCAGATTCATAAATAAGGCAGGATTGATAAAAAATAAACTAGCTGAGAAAAATCAAGTTAGGATGATAATTCGAAATGTGTCACCTAATCTAGTTGAAAGGTTACAAATAATGAATCCTAAAACACTTATGGACCTTTATGATGATGGATTTCAAGCGGAGGAAATTTAAAGTGAGAAAAAGAAGAGCTCTAGAACTACTGGCACAAAGAATTACCCAACTAGGGGCACATAGCAAGGAAGAACTAGCCGGGTTATGGAAGTGCATGATATTCAACAACTATGAAGATTCTCTAATTTTAATTTGTTCAAAGTCCTAGACCATCTAATATAAAAAGGCTTGCTTCGACCTTTAACCTTTTCTAAACTACCAAACTTAAATGTCTCAGGATATGACCCAAAAAGTTATTGCAAATTCCACCAAATTACTAGTCATTCAATAGACACTTGTACCTATGTTAAACACAAAATCCAAAACCTTATAGACTTTGGAAAAATCACAAACCCTAAAAAACTAAGCACTAGAAATAATCCTTTCCTAAACTACTAAAATGTACCTCCCCTAACTACCATAATGATTAACTTAAGAGTCAATGAGGAAGAAGTGTTGAGCTCCTTTGAGAATATGAACCTACAAATTAATGAGAAATCTCTTAATGCCCCTAGTGATGAAGAAAAGAGTGTGGATTCTTTAGCTCCTAAGAAACCTCAAAGAGGAGTTGAAGATTTGCTAGGATAGCCTTCAGGAATGTTCGATTATAAAATGTTTTACACCAAACAACTTTCCTATGATATTCCCATTAATTACACCTGGAGGTTGGGGTTATGAATTTGGATTTCATGATGAACCATTAAGTAAGATAAGTAAGAAATATAAGACTCTTTAGTAGCCACAAAGAGGAGTTAAGGATTTATTGGGTTAGCCCTCAAGCAAGTTTGACTATAATGTGCTTTACACTAAATCATCTTCTTTTGACATACCTTTTGAGTCAATTGTGCTTACAGGATGGGGTGATAAGTTTAATGATAAGAAGCTATTAGACAAGAAAGAAACATGCATAGTTGAGGTAGAGAAAGATGAAGTCATGGAGATAGTTCATGAAAAGATGCAAGAATAGCCACTTTGCTAACTACTTGAAGGATAGCCACCTTAAGACTTAGCATCCCTAGAATAGAAAATAATTCTTTTGTTGTTTTCTTTAAATAAAATTTTGGTTTCTTTCAAACTTTTGTTTTATTTATCGATGATATGAATGATGATCATGCTTACTTGTGTAATATGCATCCTGATGGTACTGTGCATTTTGATATTGATTGTATTTGCATGTTGACATAAATTCAATATAATTAGATTCATTTAGAATGGGCACAAATGAAAATTCAAAGAACATTCATATATCACATGATAAAACTTCTAATAAGTAAAAAAACAGAGAGAAAGAATAAAGAGAGAGATACAAAGAAAGAAAAAAGAATAGTAAGGTACAAATTAGAGTAAAAAACATTCAGGACTGGCTAATAACAAGAGTTATATCATGTGATGTAATGAATGTACTCATTTTTGCTCTAATGAATGAATAAGATTGAATTTGAAATTTTTATTCAAATATTGTATATTCATCTTTATCATACTATATAAGTATCTGAATGGAAAGACAAAACATAATGAAAGCTAAACAATAAGAGTTATGAGATCACTATTCTAGTTATGTTTTCTCTTTTATCATCCTTTTATGATTTTTCTTGTAATTCTAGTGTCCCCTTGTACCTAGGGAATTTAGGCGGCTCAATAACTCACATTACAACTCATGCCTTATAACTATCATCAATCATTGCATCAGCATCAAATATTCTGCTCAAGAGTTCTTCGAAGAGCAAGTCTAGTTGATTTTAGCTTCAAGAACTCTCTTCAATCAGTTCACTCACTCCTCTGCATCTTTAATACACGAGATTGCTACTACTGGGGTTGGATTAATAGCAACAGTGGACAAACTGAGTTCCTGCACATATAGAAGAAACTACCATAATAAAGTTGATGAATTCAGAATGAAACTAGGGGTAAAATATAGCTCTAGGGGCAAATTATAGAACAATAAGTTTGCATTCAAAGAGCAAAGATGGAACACTGAAGTATAAAAGTCAATATAAGAGTTCTGAAGGAAAAAAGAAGTAAACTATAAGCAATAACTAGTAATTCATCAATACAGCATAGCCTAGTCATCTATCCAATAACCTGTATTATAAGCTCTAACATCAAAAGTACCAATATTGGAGTGTTTAAAGCTCAAACCTACAAGCTATTGATAAAGCACCTCATCTTCACACTCCAAGATCAATAACATATCTCTACTATAAACAAAGGACCTATTAGGATCATGCATATCATACATAACATGCATACACTTGCATACATTTATTGTGAAATTCTTGCTTTGTATAATAAAATTCTTTGGGCCAAGTCAAGGTTGTATAAATACTCTGCTACTAATGTTTAAAATTAGTGTTTTAAAAGTGTAGGAAAGCAGTTAGAATCTAAAGGAATAAAGATGCTATCAAGAAACTTCATCCTAGCAACCTCAAAAGACTAGATAGGATGCTCAAGCTCCTCAAACTCAACATACATCTCTATATTCTCATTTGGAGCATCATTTGGAAAATCACCTAGAGTCTCAATAAAAGGAAAACTTGCTCCCATGAATTGCAAAAGTAAAAGACAATCAATAATATAAAGAGTAGTAAAAGATAAGCATACCTCACATGGGTCAATAGGAATCAGCACTAACAGATGCTCCTGATTGTATCTTTGATAACCACGAGAATGCTCTAGCAAAAGATAGGGCATTGAATGACTAAAGAGCCTCAATCAACTCTTGACTAGTTAGAGCAAAACTCCACAATAGCTAAACTAGTATAAGGTGTGGAATGTAGTAATAAAAAGGTCCAATATGCTAGTGATGCATGTGCTTGGCCCATAAAAGGGAAGAATGCACTCAAAACTTGAGATGAATGCACTCTGAAACTCCTCTGATTATGAAATGAGACCTCTAACTTCTAAACCTTTTATAGGGATATTGAGAAGACGAATGAACCTCTCTACCATAGCATCAATAAAATCTAAAAGACAAACTCAGCCCTAGGCCATAACCTTAATGGTGAAGTTTCATGACCTTTGTGATCAAAGACATCATCACCATAATAAAAAAAAAAGGGAAGTGTATAAAAGAAAATATTTCATTTTAATAAAATTCCTTCACCTGTAAATAAACCTGACTACCATATGCTATTTTGTGCAGGAAAATAAACAAAGAAAAAAATGAAGAAGGAGAAAGGAACCAACATAATAGTAAGAATGAGTAAGAAGGCAAACACTAATCGCTCATTAGAATATCACCCTTTATGACAAACAATTTGCTAAACACTTAACAAAATAATCAAGGGAAGTAATAAAACTCTATTTCCTTAGATTATTTAATAAAGTACAATCTTAATAATAAAATCCACATGTTGAAAGTAAATTCATCCACTTTAAAAGATCATTTATGAAAACTTATCTTATGAATTTTAATCTTAATGACTTTATTTTATTAACCTTGCTAAATTTAGATGTTCAGTTAACAGTTTTGCTTTAAGAGTTTATAAACTCTAATCAATCTAATGCTCGCTTTGTACCTGAATGAGGGGAAAATAATTCAAAAATAATTCAAAAATAAAATTTATGGATTAAAAGTATAAATTGCTTGAATCTCAAAGTATCGTTTCAATATTTTGAATAATATATGTGCATCTAATAAATACGTATAAGTATAAAATCCCTTAATGATATCCACACTAAGTAATACCAAAAAGGCAGGGGAATTAAAATAAAAGCATGTGACAAAAGGCATTTCTAATTTACTCCAATGCTTAGAAATGAGTAAGAGTATCAATATGAAACCTCTAGCGATATCCACGTTGAGTAATATAAGAAATGTGGGGGAATACTAAAAGAGAACCACATCAAAAGTTGCTTTTTTTTTACTCCAATGCTCTAGAAAGAGTATGAGTATCTGAAGGACCTTTCCAACTATATCCATGCTGAGTAATATGAGAAGGGCAGGGGAATACTTGGATAAGGAAGAAAAGTACAAAAATAACTCAAAGACTGTTTTAATACTCATAATTTGATCTGTTTATGCTCAATTTTCATAAGTTTTGTTTAGTAAATTCTCCCTAAAATTAGGTGGAAGTAAGCTCTTCACTTGGTAAAAAATACGCTCTCAGCATAAGATGGTTAACGACACCTCTAACCTTTGCGAATGGCAAATAAATAATAGTCTTAAAAATCAAGATTAGTGACATTAGTTAGATGCACATTACCTCATGCTAAATTGATGAATTTGCTCAAATATAATGCTTTTTTTTATACAATCACCATGCTAAAACTAACTTCAATAAGTCATTAGGAATTGAAAATCCAGAAGGAAATACACCCAACATATAGGATCAGCTTTAACATTATAAAGAAAATCAAGGTCAGTAAGCAATGAAGACAATTGATTAAACTCAGTCAGTGCAAAAATTCAAAGTAATCAATTAGTAAGAAATTCATAGCAATTTAAAGGCAGTCAACATAAATTTTGAGAAAATTTGATTTTTGCATTCTGCATACACTACACAAATTTTAGATTCACTCTGTTATATGCTACATAGTAGCTATAACACAATTTTCAAATTCACTTTGTTATATACTACAAAGTAGCCATAACGTAAATTTGCAAGATCACGCAGTTATATGCCATATAGTAACTATAACTCAAATTTTTAAATTTAAAATTTGCTAGACACTCCATATGACCTATAACATATTTGTCTTTAGCTAGACACTATAAAGTAGTTATAGCATGCACTTTTAAATAAAATTTGCTAGACGATCCATATGACCTATAATATATTTGTCTTCAACTAGACACTATATAGTAGTTACAACATAACAATCATTAAATATCCCATAAGGAATAAAGTGAAAATTACAATCACTAAATGTCTCATAGGGAATATAGTGTAAATCACAATCATTAAACGTCCCGTAAGGAATATAATGAAAATCATAATCATTAAATGTCTCGTAAGGAATATAGTGAAAATCACAATCATTAGACATCCCACAGGGAATATAATGAAAATCATAATCATTAGACGTCCCACAAGGAATATAGTGAAAATCACAATAATTAGATGTCCCATAGGGACTGTACTGAAAATCACGAGCACTAGACGTTCCATAGAGAATATAGTGAAAATCACAATCACTAGATGTCCCACAAGGAATATAGTGAAAATTACCATCACTAAACGTCCCACAGTGAATTTAGTATCACCTTCTAAACATCCTACAAGGAATATAGCAAAATGCACTAAACACAATGTCAATTGCTATTCACTAAGCATAGTAATAGCATCACTGATATATGTTCCACTGGAACTATAGCGAATTTTCAAAATGCATTGAACACAGTAATAGCATCACTGTTATATGTTCCACTGGAACTATAGCCTATTTTCAAAATACATTGAACACAGTGTCAATTGCTATTCACTGAACATAGTGATAGCATCACCACTATATGTTCCACTGAAACTATAGTCTATTTTCAAAATGCACTGAATATAGTGTCAGTCGCTATTCAATGAACACAGTGATAGCATCATAGCTAGAAATTCCACAGGAATCTAGTGTTCCTCAAATTATATTCAATACTGTATAGTGTCATGCATAGTCATGGTACACAAGTAAGTATCCTAATTCTTTGCTTTGAAATTGTGTGCTTATTTACTTTTCCGTAATTTATCAAGTAAACAATGACAAAGGGGGCAACTATAACAAAGGGGGCAACTGTAAGGACCTAATTTTGGGATAGTCGAGTGTGGATACGATAGAGGACTACAATGATGAAAATTTATTACAAATAGGTCTGTGGATATTTATTTTTAAATCTCAAGGCTTAATTACAACTTTTTAAGGACCTAATTATAATGTTTTCTTTAAGGACCTAATTAAAAATTTTTTAATTCTTTCAGGGGTCTTTTTGTAATTAAATGTTAAAAAATTATTAAAATTATATAATTTCGATTGGAACATTTAATTTGTGGTAATTTCTTTTTTTTAATTTTTGAGTTTTTGAAAATATGTTTTGATGATTTTGATTGGTATAAAAATAACTAAAAATAAATAAAATAATTATTTTATCCTAATAATCTCATATTATCAGAGATTTTAGAGATCAAATTTCAAATTTTTAAAAAATAAAAAATCTCATTGTCTCCTATGATTATCAAATCACAGGAGGATACGCAACCTTTGAGTTTAAAAAAAACCTAAGGGTTTTCATTTTAAAAGGGGTCTTCTTCTTCTTCTTCTTCTTCTTCTTCTTCTTCTTCTTCTTCTTCTAAAAAAGAAAATCAAGGACAAAGTGAAAAAGAAACAACACAAAGAGTAAAAAAGGCAAAGAGAGAGTTCTTGATACACAGAGATAAAAAAATTCTTTCTTTCTTTTTTTTAAGTTGATAAGTCCACAAAAGAACATTATAAAGCCAGAGCAATCAAAATCAAATCTACATACTCTATTTCAACACGGTGAATCAAAGACTCTGAGGAGTAAATCAATACAGCATCCACTCCATTCATCCATCTTTCTTCTTTTTCTTCTTTTTTCATTTTCTTTATTATTTTTATTTCTTCATCATTAGTATTCTAATTCTTTTATTGTTTTGTATTTTCTCTATGATGGCAAATGGTTGTGGGAGTACTGTGGAGCATGGAGCCCGTGATTGAATTAAAATCAATCCATGAAGATCTATGGAATGTCATGAATATAAAACCACGTTAAATCATGTAGATTTTAGGTTTTTATATGTTTATGTTTATTTTTATTTTTTTATATTCTGTGTGTTTTGTTTATTTTTTTTTATTGGGATGTATAATTAATTTGTACATAGAAATTATTATGCCCTTTTTCGGCCCTCAGATTAGGATTTTCACTGATGAAATTGATTCAGCATTGATTTGATTATGGACTGAGACTAAAAAATCGCTGTCGTCTTCCTCCAATGAATTGCAAAATTAGGGTTTTTTCAAAGAACAGAGGAAATTAAAGTTTTTTTTTATTCATCTGTATAAAAAAATCCTCCAGCCAAGCCTCTCAAAAAAACTCCTCCTCGCACACATGCAGACTCTGCTTTTAAATGCAGAGTTTGTGTGTACTGAACTTCCTCCAAATGAGGAACAAACCTATATGATCAGATAGCGTTTGTTTTGATTTCAAAAATACCTTTTGTGTATTTTTTTAAAAAAAAAACCTTATCAGATAAATTTTGAATTTTCATCCAATTAAAATACTAAAAAATCAATAAAAATAAGGAAAAATACGTGAAAAAATCAAAAAAATGGAATTATTGTGCATCGGCACTATGCAATGCCGACCGACATTGTATAATGCCGATCGACATTACACCAATACCGATCGGCATTACACAATGCCGGTCGGCATTGTGTAATGCCGATCCTAAATTTTTTTAACTTTTAATTACCAAAAGACCCCTAAAAATAACTTATTTGCAATCAAATCCTAAAAAAATATTACAATTTAGTCCCTAAAGTCTAGAAAATCAACAGCCAAGTTCAATTTTTGAATAAATTTCATCATAGGGGCTTATGTTGCAATTGTGCACAATTGCATCCTGAAATTGGGTGCTTACAGTTGCCCCCCCTGGTCACTGTTTGCTTGACAAATTGCGGCAAAGCAATAAAAGCACACAATTTCAAAAGAAAGAAGTTAGGATACTCGATTGTGTCCTAAGTGATGGATTGATCCTCAAATTGTTGAGTAAGGTGTAGGGTTTGATAAGTCACACTATATTTCCCATGGAATGTCTAGTGGACTTTATGCAAATGTGTTTCACTATATTCCCTATGGGACGTTTAGCGATGATAAGTTGAAAACTTGCTATAGTTCCTATGGAACGTCTAGAAATGATGAATTTCATTATTTTCCCTATGGACATCTAACGATGCACACTATATTCCCTATGGGACCTCTAGTGTAATTGAATTGAAAAAAATTACATCATACTCGGTCGTATGATGCTGATTATACTCGGTCGTATAATCGATTGAGGATACATTGCACTCGATTGTACAATGTCGACTATACTCGGTCGTATAGTCTTGAATTGAAAAATTACATCATACTCGGTCATATGATTCCGATTATACTCAGTCGTATAATCGATTGAGGATGCATTGCACTCGATCGTACAATGTCAACTACACGCAGTCATATAGTTTATTTTGAAAAGGAACATCACACTCGGTCGTATGATGTTGATTATACTCAGTTTTATAATGGAGTAAAGATACATTGCACTCGATCGTACAATGTTGACTACACTCGGTCGTATAGTTTGATTTGAAAAAAGGCATCACACTCGGTCATGTGATGCTAATTATACTCAGTTGTACAATTGATTGAGGATACATTACACTCGGTCATACAATGCCAACTACACTCGATCGTATAGTCTGATTTAAAAAAAGGCATCACACTCGGTTGTGTGATGCTAATTATACTCGGTCGTATAATCGATTAAAGATACATTGCACTCGGTCGTACAATGCTAACTACACTCGGTCGTATAGTTTGATTTGAGCTTTTATATTTAGGGATTTCATTGTTGCACTTCTGACTGTTCGAGGCCGATCTGACCGTTATTCTTTATTTGCTTTGATCGAGCAATGGATGGATACTACTTACACTTTTCATACTCGTGTGGGTGAGCTGACCATTTCACCTATGAGCTTCTCTGCTATCACCAGGATTGCCTTTGGAGGATCCCTAGTTCCATTTGACATCAGCTATTGTAGTCTTTCAAAGCATGCATGGAGTCAGTACGTACGAGATTTGATCGGGTTCGCCCCAGCATGGAAGAATCGAAAGAATGTTCTTCTTTCATCATTAATTGAGGGATTTAGATGCCTTCCTACTTTGACTCCTCATCAGATTATTCATAAGGCGAGGTGTTTCCTCTTGATATTATTAGGCACAACCCTCTTTTATAAGACCGGTCATGAGGTCAGTATCGCTTTGTTGGGTCCTCTTCATGACTTGGATCGAGTTGCCACATTAGATTAGGATCTGCTGCACTCACTTATATTTATTACAGACTATAGAGGTGTTGTCACGATGTGTGGCTTTTGGCACATCTTGCATGTATGTTCTCCTTCATTTGATCTCTATAATTTTGCTCTTCTTTGCTTTTTTTTGATATGTTCTCTTTTTTTAAAATTTGGAGCATAGAAATCGGGCTGATTCGAGGCTTTAATACTATCAGTTCTAATAGGACCTTTCCTTTAATGATGAGATGGGGTTCTTCTCACCTTGCTAGCAATAGGAATACTTTGTAGATGTACCGTGATCAGTTGAACACTGTTGAGGGGCACCTGGTAAGGAAAAAAGAAAATAAAATCATTAGTATGTTACAGTTTAATAGAGATTAGACTTAATTTACATAAATTATAGATAAACTCTGATTGGTTGGAGGGTGCTGAAGACATCCAGCGATATGATTTCATGGCGGCTGCAGCACGCTTGGAGCTTATGAGGATCCTACTTTCTGGTTATAGCTGTCTGATGTGGCATCTAGGGGAGTGAGTGTATCACTGGTCTTCTAGCCCTTCTTGACGTCACATTCCATCTTATGTCCCCTCCTCTATGCTCCGTAGCTCGCATCTTACAGGTTCAAAGCTGAGAGATGCACTACAGGGATATGCTGCTTCAAATTTCCTTAAGCGTTCTCAACATTATCAGTAGTTTATCAATGAGAGCCTCCTGGAGCATGTTCCTATTGACAATGATGAGGTAATTTCACATCATTTCAGCTTCTATTTCTAGAACCTATGACTCACTCCTTCTCTTTACAGTTTGAGGAGGTTCGCTCTCCTGTTGATGCCGATGAGGAGACTGAGATTGCTCCAAAGATTGAGATTACTTCAGATATTGAGATCCTTGAGCCTAGACCTAGTCCTGGTCATCATGCTTAGCACATTGGGTCTAGTTGCGATGGGGCCTTTATCGGTGCTACGCTTGGCGATGTCTCTCTTCCATACAAGTCTATGTTCTACTGGGCTCCCACTGTTCAGGCTCTAGTTGAGCAGCAGATGTAGTTTGGTGATGCTCAGCTTCCTAGCTTTTATCCTCCAGATGCTTCTCATGTGAGTCTATTTGCTTTATTTCTTATATGGATCTATACACTTGACATTGATATTAATAAAATTTTACAAAACAGATTCCCTGAACACAGGCAGAATATCTATATGGACTTGCCTCATCTCAGAGATTATTTACAATGCAGGTTACAGATAATTGGCAGGTAAGTATATGTATAATAAAGATGCAAATATATACACACTATGCATGAAATGTACATGATGTGTTCTCTATGTGTACAGAGCTACTCGAGCAGTCTGGAGTGTGAGATCGAGATGCTTCGCCGACAGCTTATAGATTTGGGCATTGATCCTTACAGTGCTGGGACTTCTTCTGTCAGACCTCCGAACATCTTTCACCGTGATGACTCTACTAGAGATGGAGCCCATGGCCGAATTCTAGAGATCAGGATGACTGATTTAGGCTATCAGATTTTTCTATCATACTGCTGTGCTAACTAACTCTATAAGTTAGATGCACTTCTTTCTAGATTTACAATTCCTACAGACTTGTTGAAGTTAGTTTCATCCATGGTGAATGTATAAAAGTACATTATAATGTTGAAAATTTAGCATGTACTTAACGAATCTCACTATTTTTTATTTTCATGACTGTCACGTATTTGCCATTTTCAAAGGTCAAAGGCATTGTTAACCATCTTATGCTGAGAGTATAGCATTTATCAAGTGAAGAGCTTACTTCCACACCTAATTTTATGGAGAATTTGCTAAACAAAACTTATGGAAATTAAGCATAAAAATATTGAATTCGAAGTATCAAAATAGTCTTTAAATTATTTTTATGCTTTTTTTCCTTATCCAAGTATTCCCCCACCTTTCTCATATTACTCAGCGTAGATACCGTTGGAAAGGTCCTTTGGATACTTATACTCTTTTAGAGTATTGGAGTAAATGGAGCAAGTTTTTTTTATGTAGGTCCTCTTTTAGTATTCCCCCACCTTTCTTGTATTACTCAGTGTGGATACCGCCAGAGGTTCACGTTGATCCTCTTGCTCATTTTTGGGCATTGGAGTATATTATGTTTGCTCTTATTCTGATTCTCCTCTTCCTGTTCCCCCGCCTTTCTCGTATCACTCAGCGTGGATACCATTGAGAGATTTATACTTGTACTCATTTTTTAGCATTGGAGTAGATGCACATTTGTTATTCAAAATACTTAAATGACACTTTAAAATTCAACCAATTTATACTGCAAGTCCATAGATTTTGTCTTTGCATATTCTTCCCCTTGTTTAGGCGTAAGGTAAGCATTAGATTGATTAGAGTTTTAGAAACTCTCAGCATAGAACTGTCAATAAGACATCTGAATTCTGTGAGGCTAATAAAAGAAAGCCACTAAAATCGAAGGTTATGAGATAAGTTTTTGCACATGATATCGTGAGGTGGATGAATTTACTCTCAATTTTATAAATTTTATTTCACTTTGTACTTTACTACAAAATAAAAAAGAGATAGAGTTATACTACTTCCCTTTGATATTTGTCAGGCTATTTGTCACATAGAGTGAGATTGTGATGAGTGATTAGCATTTGCTATCCTAGTCATTCTTATTGATCTATTGATTCCTTTCCTCTTCTTTGTTCTCTTTTATTTTCCCTGTACAAAATACCATAAGTTAGTATAGTTTATTTGTAAGTGAAGAAATTTTATCAAAATGCAATGTTATTCTTTTGCATTCTTCCCTTTTTGATTGTGGTGATGATGTCTCTAGTCACAGGATCATGATATTCTGCCATTAAAGTTATGGCTTTATTCTGTTGATGCTATATTAGAGGGCCTCATTCCTTTTCCCAATGTTTCCTGTAAAAGAAAAGATTTAGGAGTTAGAGGTTTTTTATCTCAGTATCAAAGAAGTCTTTCGAGTGCATTCATCTCAAGTTTTGAGTGCATTCTTCCCTTTTTAGGGCCAAGCATATGTATCGCTGACATGTTGGACCTTCTCGTTACCATATTCCACACCCTACAATAGTCTAGCTATTGTGGAGAGATATTCCAAATGATGCTCCTGATGAGACTATCGAAATGGATACTGAGTTTGAGGAGCTTAAAAGTCTTATCTAGCCTCTTGAGGTCACCTAGGTGATGCTTCTTGTTAATGTTGTTCCTCCTATTTTACCTTTCAAATGCTTTACATGTGAATACTCTAACTACTTTCCTACACTTTTACAACACTAATCTTAAATGTTAGTAGCAAAGTATTTGGACAATCTTGCCTAGGCTCAAAGACAAGTATTTCACAACAAATGTATGCAAGTGTATGCATGTTATGCATGATCCTAATAGATCTTTTGTTTGGGGCAAAGCTATGTTAGCAGCTTAGAGTGTGAGAATGAGGTGCCTCATCAACCACTTGTAGGTTTAAGTAATTGATGCTCCATTGTTGGTACTTCTCATGTTTGAGCTTTTGATATAGCCTAACAGACAAATAACCAGGCCAGTGAGTGGGGTCCATGACTTTACATTAGAGCTCATGATTGACTAATCCACCATTGAACTTTCCTTTTTATCACTGCTTCTGCTATATGATAACTGTTATATCTGTATGCTTGTAGTATACTCCTTTCTACCCTGAGATTGTTTTCACTAGCTTTGAAGTTCTACTATTATATTTACCATTTTGCCCTTAACTTGTCTCGGAGTTACATTTTGCCCCCAGCTTCATTTTGAATTCATCCTAGCAATCACTCCCTTCATGTGCATAAGAGACTCAGTTTGGCCATTTATTATTATTGGCCCTTTATCTTACTAACCCTATTAGCTGCAATCTCATGTATTGAAGATGCATAAGAGTGGACGAACTAATTGAAGCGAATTCTGGATGATGAAATCAATTAGACTTGCACTTCAAAGAATTCTTGAGCAGAATATGAGACTTGATGCTAATAGTTACAATGTATGGGTTAAAAAGTAAGTTACTGAGCCACCTGAATTCTCTAGGTATAAGGGGACGCTAGGCTTACAAGGAAAATTACAAAAGAGGTGGCAAAAAGAAAACGTAACTAAAATAGTGATCTCATAGTTCTGATTTAGCTTTCATCATGTATTGTTTTTCCATTCAGATACTTATGCAGTATGATAAAGACTAATATGCGATGTTTGAACAAAAATTAAAATTCAATTTTAATCATTCATTAGGGCAAAAATGAGAACATCCATTATATCACATGATATATCTCCTGTTATTAGTCAATTATGAATTTTCCTCTCTAATTTTTACCTTATTATTCTTTCTTTCTTTCTTTTTCCTTTCTCTCTTTATTCTCTCTTTGTTTTTTTCTTTTTTTTCTTTTTTATTTTATATTTGTCCCTCACATTTCCTATCTTTAGAAGTTACATCATGTGATATATGTATGTTCTTTGAATTTGCATTTGTGCCCATTCTGAATGAATTTAATTGAATTAAATTTATGTCAAACAAGCAGATGTAACCAATATCATAATGCACAGTACCATTAGGATGTGCATTACATAAGGAAGCATAATCCAGATTTATATCATCGATCACTAGAAACTAAAATTTTATTCAATGAGAAATTTTATTTCCTATTCTAAATGCTAGCAATGCTGAGTCTCATAGTGGTTGTCCTTGAGGTGGTTGACATAACAATTCTTTAACAGTAGTACTACCCATCCTCTCAACTATCAGCTTCATCACTTCCTCTTTGTTGTCCTTCATCAGATTCTCCACAATCTGCTCCTTGAAGATCTCAAACCTAGGGACATCTGCTCTATCAACACTGACTGATTCCTTATCTCTTAGATAATATTTGCCTTCTCCTGGCCTGATGAAGTTCTGACTCAAAGGACCAACTTTTGCATAAAGCTTCCTCTTTTCTGCATTGAATCTCTTCCTTGCCCTTCTACCTTTTGGCTTTGCTTCCCCTATAAAACCCAATCCTGTTGTGTCATCTTAATTTGTGAATCCTGGGAATTCTCCTTGTTCATTCTTCCCCAGTCCTTGTCCAAATCGGTAATTCATGTTCTCCATCATTTTTGCTACTCTCGGATTCATTTTATTCCCATCAAATATCCTAGCAATCTTGAAACAAGGGGGTGCACATACTTATTGCTGTTTATCAAGTATGGCTGCCACAGCTGTATTTGTTCCAGCTTCTATTATCACGACATCTCCTTTATGAGGGAATTTTATTTTCTGGTGCACTGTTGAGGGTACTCCTCCTAGGATATGAAACCACAGCCTTCCCAATAACAAGGTATAGGTGGTAGGGATGTCCAGTACAGTAAATTCAACAGTCGACTCTACAGGCCCTGTTTTGACCAAAGCCTGAAATGTTCCCTCCACATTCCTGGTACTGTTATCGTAAGCTCTGATTATGAGGTTTGAAGCCATCAAGTCATATACTTTTAAACCCAAATTAGGCAGGATCTTTAACGGGCATACATTTATAGCTGAACCATCATCCACCATCATAAAGTTGGTTCTTTTCCCTTTTACTTTAGTTGGGATAAATAATGCCTTGTTATGATTTCTTCCCTCCAAAGGCAAGTCATCATTTTAGAATCACAAAGTTGGTTCTTTTCCCTTTTACTTTAGTTAGGATAAATAATGCCTTGTTATGATTTCTTCCTTTCAAAGGCAAGTCATCATCTGAGAATTTTATTAGCCCATGTTTCTTTTCTATCACCTTTGCTACCATAGCTTCAGGCATAGCTATTGTTTCAATGCTCATGCTCGACAAAGCTTTAACCAAAGCCCTTCTGTGGCTGCCTAAATGCATCAGTAATTCCCAAATGCTCACACTTTCTTTAGCCTTCTTGAGTTGTTCCAAGATCAAATCTTATTTCCTTCCTCTACTTCTGTGTCTTCTGTTCCTTCCCTTTCTATAAACCTTTCATTTTGCTTTTCTACTGTCCAGTAATTCCTCTCGCTTCTAGTAACATGATTCACATTTGGAGTATCACTCCATACATTGACTCAAGTGGGTTTTTTTTCATCAAAATCATACCAGATGTCCACAGCCCCAACAATCCGTTCTCTATTCCCATTTTTCCAAACTTCCACTGTGCATGTTTCTTTTCCCTTTAACTCCCTCAGCTTGTCCATATATTGGCTTAACAGCTCTTCAACCCCTTTTTGGGACAGTTCTGGGGTTAAGAATTCATCTTCTTCAAACTCATCACCCCATCCTATCAGCACAATCAATTCAATAGGGATGTCAACAGAAGCGGGTTTAGAATAGAACACTCTATAATCAAACTTGCCCGAAGGTTGTCCCAATAGATCTTCAACTCCTCTTAGTGACTGCTCGAGAATTTCAGGCTCTTCTTTTACTGGCTTATCATCAAACTCATCTCCCCAACCTGAGGGCTCAATTGATTCAATAGGGATATCAGCAGATGGTGGTTTCGAGTAGAATACTCCATAATCAAACTTGCCTGAGGGCTGGCCCAGTAAATCTTCTACTCCTCTCTGTGGCCATCCAAAAGGTTCTCCATTAGGTATAAGGTTGAGGTCCTCGAAGGAGCTTAGCACTTCTTCTTCGCTAACCCCTGAGTTGATCATCATGGTGGCTAGTGGTGGAACATTTCGGTAGTCTGGGAAAGGGTTATTTTTGGTGTTTGGGTTGGAATTGGATTTTTTAGGATCGGTGATTTTTTTGGAGTCTATCAGGTTTTGGATCTTATATTTTAGGCAGATACAATGGTCTGTGGGATTGCCAGCAGCTTGGTGGAATTTACAGTAACTGTTAGGGTCTTTTGCTTCAAGAATGTAGTACATAGTTCCTTCCAGTCAGCCCTAATAGACTTTTCTAACCCACGGTACCAGTTTATAGCCATTCCCTCTAGTGATAGTACAAACAGCCTAGCAACTACTGATAATGGCTCTTCAGTAGTGCTCATGGTTATGGTGTATTGACTCAAATGAATCCTTGGATCTCCTCTCCCATCAAACTTCTGTAGTTAAGGTATTTTGAATTTTTCAAGTAGCTTATCTCCCACTATTTACAGCATGTCATCAAAGTCAAAAGAATATCCCACTCCTTGTCCTCTAATCAGCTCTTCCATCTTGGACATTTTCTGAGTCAATGCTTGCATCTGCTTAGACTCAAGGTCTTGAACTAATTCAAGTGACTCTCTCTACGCCTTTTCTACCATATAGTTTTCAATATCTTCCATTCTCACATCAGTAGCAGGCACATTTCTAGGAGCAACAGGTGGAGCTCCTACAACAGGTGGCTGTTCAACAGTAGCAGCAGGTGGTTATTCAATAACAGCAGCAGGTAGTTGTCCAACAACAAGTTGCACTTGTCCGGCCAAAGCCTGTCTCAGTTCATCTTGCATCATAGCTCTCATATCATACATTAAAGCTCCCTTAATGTCCTCTAAGGTCCATATCTCTAGTTGTTGCTCCATTTCAGTCTATTCAATCTGAGCTAATTTAGCTTCTAGAAATAGTGGATTGATTGGACTCCCCTCTAGTCTCTCTAATCTATGAAGAATGCTTTGAGCTATGGACTTCGGACTTAAATTAACTCTGGTCAATCTGTCACCTCTTTGTCCCCAAACATGAGAAGACCCAGATGAATCTATGATGGCTGTAAAACAAGGTGTTAGTATGATGCATGGACTGTATGTATGCATGTATGCATGATGCACGTGCTATGAAACAAGTAACAGGCAAGCACTTAACATGTAGCAAGTATCAAGAAATAATCAACAAGCAACATACAAGCATAAGCCTTCCAACCTTATTCCTCCCACACACATGTTCAATGGCGAGTTTCTTTTCCTAAGATTTTTGGTCTTGGCCTTTATATCAACAGGGGATATTAAGAACCAACGTGCATGCCACATCTCTTTTAAAAAGAAAAAAAAGCACAGAAGTAGCATTTCTAAATATAAAGGTCTAGCCTAATCCTTATTAGCCTGAATAAGCTTTAAAGGTATAGGCCTGGGCTTTTATAAATAGAAATACCTCATGGCAATTCAAACAAACAAGCTCTTTGGGTGAAGATCCTAAGGAAGTAGCTAGGCCATTATATATGGTTAGGGTCTGGTGAAAAGTCAAGGTTCCCTTAGCAAGATGCTCTCCATTATGGACTTTAAGTTACAGGCCAAGGTCAGAGGGACCCAGCATCCTTTACCAACTCGAGAGAAGATTACCCCCCTTAGGGACTTGGGTTACAGACTCTGGTCAGATGAGCCGAATAACCTCTCTTGAACCAAGTTAAGGCTAAGAGTGATGGTTAGCCAATCTATAACTCCATGAAGCTAGTGGAATCATAGAATCATAAACCAACGCCATCGGTTTAATAGGGACATGCAGAATGAATGCAAGAATGAAATAATAATCAATAAAATAATTCTAAAGAACATGAGTAGAATCAGTATCTCTTATCCTCAGTGGAGTCGCCATTGTAAACAGCGGGGTTTAGCGCGCATCCAAGATTTTAGCAACCACGACACTGCTTAGGCTCAGGGCCTTAGAGAACACACTAACCACAGTCACAAAGACATGGCGTGGAGATGAGGAGTCACCACCCAGGGTAATAATTGGGACAATTTGATTGGTGGTACTCGATTCTCTAAAAGAAAATTAGCACCACAACTAGGAGATTTTGGATACAAAATACTAACTTCTCTTAGTCTCGTATTCATTTAGAATAATTTTATAAATGATTATTTCATCCTCTAATTACATGCAATTTTATTAAACCCTAATTAACATCCATCTAACCCAAAAGGCAACAAGTCAATAAAATTACAAGTAAAAAATGCACTAAAGATCGTGTTGTCCCTAAGTCTAAACTATGTTAATTTTATTTTATAAGTTAGCTAAATCTACATTTTATTTACAAGTGAAATGGAATAAAAGTGGGCCTACATTTTATTAATTAGTAAGCCTAAATCTATTTTTTTAGTCTTTCTAAGATATGAGCTTAAGTCTATTCAATTTTAAAGAAAAATTAAATTAGTGAGCCTAAGTCTAACTTGGTTTTATTTTAAGTGAAATGTGGGCCTAAGTCTAACTTTGTTTTATTTTAAGTGAAATGTGGGCCTAAGTCTATTTATTTTAAAAGAAATAAATTTAAGTGGGCTAAGACAAGTCTAAACAAGTTTTAATTAACTAAGTGGACATAAAATCTAATTAACCTAATGGGCCTAAGTTGATTTTAATTATTTAAAGTCTTAAACTATTTTTAAGCCTATTTATTTAGTGGGTTAGACCTAAACATGGGCTTGGGGCCCAAAAACAAACATAAAAAGCCCAAAAAACATAAAAAAACATAACAAAATCAAATCAAACACACATTCACGTATGATTTCTAAAAAAACCTAATTTAATTACATACAAACCCTAATTAACTAAAGCCACCATTAATTTTAATTAATTTTTACCTAATTGAGCCTAATTACTAATTAATTTTAAAGTGCAAAAATTTAAATCTTTCACTATTCTCACTACTGGGGCTATTACAAACTACATACAAAATTAAAATTAAATAATTATACACCTATGAATTAAAAATAAACTACACAGGATACCAAAATGCAGAATAAAAATTAAAATTCTAAGAACTATTATTAAAACAGTACAGGTTCATCCATACCATTCCATGGATCTTCTGTTCAATTAAACACAGATGGTATCCTCCTTCTCAATCCACATACGGATATCAAAAAAAAAAAAAAAAAGCAATCAAATTAGTATTGAAATTAAATAATAAAACAATTAACGAAATGAATAAAAATCACAGAAGAGAAGAAAAAAAAAACGAATGTTGTGCATATGCCCTTTTTCAGCCCCTCAAATTAGGATTTTCACAGATGAATTGACTCAGTGTTAATTTGATTATGGATTGAGACTAAAAAATCGTTGTCATCTTCCTCCAATGAACTGCAAAATTAAGGTTTTTTTAAAGAACAGAGGAAATCAAAGTTTTTTGTTGTCCGTCTGTATAAAAAAATCCTCCAGCCAAGCCTCTCAAAAAAACCTCCTCCTCGCAAGCATGCAGACTCTGCTTTTAAATACAGAGTCTGCGTGTACTAAACTTCCTCCAAAGGAGGAACAAGCCTATCTGATTAGATAGCCTTTATTTTGATTTCAAAAATATCTTTTACGTTTTTTTTTTTTTTTTTAAATCTTATCAGATAAAATTTAAATTTTCAACCAATTAAAATACTGAAAAAATCGATAAAAATAAGGAAAAATATGCGAAAAAATCAAAAAAATAGAATTATTACACATCAGTACTGTGCAATGCCGATCAGTATTGTCTAAAAGAGCCACAATGGCAGTCGGCATTACATCAATGCCGATCCTAAAATTTTTTTTAACTTTTAATTACTAAAAGAGTCCTGAAAAAATAACTTATTTGCAATTAAATCCTAAAAAACGTTATAATTTAGTCTCTAAAGTCCAAAAAATCAACAATCAAGTTTAATTTTTGAATAAATTTCATCATAGGGGTTTACGTCGCAATTATACACAATTACATTCTGAAATTAGATGCTTATATATATATATTATACTAGAAAATTCACCTGTGCTTCACGACGGGATATCAAAAAAATAACATATAATATAAAGAAAAATTTTAAAAGTCGACCATCAATTATTAATTTCAAGTGTTTTTTTTTTTCCAATTATAAATTAAACAAATAAAAATAGTCAATTAGTCCACACTATCACTAACAAATGTAGTCAAACATAGCTTAATCCAAAATTACTCATTCAGTCTATCGGCCTGTAAAAATAAATAAATAACATGATACTGTTTTTTAAATCATTATAATTCACTTAAATAACAGACACATATAAGTAAAACCAAATTAAAAGCTAGTGGAGATCTTTTTTGTAGGTTTGACAAACTAAAAAAGGCTCGGAACATTAAATGGACTTCCAATTAACCTAAGGAAATTAAATACACACAAAATAAATAACACAGCCATATACAAATTGTAGCCATTTGCAAATAACTCACAGCTTTATAAACAAAGAGAAAAGATAAAAAGAAAGACAAATAAACAACTTAAACAATCAAAAAAACAAATTATATAAGGTAATAACACTTATTCATATAGCCATACAAGAAGTTGCAAAACATAAAATATTAATAATATATTAGAAAAACTCTCAATAAACTGAAGCAAAATGGAAACATATACTTGGCACAAAATATGTAGCAAGCTATCAGTGAAGCCTATGAATGGTGTCCTATACTACTAAAGTTTCGTCACAGCTAACAATGTCAATATTTTACTCTCTTCAGCCACCGCAACCATCTATATCCATTGATAAAACAACATATATATTGTCATTATGCAAACAACCTCAAACAATTGTGTAGTGTTAGAAAACATGCCTCAACATTTTACTTTATCCTAAGGAATAGTTGAAATAAAACTAATGACTAAGTAGATATATTCCAATACTATACACCAAAGACGAAGACTGGAAAGAAACTTGCCAATATATACCAATCTCCACCCCATAGATTATCAGTTATTTTATTATATATATACATATGTTGTAACAAGTTGTTAACATTAAAACAAAATGCAAAGTTTAATTCATGACATTCCAATAAATCCCCTCAAGCTAAATCACATTATAACCTTAAAATTTCACCTAAAATAATCAGAAAATACCGCATTAACATCAAAGAGTATTAATAAGAATCAAGGAGCAAACATACATTACAAAGTTTAAACGGACAAAACTTAGGCTTTCCCTTACAACCTTTCTTCAAAGCAATTATGCCTAAGAAAAAAACATAATCTATAACTTCACTACAACGAAGATGCTACATTACATTGATTACCATATATATATTCATTTGTCACGTAAAAAGACCGCAATTTTGCAATGTATTTAAAAATGGTCATACATGAGCTAAAAATACAAGACTTTAGCGTCAAAATTCCAAAATCCAAGTGAACCAAATAAAATCATTTTTTCTATAAACTGTCAATCCATATATACACACATCAGCTCATCTTTCAGTGACTCTTCACAACTGCGACATGCAACCTAATAGTGCAATATAGAATGCTTAACATTGAAATCCATTAAGATCCTACAAATCTAAACATCTTATAACACGTACCAGTTCTTGCACTTCCTCTGAGATGTTAGAATGCTCGTATGGTATAATATGACATGAGAAAACTCATAAAATATTTTAAAAAATGAAAGGGAAAACCCAATGACAAAAATGGCACAAATGACAAAAATGAAAAAACAGTGATGTTTCACATAAGAACTAATATTTTCTTGAGACAGTGGCAAAAGTGAAATTTGCTGTAAAATAAGGTCTTAAAATCATTTTAGCGCAACTGTGAAATTGATGCTTCAGCAATTTTTGATTGATAATTACGTCTTAATAATTGGTTCATAATGTCAATTTTACCATCCATACTTATCGTTACGGTTTTCGATTTACATCTTATTAATTCGTGACTATGTGCACTATATTTGATGCCTTATATGCTTAAGGTTATATAAGCTTAACGTTATATAGGTATAAAGTTAAATACGTATATTATTGATAACAATTTTTTTTAATTGTGTTGTATGCAAACAGATTTTAAGATTACTCTTGAATTGGAAAATTTATTAATTTTAATTATTTATTTCAGACTACTATCAAAGAAATATTAAAATTTGTACAAACCCAATGATATATTCAAATTGACATTTAATAGATTGTTGTAAACATAAACTACTAATGACTTTTACGTTTGTGTATACACAATAGAATTAGAATTATTAGATTAACTTTAATTTAATTACAATCATTAATTATCTAATTGTATCAATACCCATAATATGCATCAATAACTATAATTAAATAAGTAATGATTCAATAGTTATAATTTTATTTGTATAAATACACATGTTTGTATTGAAGAAAGACCTCTAATATAAATTACTTAATTAATGCACTTACATTAATTTAATTTATCTATATTTAAAATATTTAAATAAAATAGTATATATTAACTTGCAGTCGCAGATTCATGACTAGCATATAAATAAATGCTTTTTGATCTTTGATTTTTTTGGTTAAATCAGAAAATTTTACTAACTATTAATTTAAAAAAAGATTAACATGACCATTATTAATGAATAAGAAAATAAAAAAATTAATTCATATGCAACACATTACAATTTAACCAAAAAAAAAAACATGAAAACTAAATCTTATAAGAAAAATATAAATAATTGATTATTTCTCAAAAAAAATAAGGGAAATTTATAGGCTACTATTATTTAAAAGCAATAAACAACTTCACTCATATAGATGAATTCAATTCGTGTTTTATAGTGCAAATTAAAATGAATTAGGATCCCCATATTGGGAATTGGCATTCGCTAGCATTAGGCAATGCGGAGTGTTCGGACCATCTAACGATACCTCTTCAAAACTTTTTCCAACTTCCCTATAAGTTTCCTGTCGTTTTCTTGAGTTAGTAGTTTCCTTTCCTCTTCTGATCCATTAATCCACATAATGCCTTCTTCAATTGGATGGATCAAACGTTCTATCTCCTGTCCAACCATAATTTAACCAAACTAATATTAGGATTTTCAATCATTGACCACCCAATGAATATATACATATAAACCAATTAAATCAACAAAACTAAATTACCTCAAGTCTTTGCTCCATTTCCTGGTCCGAATCAAAGCCAAAATAATAATAAAAAAATAATATTCATAGTCTTGTTAACAAGAATTCAACCATTAATACAGAATAAACTGGATATTGGTCCAAACAATAAACAATAGAACTTAATTACCTCAGCTTGGTTGTGGAGCTTCTGATTGAAAATCCAAGTGAAAAGTGATAATCAGCAACAAGATAGAGAAACGACTATTCATTCAAAAAATAAAAATAAAAATCGATAATTTAAATATAATGTACCCCAGGTGTCTGCGGATTAATCATCTTCTCAGAAGCACACTGTGGTTCATCAATTGAATGGAAATGAAGCCATATGAAATTGCTGCTTAAGCATCTCCGTTTGCATGTAGGACAAGTTAAATTCATTGAGGACTTTGAATCCGACCATTTCTCCAGGCTAATTAAGGGTCAGTTAAAACACATCTTCAAAAATAATAATAATAATAATCATTGAGAAACGAGCGAAGCTGCTCCATATTCGACTTGATAAATAATTAATAATAATAAAATTCACATACAAATCATTAATTAGTTACCTACCAGACTTTGTGGAAAACATGGCCGCAGATGGTTATGGATTGGATATCCTTCACCATTGGATTTAGATTCCCATGGCAGATAGAGCATATGATTCTGGGATCCATGATTATAGCCCTTCTTTTTTTTTTCCCCCTTATATATAGACTCTTATATCCCGTTTTATTCGTCCACTACCCCCTTCATTAACTAGGTTAACCAGTATAACTTGAGTTGAACACTAACACTCATGCATGGTTAAAAAAAAAAAAAGAAAAAGAAAAATCTATGATAAATACACGCATCATTGGAGGATGGGGGAAAATTGCTAGTCATTCTTCCTTTATTATTATAAAAAAAATTGGATAATTTAGTTTAAAATATATGTCATATTTTTCCTTAAAAAAATATATTTTTTCTATTCTAATTAGGTTGGTTCTATTATATCTCTATTCAAAATTAAATCAACATATATCTATAATAATATGTATAAATGTATGAAGAGAGGAGGGAAGGCAAAATCAATAAAAAGTTTTCACTTATTATTATATAAAAATTGAATAATTTAGCTATTTACTAATAAAAGTAAAATTAAATTAATTAAAATGTAATTTTAATTTGATAGAAAGTCTATTTCCTCTTCTAATTAGGTTAACTTCTATTTTATCTCTAATAAAAATTAAATTAACTAAAAGACAATTCTAATTTAACTAAAAGTATGTTTCATATTTTATTTAGGTTAACTTATATCTTATCTCTAATAAAAATTTTAATTTAATTGAAAGTATATATTCTATTTTAATTAGGTTAATTTTTATTTTATCTCAAATAAAATTAATTTAATTAAAATATAATTGAAAGTATGTTTCTTATTTTAATTAGGTTAAGTTCTATTTTATTCTTAAGAAAATTAAATTAAATTAATTAAAATATAATTCTAATTTAATTAAAAGTATATTTTCTATTCTAATTAGGTTTAACTTCTAAATTATCTTCTAATAAAAATAAAATTAATTAAGATATAGTTCTAATTTAATTGAAAGGATGTTTCCTATTTTAATTATTTTAATTTCTATTTAACCATAATTATTTTATATAAAATTAATTTTAGAGTTGTAAAAAATTAATTATGAAAATATTGAAATAATTTCTTATAATTATTTAAACAAAAAATATATAAAAGTTGTAATGAATTAAAACTATATTAAGTTAATATCAAATTGTTATATAAATAAATAACATTGTTATTATTTTAAAAAAATGAATAATAATAATAATATATTACAAGTCAAACACATGGTTATATATATATATTATAATTAAAATTTAATATTTGAAATATAAAATTTTAAATTAAATACCTCCATTCAGACAAACTCTAAATTCATTTATCACAAACTCCATTTTTGACAAAATTAAAAAAAAATGAAATTCTTAATCTGAATTTATACATGAACTAAATTAATCTAAATTAGGATATTTGGAATTAGCATTAGGGAATGCAGAGTGTTGGGAGGGGCTACTGTTGCTTCTTCCGAGCATCAAAGAGAGTTTCTTTCTGTGTTCTTCAAAAAATAGTTCTCTACTCTGCAGCAGAGTAGTGAACGCCATGGGTCTTTCAATTGGCTGTACCGCGCGTTTTATCTCCTGTTCAACCATAAGTTATTGGCATCGTTACATATTATTTTAATTTGATCATATCAATTTAACAATTTCAGGCCAACATAAAATGCCATAAAAAAAACTTAGTCATTTGACAAATAAATAAGATTCAAGTTTTTAAAATTTTATTCCAAGCCTACACTATTAAGTTCACAGATATCTGACTTATGGGGAAGAAAAAAAAGATACTATATAGCCTAAGGAATTTGAATTACTGACAATCCAAAGAAAAGATAAAGATAAAGTTAATACGGGAATAAATTAAAACAACAAAATTAAATTACCTCAAGTCTTTGTTCAATTTCCTGGTTCAAAAAAAAAAATAGCGATGAGCATCAAGAAACATTAAGTTTAATTAGAAAACAATAGATTTAAATAATCATGTTATTATCATTTAAAGTCCGTAAATTTTTTTAATTACTTAGAATTCATTAGATTTTAACTAATTAAATTTAAAAAAGATCAACTAATTTCATCAATTAGAGATATCACAATTTGAATTAAAAATACGATTTAAGCATACTATGGTCATAAAAATTAAAATAATAACGGTTTTTTTGTGTAGACTAAGGGTCAAAACTGTATGACATTCATAAATTGTAAATTGAGGGACGCAAATTTAAACCTCTATATCTTTTATGTGTAATCACTCAATGTGCTATGAGAATAGCCATCAGAATAATAATATATAATGGAATGGATAGCGGTCCAAAATTTGACCATAAATTCAAACTTTATTACCTTTGCTTTGTGATGGACTCTCTGGTTGAAAATCGAAGTGATAATGAGCAGCAACACAGAATTGATTGAGTCAATTGATTCTTCAACATCTTATAAAATTTAAAAAATCAAAAATTCAAAATTCACCACCTCATGTATTTGTTGGACCATCTTCCGGGAAACACACGGTGGTTCATCGGTTGATTGGAAATAAAGCCGAATGATATTTGCTTCTGTGCATCTGTGCTTGCACTGAGGACAACTTAATTCTGTTGTGGGTGTTGAGCTCGAAGCTGAATCGAACCATTTCTCCATGCTAATTCAATTACAACGTTAAGAAAAAAAAAAAATCGAATTCACATGTAAATAAATAAATGCATTACCTACCAGATTTGGTGGAAGACATGGCCGCAGGTGGTTATTGATTGGAGATCCTTCACCATTGGATTTATATTTTCAGAGCAGATATAGCATATAATTTTGGCATCCATAATTATTTCTTTTCTCAATTTTCCCCTTACGAGTTCATTAGGTTTTTTATTTACTCTTATACATTATTTTTCTTGGTCGACTACCTCCTTAATTAATTAGTTTAACCAGACTTGGACTCTAATTCTTCTAAAAGTATGCTTATGCTACAACACTATACATGATAATGATAAAGAAAAAAGGGAAAAAGAAGAGAAAGGAAAATATTAATTGAAAATATAAAAAATTGAGTTTCTTTTTTTTTTGGAAAATTTACATAAAAAGGCACTTTTTAATGTTTTCGACAAATATATTTAAAAGTTTCATTAATTATAAAACTACCATATGTTAATTACAAGAATGCTCTTTATATTTTCAAAATTGCACACATGTTTTTCTTTTTTGTTTCTTATCAAATTCTTGGTGATTTTCATTTTTTTCTTTTTCTTTTTAGTTTTTCTTTCCCTTATTATTTTTTTCCTCTTTTTATAAATTTTATTTTATCTTTTTTTCCTCTTTTTTATTTTTAATTTTTTTATACTTCTCTTCTTTTTTAATTTTTATTTTCTCTTTCTATTTTCCTTTTTCTCTTTTTTATAAATTTTTATTTTATCTTTTTTTCTTATTTTTTCCTTTTTTTTTATTTTTAATTTTTTCCTTCCCTTTTTCTTTCTTTTATTTCTTTTTTTATTTTTATTTTCTCTTTATTTTTTATTTGTCTTTCTTTTTTCCTTTTTCTCTTTTTAAAAAAAAAAAAAAATTTTGAGATGTAAGAGAATCGATACTCCATATCTCCATTATATTATAATGTAGTATCTATTTAATTTTGTTGCCTTTTGGTTTACTTTTAATTTATAATCTTATTTTTAATGTGCAGGGAAATATAGGGTGATTTTGGTGCTTCTATTTCTAGTTTAGGAGATGTTACTGTTTACGAAAAGGGTGCTAAAGATAAGGAAAGTGAACATAAGGATACTAAAGGTCGAGGGGAATTTGAGAAGAACGAAACTTATGATTCAGAGTTTGTTGAAGCTTGTGGTGGTGGTGATGAGTTAAACGTTATTTTTGTATTTTTTTTTATTTCTAATACTTTGTTTTGTATTCTTATTTTAAAGGTGATAAAAAAAATTATTTAAAGATGTTAGCTTTAATTCTAATATTAAAGACAGTTTTGTTAAAGATGATGTTGATGGTGATGAAGTGTTGAAGGATTCTAATTTGGTGTGTTCTTTTTTCTATTATTTTTTATTTCTCTTTTTTCCTTATTATTTTTTATTTGTATTTCCTTTTTTCCTTTCATCTTTTTTCAAAATTTTTATTTTCTCATTTTTCCTTATTTGTTTCATCTTTTTATTAATATATTAAAATTAATATTATTTTCTAACAGTTTGAAAATTCTACATATCAGTTATTTTTAGAGAATACTAAATAAAGAGAAATTGTAGGAGCTCAACATTTATTATATACTAGTTGTGAATCCATGCAATGCGCTAAAAGCATAGTTATATATGCTATATTTAATTATTTTAAAAAATAAATTAATTTAAATATATAAACTAAATTATTTTTAATAAAACACAAGTTATAAATTAGTTATATAGTTTTTTTAAAATAAAAATTATCTCTTATATAAATTAATATATGTTTCTTTAATTATTTTTTAAAAAATAAAATTTAATAATTTTAATAATTAAAAAAACTCTAAATCATAGCGTAAATAAAAGATATTGACTAAAAGATGCGCTGGGTAGGTACACAAATGAAGAAATGTTATTGGCAAAATCCATTATCAAACCCCTGAACTGTAACAGTTTATTATATTGACACCCTATCATTTTATTGCATTATATTGAGCCCTTATACTTTTATTTATGTAGCTATTGAAGACCAATTTGACAAACAAACTAGATGATGTTAAGTATTGAATATTTAAATAATAAAAATGCCACGTCATATAGTCTTTATTTACATTTGTTAATTGTTATAGTAAAAAAAAAGTTTAACAATAGTGAGGGATATATTTAGTATTTGAATCTAATATTTGTCTTCTTCAACCTCTAATTCTCAGGTCACCTTCACTCATTAAATACATTCACTCTGTCACTCTTTGTTCATCCTTGTTTCATTTATTTTTATTTGCATTCATGACTATTTTCATCAATGGCAACAAATAGTAGGGTAGGATATGAAGAAACATAGAGGAAACAACTAACTTAGAATTTGGTCATTCCATTTTTTAGCAAGCTGTGCTTTACTGTAATTGTGGAAATCGCAATTGATGATTTCAAGGACTAAAAATAACCCAGGAAGGAAGTTTTGGAGGCATCCTCATGAAGTAAAATAGTTTGCATTATGAAATTAGATTTTGAGTTTTATTTTGATTGGGATTTAACGAATTTTGGGAAGTCATTATGAGTTCTTTAAGTGGCATGACAAATGGCTTAATGAGAGTCCATAATCATGGTCAATAAGTTGAGAGCAATGAATATGCACTTGTAGAATCTGAGGATCAACTGTGAAGATGACTATAGGGCTACATCTTTTGTGAAGCACATTGACAAAATGAAGAAGGAATTTGGATGTCCCTAGGTTACAATCCAATTTGGATGCACCTAAAGTGATCCTTGCTACTGTTGACACACCTATAATATGTACCCATTAGATCTACTTTAAAGGGGCTATTTACCATTTTATTGTAAAAATTGGAAGTATTTCCCATTTTTTAGTTGTTTTGTACAAAACTCCTTTTTATAGTGGTTTTAAAAGATTTTCTCAATTTATGGTAGTTTTGACTTAGGGGCGGGGCATGTCAGAGCAAGTTAAAATTTTGCCAATGGAGTTGACAGAAAACTCATTTCGCCAATTCAAATGACGGAATGAGTAGAACTTTTTTTTTTGTCATCATTCCACCAAATAGAGTGGTGGAATGGACAACAATGGCACACCATCAAACACAAATTGTTGCAAGACTTTGTGAATTATTGATCCATCATTGCACAATTATACACAATTATCTTGGCCAAAATAAATTATACACAATTATGACACAACAATAATAATAATAATAACAATAATAATAATAACAATAATAATAATAACAACAATAATAATAATAACAATAATAATAAGAACAACAACAATAAAAATAAATAAATAAATAATAATAATAACAACAACAACAACAACAATAATAATAATAACAATATAGCTCTCAAGAAACGGTAGTCATTGGATAAATAAGTGAGCCAAATGGCTTTTGTATTTATGATTTAAGGTTTTACCACAATTTTGCACTCAAGTTATTCGTTAACGTTGTTTAATTAATTATTTTTTATTATATATTTGTTTAATTAATGAGTATTTGGAAGTGAATTTTTAATAAAGCTACTAAATAAATACTTGTGTATATATGTTCACATTTTCAAGTATTTATATTTTGGATATATATAGTATTTGGTAATTATTGATTTTCTTTAAATATGATTTCATATTAAATATTTAGAAATAAATGTTTAAATAAAAAAGGTTTTCAAACTAATATACGTTTCTTACATTAGCTGACTCAATGAGGTCTGACTCCCCTCAACTATTTTTCCAGGAGCTTAAGAGTTTACAGTTAGTTCATCTTCTCTACAATGGACTCATTCTTCACTGGCTGTGTTATATAGGTTAACTTAATCTTATTGATATTCATGTGTAGCAGATTAGTTAATTTAGACATCGTAGTAGATTTTGATGTTTTGTTGTTATTATGATTGTGTTGTGTTATGATTGAGTTATTGGAGGTTATAGTTGTGATTATATATATTTGGGAGTGTATTTGCATTTTATAGGTTTTGGGATTTCTCGGTCTAAAGGAAACTCTGTTGAATTTTCCTTGGAATTTTAAAGTTAGTTAATTTTATTGTGATAAATTCATTAAGGCTTACTATGAGTTTCAGAAGTTTCACGCTTTTATATTCCCTAGTACCAGTCATGTGCCCTTAGGGTTCAGATCGTGACATATATTTGTAAAAATTTGAAAATATTATGATTTTTAGCACCAATAGGACTTTTAAAAATTATCTATATTAGTCTTATCTATCAATCTAGTCATTCTTCAGTGCAAATGTTTGTTTAGATATAAATGGAGTTAAAAACCATTAGATTGATATTCATTTAATAATAGCCATTGATATTAAAAACCTATTACCTAGTAAACCAATTACTTCATTTAAATTTATTAACCCAAAACTGGTAGTTCCAATTTTTTTTACAACGAGACACACAGCTTCAAGTTTTTATAATTTTTCTTTTCTTTTAGTTAAATCAAATTATGTCAATCAATCAACTAAAACCTAACTTGCAGAGTTAGTATTGTGTATGTGAAGCTTTGAGCTAAAAACCTTACCTGCAAATCAATTTCCTCTTTTCTTTATTATCCTCTAAACTAAAATCCTCTTCCTTTATCGTTCTTTATCTCTAATTATAATTATTTAAGCTTAAAAAAAACCAACTTTTTAATGACTTACACTTCTATTACCTTCTAAACCCAACTAAAACAAAACCCAATAAATATAAATTAAAAAGGAAGAAGTTTTTTAGTTAATTTTCTCATTTCCTTTTTCAATGAATTTAACTACCAATTTGCTTTCTTTTCAGGTTCATATTCTTAGCTTTTTTCAAGCTCCCTCTCTTTGTTGGTTATATATAGAGGTTCTTTATTGTTGATTTGTTTATTGCTTTTAATGCTTTGATTTGATTTAAGGCGCATCACTTGAAGCAAATTAATATGTGCAGTTGGATGAGAATTCTCAATTCAATAGGCTAGAATGATTTATTGCAACAAGCTACAAATGATATGAAGTTAAAGCCAACTACTTCAGCTAAAGAAGAGACAGGGACAACTATAACAGGAGTTTAACAGCTTAGAGAAGAGTAATCAAACATATTCAATGTTTTAACTCCATATGTTTTAGATGTTAATGAATCAATAACTATTGGAAGAAATCCATAAATGAATGTACTAAAAGAATTACCTATAGAAGTGATTGATGATGAAGAGCCTAATAAATAAGAATATGATGTAATGCAATAGAATGAAACCTTACGAGGTACATGTGTAGTATAGACAACACACATTGACACAACAGAGCAATAACCAACAAGTGTGAACAATGAAGGTTATGAAATAATTGATGAATCTTTATCATTGCAGCAGATAATTAAAGTTCTTAATGAAGAGCTTTCTCAAGCTAATGCACCTTTTTCAGATAAGGAAATTCTAATTTAGAGTGATTCAAAGCAGCAGCCTATGGATTTAATGAAAGTTAAAGGAGAGAAAAATTATGTTTACAATGGAGATACAATTCTTCCTTTTTATCATTTGAAGATGCAAAGAGCCGGAATTTTATTGAATTAGGTGGTGCTATGAGTTTACTAAAAGGGAATTATAGAAAAAAGAGGTAATTATTGGTTATGTACATATTCGATCTTTAGATTCATAGAGGAAAAGGAAAATTTTATAATTTACTAATAAGTGATGTGTTTGGCTACGTCAAGTTATGGTTAATTCAGAGATTTATTTTTATTATGTGAGAAATGATGTGACTTGTTAGATTCTTATTGATTTAGTTGATTTTTTTCTATAGCTTATGTGTTAAAGATTTGATTTTAATTGTATTTTTTGGCCAAGTCAATTTGGTTTGTTTCAAAGACCATTTTTGGAACAAAGCTTTTACAAGTTTTATATATTGATCCTTGCAAGAGCTAAAGTTTTGAAAGGTTATTTTAGGGGTATCAAAACGTGCTAATGGGTCATGTTTGTGTCGGGTTGATCCACTATGGTAACACAATTAGGGTTAACACAAACATGACTCATTTATTAATCATGTCAAATAATTCTACCATAATATGTCACGAATATTATGCGGGTTACACAAATACGACACATACAACCCATTTATTTAAATGGGTTGTGCAGGTCAAAAAAATTGACACAGCCCATTTAACCTGTATAACATTTATTACTTATAAAAAATATCATTTTCACAAAAAAAAAAAAAACCATAGTTTAGCAACTTGTAGAATACACACAATTTCCATAAAACCTAGTAAAATTCATATGTTCTTCTACTAAACACAAAAAAACAAACACAAATAACATTAACAATACATGACCAATATTTAAAATAAGTACAATTTATAGTGTTTCAAATAAACACACACAAAACTTCTAAATGAGAATCTAAATTCCAAAACCATTTGAGGAATGAGAAGGAATTTCTTTATTCATTTCCAAAGGCTCTAACTTAAGTTCAATAATATCTTTTGTAAGTTCTTCCAACCCCAATCTCTTTGCATCTACAAAAAAAACAAATAAAAAATTGAGTTAACTAATTTATTAGTTAAGACACATGCAAATAACTCTAAGTAAATAATTATATAAAATGATTTTAAGGTAAAAAATTAGTCTATACCTAGATCTCCAAATAACCAATCTCTACTACAAATTAATGCTTCCACCACATCAGGCTTTAGTAAATTTTTATATTGATCAAGAACTCTTCCACTATTGCTAAAAGCACTTTCAAAAGTTACCATGGTCACAAGAATTGATAGAACATCACGAAGGTATATGGTGTTTCATATTACCTGTCCCATACTTGCTATCAACCAAATATATCTTCCCACAAGCCCTGCATTTTGCTTCTCTATTATTGTTCTTCCCTTCCACTACACCAAAAAAATTCCAAACAGTTGAAGTCAACTTTCTTGCCCTCTTAGCCTTATTTCCTCCAACTGTAATAGAAACTTCTTCTAATTCCAAAACTTCATCATCTTCTACATTGATGGTTGTATTATTGATCTCAATTAAATCCATTTGAGTGCCAAACATCTGATTACAATAAGTAAAAAAACAGCATTAGTGATTTGACTACATTAAAAAAAAGGATCATTCAATATTATTAAATTTAAATTAAGTAAACCTTAAAAATAAATAAATATACATTAAAAATAATACTCACACAAAGTAAACATTAAAAATATATGAATATACAAATTAAATTTTATATATAATAAATTCTATATATGTATATATATACAAAAATAAAATAAATATTATCTACTTATTTATGGTTTTAATCTTATCTTTTTTTAAAAAAACAATAGAATTACATAAGAATTAAATTGAAATTAGCAAACATGACCCCATTTTGATGAATCAAATGGATGCCTACATAAAATTCAAATCATTACTCAACAAACCTAAACCTAATCTAAATTAAATTGAATCAATAAAATTAATAATAAGCTCCTTACAACTTCTCTATGCTAAGAAACAGTATAAGAAAAAAGAAAGTAGTTTACTAGTTTCACTGTAAAGGAAGGCGAAAAGGCAGGGAATTGAGTTTAGTGATGAGAGCTTTTTTTTTTATTTGAATGGGCATAAGAATAATTTTTTTAGTTTGAATGGGCACAAAGACTAAGACAATAATTTTTTTTAACATAGACAGAGAATAACTTTTTGACAAAAAAAAAAGACAGAGTATAACTTAGACTTTTTTAAAAGAGGAGGGGATATCATTGATTATGATACAAAGATAAAGAAAATTATAGTATATTACATGGGTTGTAAATAGGTCGTGTCAGGTTAATACGATCCAACACAACATGTATAATTAAACGGATTATAACAGGTTTAACCCGACACGACCTGATTTAAACCGTGTTATAAACGGGTCAACTCGTTTCTGACACTAACCCATTTAATTTCAACCCTAACCTGCTAATTTTGCATGTTAGACGAGTCGTGTTCGCATGTCGTGACCTATTTTGACACCCATAGTTTATTTATTGATGCCAGGTACCCATAGATCTCTCAACAGCAATAACAACAACAGTTCATGGCTGTCAGTTTGCCACATGCAAGGATGAATAGACAAGATCACCATCTTTCTTTTATTTATGAAGAAACTGGAGTTGGATTTTGAGCTGGTGGTGGTGCATTGCCATTGCAATTACTGTGCAATGAGAGGCTATAAAAAGGAACAGGTAGGAGGCTGTGTTAGAATAAGATGATGGATGGATAATAACACTATTTCACTCTTCAAGTGTGTTAACAACTGCCTGTTAGTGCTCAATTTTGGCATTATCAAAATGTCAAATAAACATTGGTGTAACTAGGGCATCGGAATAGTGAAGGGAAAGAGCAGACAAGGCAAGAAACTTGCTAGCATTTTGAAGCTTTTCAATTTGCTATAGAGGATGGTTCGCCTGTTTTATGAGCACATTTACAGAATTACTGTCACTAATGAAGAAAAACTTGATCAATATTGAATTTGCTTATGCCCATGACAACCCCAGCACCAAACCCCTACCTCTTGAATATAAAGTTCTTATTCACGTATATTGGACATGAGTACCACTTTGCACAGCTATAAACTTTTTGATTTATTATTTGTCAAGCATTTTTAACACTTAAATAATATGAATCATGATCCCACCTTTCATTTCACTATTTGAACGCAAATTGCATTCGCTGCTTCTCTACAATCTTATGTTAAGTATCACCCTTTACCTAGCATTTACGTGTGATCAAATAATATTAAGGTTTCAAGAACCTCTTCACACTTGCTCTTTTTCTACATGATGCCAGTAATAAATAGAAAAAAATCCACCATGGCTTCAAAGCAAATTTATTCATATATAACATGTCTAAGTTGATTAGAAGTGAATGATATTTTGATATAGAGCAAATAATTAGCCACTATCACAAAAATCAAGATGAATGTAAATAGATGAAACCATGCAAATTCCTGACTATATCTTGAAATATTACAAGGGAAAAACTGGATGTGCCACGAGGAAACAAATAAATATAGAAGAAAAAAAGTACAAAAAAATACTATTTTTAAGAACTCTTAGCTAGAGAGTTTACTCGAGCTTCTCCAAGTCTCCCATTCTTTCTATGATTGCCTGCAAATTACAATAGAACAGAATTGTTAGGTTAAGAAAAGAACAATGTAATCCTTGAAATGGAAAGTTGCAATTGAACAAAATGAGAACCTGCAGTATCAAATTTATAAAGATGGTTAATGTGCCAATATGAGTGCTGCTTAGGATGTCCAAGGAGAGGAAAATAATAGGATGATGGTTATGTGCTACTATTACTATGTAACTAAGAAGGAATGTCACAAGTTTATTGCACAAGCCATGGCATGAATGTGTAAGATCAACAGAAAAAAAAAAAAGCTCAACTTCTTGCTTATTTCTTGGAGCTCCCTAGCAAGAATGAATTCATTAAGTATAGCAAGAATGAATTCATTAAGTATCAAATAAACCGGTAAGTAGACATGGAACATCAGAATATAGAGCAATAAAGTTCAGAGATTCTTTTTCTGTTTATAGCAACAAATTATAATCGGTGCAAAAATTGTGCATGCCCAAGAGTGCAGACAAACAATGGGGACTGAATTATGTTGGACAATACAAAATAGAATCAGCATCTATTGCAGCTCTTACAGCAAAACAACAAGAAATATCTAAGTTTAGAAGTTACCAAATGTGCAGTCATTAAAGGAAGGGAATATGTAGCTATGTAAATGCTATTACTGAACTCTCCTAATTGATAGAGAAACTTAAAATTAAGGAAAGAGCATCATAATTCACAAGAATAACATGAAAAATGAGAAATATTGACATGGTAAGTATAGAATTTCAAAACAGAAAATGACAAACCTTATAATATGAAAGTTAAAAACCAAATGAAGCTCACACACATTGCTGAAGAAATGATCCAATATCTCCACAAACAAATGAATGCACTCTAAATATGCCATTTCATTATCCGTTATGTCAACACAGAGTGAGAAAAATAATCCAGCATACCGCCTGTTGTGTGTTCAGAACTGCAAGAAATTCACATGATGATAGAGTACAGCTTAAACATTGAAAATAGCAAGAGCAGAGATAAAAGATTTACAATAAATGGAACAATTGGATAAAAAAAATAAACATATAAGCAGAGATAAAAGATTTACAATAAATGGAACAATTGGATAAAAAATATACATATATACTAGTTTGTCTAGCTAATTAACACAAGGCAAAGATGGAATATTTATCTTCAAAAATTAGTTGCAGAAGACAAAGAATGCTTAACATCAGGAAGACAAGGATGCTTAATCAAGTAAAAAAAAATTTACAATTTAAATACTATAATCATACAATTTCTCTAAATATTAACAAGATTAGGAAATGAAAAAATCATAAACTTCAACAAATTTCGTGAACTTGGGATATCTATTAACCACCAACCGATGAACCTAACAAGAATTTAATGTTAACCTCAAGAGAAGTGGGGCTCCTCCAAGCTCAGTGGTCGTGGTGGATGGTATAGGTAGAGGACAACATGCCAGGGGTTCCAATCCGTGGAGAAGGAGCTTTGATCCCACTAGTTTTAGGCCAGCAGTAATGACAGTTGAAGATACGTTCTCTCTGATTCCTGAAAATAATCCGCCTACTTTGCAATGATTACAAGATTAGCACCTTTTTGTACTGATATGCATTGTAGCATGTCAATCAAAAAAATTTTCAATCTGTCAATTTTTTATTTTTAGTTTGTAGTGCCCACACTTCTAAAAGAAGTATAATTTTGATATTTTAGAATTTAATTAATTTTTTATTAATATTTTAAAAAATATAATTATTTTTAATAATTACATAAAAATTTTAAAACAATAAGTCATATTATAGCTATTACTTAACTGTTTTAAAATTGAAACCATTTAACATAAATTATTTTCTTAAATATTACGAATGAGAACAAAAACTAAATATAATAATAATTATAATAATAATAATAATAATAATAATAATAATAATATTATTATTATTATTATTATTATTATTATTATTATAGTTTAACTTAAATTAACAAATATAAGTATATAATTAGACTTAAAAAAAAAACATAAGAATATAAAATAAGTATGCGATTATATTGTAACTATATTGTCTGAGATTTCATATATTTATATACATGATTTGTCCATGTTTGCTTGAAGCTTCAACTCCAAATGCATACAAAGCTGAAGAAATTATTTGTCTAACTTTATTTACATGAAACTATTAGCAACTAATTTCTCATTTCATATGGATCAATCCATTGATATGATGGCTTAAGCTTACTTAAAAAAATATAGATCAAAATGGGCCATTCATCTGAAATGAACTTTAATGCTTACTTGACTTTGTCAATTTCCAGTGAAGCCCAAGAAAAAAACTATTAAGACGAGGCACAAGGTCTCATTATTTTCCTCTTATAAAAACCAACATTTTCTTTAACAGAAACAGAAATAAACCCATTTTCAAAACCCACAATTTGGCGTAAAATCAAGAAAAGCTCTGAAAATTTCTGCAACAACCCATTTTTAGTACTCTTTTCTTTCTTTGTTTTTAGCATTCTTTGTGATCTCTTTTCACTCTTGCGTTGGGTACTTCTCTGTTCTTTGATATACCTTAGAAACCAACAATATGGATGAGAAAAAAGGCAAAAGCAACTCTTCCAATCAACCTGATGATGAGAATATAGGGCAAGAAATCGATTATTTGCAGGTTGCAATTAACACTCTGGAACAACAATTACAGGATCACAAGAAACCAAACAAAATGAAATATTCTGATGATATCAATAAGATCAAGCCGTTTGATTTTATGATACCTCCAAGAATATGCAAATTTCCTTCTATTGGGCTTCATGAAGCTAGTGTAAGTGGAACTAGAGATGTGGGTATTGATTACTGGGACGAGAATCTTTACAATCTTGATGCTGCGGTTGCTGGAACAGAACCCACCAAGAGTACCAAAAACAGTAATGGGATTGTGATGAATGAAGACGAAATTGCTAAGAAGGCCAAGAAAGACGAAAATAGTGTCGGATGCATTGATGTGAAGAATATATTTCATAAACCAAAGGCCGATATCTGTGTGGATCAGAGGGCCAAGAATTCCAAGAAAGAAGAAGAAGAAGAAGCAGCTGATTTCCAGAAATTTGAAGAACTCGATGAAAAGAGTAGGAGAATTCTGGAACTAGAAGCCGATATTCATGCAGTGATACGAAAAGCTGAAGGTAAAGATTCAAAGAAGTCTTTCTTGGAGTGGCTAAAAGATCATGACAAATGCAGTGACGGTGATAAGAGGGCTCAGAATGGATTAAAGTTTCGAGCAGTCAGTGTGGGGTTTAAGATCTCTTTAGCCCTTCTTGAGCTCATAATTTTGGTGCCATATCAGAAATATAATGATATGAAGGAGACATTTCTAATTCTTGAAACTCCTCATGAAGGGGTGGCTCAAGGTGAAAATTCTGTGGTAATCCGAAGGATTCTTGACATTTTTGGAGCAGCAGAGAGAGTATTGAAGAAGAACGAAGAACAGGTTGTTGAGATGATATCTGAAGAAGAAAGACAAGAAGACGAACGGCGCATTGATGACATTGTCTTTCGATTGCTCAGAGCAATTTTTCACTTGGAGATTTTCTGGACGTATGAAAGATTGCCGGATTCCGAGAATTCACTCAAGAATGCAATTCGATTAATGAAGGATTATATCACAGAATGTGAGCAAGAATTGGCTGTGATAGAAAAGATTATAAGGGACTGGTTATTCTTTTTTGCACCTGATGTAGACCAAGATGAAGTTAGGCAAAGTCATAAATACATAGAAATGGATGTGATAATATCCCAACTCTGGAATGAAGTTTGAGCATCAAGAGAAGAGGAACTAAAAAGGGTATTAATGAATTTGAATTACAAGTCAGAATTGTTGTGTAAATTTGTCTCAGAAAGTGAATTTGCAGTGGGTGTAAGTGTAGTTACAATTTTTCGCTTTCAGCTTTATTTCAAATTTAATTGCTGTGGCAGAAGACAAATACGGATTTGAATGCCTTATTGTGGATGAATGGTTGCATTATTTTTATAGCGGCTTTGTGTGAGATCTTCAATCTTTGTGGGTATTAGTCTCAGGAGTCTGATTCTCAGCTGCTCACGAATTGAAGTCTGAATGCTTTTGGTTCAGCTTATTTTTGCATGTTTTTACCTGGTTTTAATCTGATTCAATCATGTTAATATTATAAATTTTATATTGTAGATTGTAAAATTTAAAATTTAATAATTAAATAATCAACAAAAATTGATTATGCAAATGTAAACTTTATTTTGATTTTAAACCAACATTATTTAATTCTATACATATAAATAAATATTTTTAAATTTAATTTAAAATGAGTGAATATTAAGAAATGTTTAATGATTAAAAGTTCAACTAATTATTATAAATAAAAATCTTTGAATTTTTATTTCCACCTTAATTAAGTTTATGATCTAAAAAATTAATAACAATTATTATTTTTGTAATTTGTGTTAATAAATATTTTATTTAAAAATTACAATTAAAATCTCAGAAAAATTTTGAAAATATTTTTATAATCATAAATTTATAAATAATGTAAATTAAATAAATTATTTTTTCATCCATCATTCTACCTAATAATTATTTATTAATCATCTATTTTGTCATTTACGTATGTAAACTAATAATATCTCATATCAAATTACAATTGTTATGATAATTTTAATTTATTACTGATTATTAAATTATAATTATAAATAATAAAATTAAAATAAATAATATTTGAGGACCACAATATCTTTGTAAAGCACTATAAATTTTTCATTTTAAATTATAAAATTATAAAATCAATTAAATACTTAATAAAAATAAATTATAAAGATATAAGTCTCACCATCTTCAATCCACTATTTATTTAACCTATAAAGAGTGATTGTAAAAAATAAAACTCAAATTCACTCTCTAAATCTAAATTATAAATTAGAGAGTGAGTTTCGCTCTCTACATATACAGAGCCAAAATTCACTTTCTGTACAAAGATTAATTAATACATGTAATACCCTATATTTTAATTGAATAAAGTAATTTTGAATTCGAAATTTTTAATAAATCCTTTTAGATTATATTATACAATTGTTTATTATTTTGCTATCTAATGGAGATATTTTATGTTAATATTATTTTAGGATTAGTAATTCATATGAGTGTTATTTTATTATCACTTAAAAAAAATGACATATATTCTTATTATTATTATTTTAAAACTACATGAATTTTATGGGTATTTTATGAGTGTTACTAAGTACATATATATATATATATATATATATATATATATACAATAATAAATTAATACACACACATATAAATTAATAATTAAGCCCTACTTACATATATATATATATATATATATATATTTATATGGACATGTACACACACATATATATATATGTGTGTATTAATTTATTATTATTATTATATATATATATATATATATATATATATATATATATATATATATACAATAATAAATTAATACACACACATATAAATTAATAATTAAGCCCTACTTATATATATATATATATATATATATATATATATATATATATATATATATATATATATATATATGTACTTAGTAACACTCATAAAATACCTATAAAATTCATGTCGTTTTAAAATAATAATAATAATAATAATAATAATATATGTCATTTTTTTTAAGTGATAATAAAATAACATTCATATGAATTAATAATCTTAAAATAATATTAACATAAAATATCTCCATTAGATAGCAAAATAATAAACAATTGTATAATATAATCTAAAAGGATTTATTAAAAATTTCGAATTCAAAATTACTTTATTCAATTAAAACATAGGGTATTACAGTCTCCCCTCCTTATATGAATTCATCCCTGAATTCAAGAAAAGAAAGAAAAGAAGAATTACAAGGCTAAGAAGGAAAGAGATACGGGAAAGAAACTTGCATCTCAGCTTCAGTTTCCCAAGTGCAATCTTCAGCAAAATGATTACTCCATAGCACCTTCACCATCGGTATCTCCTTAGTCCGTAGCTGTCGGATTTGGTGATCTACAATCGCCACTGGGTATTCCTCATAAGTCAAATCATCGCTAAGCTCTACGGTTTGAGGTTGCAATACATGAGACGGATCAGGAACGTATTTCCTCAGCATGGACACATGAAATACAGGATGGATTCTCGACAGTTCTGGTGGTAACACCAGCCTATATGCCACTTCACCCACTCTAGATCGAATCTCAAACGGTCCAATGTATCTAGGAGCTAGCTTACCCTTCTTGTCAAATCTCATAACTCCTTTCATTGGAGACACCTTCAAAAACACCATGTCCCCAACCATAAAGGATACATCCTTCCTCCTAGGGTCAACATAGCTCTTTTGTCTGCTGAAGGCTGTCTTCAATCGCTGCTGTATAATAAGGACTTTCTCTGATGTGACCTGCACTAACTCAGGACCCGTTAACTGTCTTTCACCAATCTCCCAACACAATGGTGATCTACACTTCCTACCATATAGTGCCTTATACGGAGCCATCTCGATGCTAGCATGATAGCTGTTATTGTAAGCAAACTCAATCAGTGGCAAGTGCGAATGCCACTGTCCTCCAAAATCCATTACACACATCCTCAGCATATCTTCTAACGTCTAAATGGTCCTCTCTACCTGACCATCTATCTAAGGGTGAAAGGCCGTACTGAAATCTAATATGGTACCCAAGGCCTTGTGTAACTCTTGCCAAAAGACTGAGGTGAATGTGGCTCCTCTATCTGACACTATGCTCACTGGTACTCCATGTAGACAAACAATCTTATTAACATAAAGTCTCGTTAGTCTATCAGTAGAGTAGAGTACATCTTCTTTATTGGCAGAAAGTGCACTGACTTAGTTAACCTATCAACAATTACCCAAATAGCGTCATAACCTCCTGTAGTCCGAGGTAACCTAGTCATGAAATCCATAGCTATCATATCCCATTTCCATTCAGGAATTCGCATAGGTTGTAACAGTCTCGAGGGTCTCTGATGTTCAAGTTTTACCTGCTGGCACGTTAGGCACCTAGATACAAACTCTGCAATATCCCTCTTCATTCCATTCCACCAATATGTATCCTTCAAGTTATGATACATCTTGGTAGAACCTGGATGAACACTATATACAAAAAAATGTGCTTCTTCCATAATTTCCTTCCTCAAGTCATCAACATCTGGCATACAAATCCTAGTGCCCAACTGTAATACACCTTCTCTGTCAATCATAAAGTCCCTTGACTGCCCTTATTGTACTTCATACATAATTCTCTACAACTGTGGGTCTCTACTCTGAGCTGCCTTAACCCGATCCAAGTATACTGATCGTACCCTAAATTGAGCTAAAAGGCACTTTCGGGTAACTTTCATCTACAACCCTTGATCAATCAACCGGTGTAACTCCTTGATAATGGGCCTTCTTTATGTGTTAATATGTGCAAGACTGCCCGCTAATTTTCTACTCAAGGCATCCGCGACAACATTTACCTTGCCTGAATGGTATAAAATGGAATAATCATAATCCTTAAGGAGTTCCATCCATCTTCTCTTCCTCAGATTCAAGTCCCTCTGCTGGAAAATATATTTCAAGCTCTTCTAATCAATGTATATCTCACATGTTACCCCATACAAGTAATGCCTCCATATTTTCAAAGCAAACATAACGGCTGCCATCTCTAAGTCATAAGTAGGATAGTTTTGCTCATGCTCCTTCAACTGCCTCGAAGCATAAGCAATCACTTGGCCATTTTGCATTAACACACAGCCCAATCCTACTCTAGAAGCATCATAATACACTGTATACCCTTCATTTCCAGAAGGCAAAGTTAGAATTGGAACCGACGTCAACAAGTCCTTCAATAATTGGAAGTGCTATTTGCACCTGTCTGTCCATACAAATTTAGCACTCTTCTGGGTTAACCTTGTCAAAGGTGCAATAATTTTAGAGAAGTCTTTCATAAATCTTCTGTAATAGCCTGCTAGACCCAGGAAACTCCGTACCTCTCTAACTGTAGTCGGCCTCGGCCACTCTGTAATAGCCTCTATCTTCTTAGGGTCCACCTGTATGCCATCTCTAAAAACCACGTGGCCTAAAAATGCCACTTGATTCAACCAAAACTCGCACTTCAAAAACTTGGCATGCAACCTGTGCTCCCTTAAAGTCTGAAGCACCCTTCTCAAATGCATAACATGCTCAGCCTCACTCTTGGAATAAACCAAGATATCATCAATGAAGACTATTACAAATCAGTCCAAGTATGGCCTAAACACCCGATTCATCAAGTCCATAAGGGCTGCTGGAGCATTAGTCAACCCAAAGGACATTACTAAGAACTTATTGTCACGACCCAAAACAGGGGCCATGACCGGCGCTAGGGAACGGGAATTCTTTCGAATCCGGAACCCGTAGCAAGCCTAAAAATAAAATAAATATGCAATAATAACCATAAAAATATAATATGCAGCGGAAAATAAAATCATAAATATTACAATATCATCCATAACAACTGGATATAATTCAAAACTCATCACATCGCATATATAATCTCATAAATGTATAATCTTATACAAATCCAGTTTTAACATAATACATCTCTTTAAAATAAAGTACATAAAATCCAATGCTGTAATTTACAGCTACTGCAGTGTCTAGATAAAATAAATCAGACTCAAGTAGACAATTTACATAAAGAAGCCGGGGCGGAAGAAATCCGGCGTATCGACCTGCTACTGAGGTCTGAGGAAGTTGACTCTCCTGAAAAATAGTCAACGGAGGGGAGTCAGACCTCACTGAGTGAATTACTATAGTATATATACATACACTCTAAGTGATAATGCAAACAGTCAACAGTATATGAGTAATATGTATATATACAGGCAAGTTCATACAGATGCAGAAAAATCATTTTATATATTTTGTCTGAAAATCAACTTTTATGAAGGATCACATAGAACCCTAGAATATCGCAACCTCAGAAAAATAGTGTTAAACAACACTCTAGCCATACAGGCTCACTAATTCCAAATATATCCACTTAATCCATATGGACAGTAGACTGGCCCCGAGACACTAAGTCAACCGAGCTCCAGCAGTCTGACTGCCAGTGTGATTGGCCCCGAGACACTTGGTCAACCGAGCTCCAGCAATCACACCCAAACCACATCTCACATATATCAATAATCATAATCAAATCGATATCCACAAATAGTCAATAATAAAGCCTAAATACTATAGGCGTACCGGTACGTACTCGGTCCTAGTGCTGCCCACTAGGTAGCACGTTCTATTGATATCCTTCAGTAATAAATAATAAAACATTCATTCACAAATACATGATGCATGAATTTAAATAAATCAACAATATAAACCATATATATACCGAAAATATACCAAACATAAACCAGGTATATTTTGAGTATATATACGTCAAATAAATTCAATCAAATCATGAATTAAACTAAAAATATATTTAAAAACATTTTAAATATATTTTATTAATAAAACATGTATATAATTTATTATATACCAAAAATATACCAAAAATATACTTGAATATAAATCATGTTATTTATGCATATTCAGTCAAAATAAAACATGCATTTTCTAAATCATGCGTCCTAAGCATATATATATAATATAGTAACTCACCTAATGCGCTCCACGAGACAGGTCCGACGGGCCTGGTCCACTAACCCTCGGTCTCGGCGCAACTAAACAAGAAATAATTACTCGACATCAGAATAACCCTAACAGAAATCCTAGAATTAAATCTAGAGTATTAAAATACAGAATTGGAAATTAGGGTTCGACTGGATATCACGTTTTACGAGAATTCTACCGGAAATCCGACAGAACCTCCCCTGTAAAACGGACATCTCTCTACTCAAAAGAGTAGAGCCGACCCTGCAAAGAAAATACACTTCAAAAATAACACCATAAACAATCACAACCCCTCGGTCGGACTCCAGACTACAATCTGTCGACCGGGGTCCACAAACACAGAAAATATATTCAAATATACCAAAAATATCCTTAAATCATAAAAATACATTTCATACGTAGAAATTACATAATTAACCTTGAAACACTGTAAAAATCGATTAAAACTCATTTTATTTGAAAAACCGTATATTATATATATAATTGAAAATAATTCACGAAAAATAGTTTTAATTAGTTAAAAATACCAAATATTTTGTAGAAATCATTTTTATACCTTAAATAAATATTAAAACCAATTAAATTACATTTTTAGACAATTTAGGGTAAAATTACCAAAATACCCCTATATATACATATATACCTAATTTACTTCAAAAATTCACCAAAAATCATACAATTATCCAAAATTAATTTTCTCAACATATTTATCAATAATATCAATATTTAAACTCAATTAACCAATTAAATTCAATTTAAAACACAATTAACTTAATTTTACAAAATCACATAAACTTCAATAATTAACAATAAATACTTAGAAATTCATAAAAATTCCAAATAAATTCCTATAATTCATTTCAACACCTAATTCAACCATAAACTCCAATTTCATAATTTAAATAATTAATTTCCGAAAATTCGAAAATAATATTAAAATATTCAAAAATACCCAAAAATCCAAACAATCTCCAAAAATTCTACAAAAATTCATACATGAAGATTAAACTACCAGGAACAACATTTGTGAAGGAAGTTTCCATGAATCATCCAAATTGAAGCTCAAAAAAATCGAAAACCAAAAGTGGCCGAAATATTCAACTCAAAACCTAAGCAATTCTAGACCGTTTTAGCTCAAACAAAAGCTAGAATAACACTCACCGGAGCTCAAGGAGAAGATAGAGACCGGCGGTGTCGAAAACGGTGGCCGGAGGAGGGAGAAACGACGTGAGGAATAGTGGGTGGTCCGGCGCCTACCTACGGGAAGAAGAAGAAGAAGAAGAAGAAAAAGAAAAAGAAAGAAAAGGAAAGAGAAAAGAAAAGAAAAAGAAAGAAAAAGGAAAAGAAAAAGAAAAAAAAAGAAAAAAGAAAAAAAATAAATTTTAATAATTTAATAATAAATAAAATAATCAAATAATAATAAATAAATAATAAAATATTAGGGTAATAATAAACCCTAATTAAATAAATATACACACACAAGCTTTATTTAATAATTTAAAAATATGTATGAGTTCATGCAAACCCGTAAATACATTTAAAATAATTAATAATACATTGTTTACGTGAAAATTTCCCCGAAAATGAAAGTCCCGGGAAAATTTTACGTAAAATACTGAAAATAATAGACAGTAATTAAAATAGGTTTAAAATACATATTAACTCATAAAAATATCATATAAAATACAAAAATCACTGACACTGCATATCCCGGTACAGTGTAAAAATATTTTTAAAATTACGGGATATTACACTTATAACGGCCATATCTTGTTCGAAAGGCTGTCTTGGGCTCATCACCTCTTCTGATCCTCAATTGATGATACCCAGACCTCAATTCTATCTTAAAGAAGCATGTAGCACCTTGAAGCTGATCAAACAGGTCATCGATCCTCAGAAGTGGATACTTGTTCTTGATGGTGACCTTATTCAACTGCCTGTAATCGATATAAAGTCAAAGGCTACCATCTTTCTTCTTCACAAACAACATCGGAGCACCCCAAGGTGATGTACTAAGTCTGATGAAACCCTTATTAAGCAACTCTTGCAACTGCTCCTTCAACTCCTATAATTCAGCTGGTGCCATTTTGTAGGGTGGCATAGAAATAGGATCCGTACCAGGTATGACATCAATGTAGAACTCTATCTCTCTATCTGGTGGTAATCCTAGTAATTCTTCAGGAAAGACATCCAAAAATTCACACACCACTGGCACCTGCTCAATTGCCATATTCTCTTTCTCAACATCTCTTACCACTGCCAAGTAACCCTGACAACCCCTTCTAAGCATCTTTCGAGCTGTAATGGTAGAAATGAGATTATAAGGCATGGAGTCCTTTTCACCCTTGAAATAAAATTCTTCTTTGTTTGGAATTCTGAACACCACTTCTTTCTCTCGATAATTCACCGAAGCATAATACCTCGCCAACCAATCCATACCCAAAATGACATCGAATTCCAACACATTAAGCAACACCAAGTCTGCCAATAATTCTCTACCATTAACTAACATCGGACACGAAGGAAAGAAGACATCTGTCTCCAACTCGTCACTAAGAGGAGTTGACATAGATAGAGGAAAGGATAACCTGGAAGGCTGCCACTCAATTCTCAAAGCGAACATAGGAGAAATGAATGAATACGAAGCACTGGGGTCAAACAATACTCTAGCATCGCATGCACATACTGAGAGAATACCTGCTACCACTGCATTCGAATTCTGAGCATCCTGTGGTGTCAAAGTGAACACTCGAGCCTGGCCACGACCTGCCTGTTGAGATGTCGAAGGCTGCATAAACCCACGATCGCTAGGCCTACCAATTGAACCTCGACCCTACTGGCCCATAGGCTGAGGCGATCTCTGCTATGGCTATACTGGTGCTCTATACTGCTAGGGCATCGGATAGTAGTGCTGAGCCACTGATGAAGATGAACCCTGAACGTACTGTGGCTGGTATTCGGAGTGAGGACAAGCTCTGGCAAGATGACCAACCTGTCCACATCTGAAGAAAGTGCCTGACAACAAATGACATGGACACTGATGGAATCATCCATAACTCACACAAGCACTAGCTTCAGACCCAGAACTACTCTGCCCGAAACTCTGCCCACTACTACTACTACTAACTTCAGTACTGAATCTATGACCCCTACCACTCCTCCTATTCGTGGCATATCCATGTCGGCCAACTCGGTGAGTCCTGGACCTCCTACCACCCTGTTGTGAACTACCCACAGCCTGCTGACTTGAACTACCAATGTGAAATGTTGGCTGCTGATACCTGGGAGCTACACCATATCCACTGCCCCTAACCATATAGGGATCTATCATGGTGCCCTGGCGGATATGTCGCCTCTCAGTTAGACGGGCCTCCTCAATCACACTCTCTAGGGTGCGGTCCTCGGGATGCATACTAATAAAAATAGGTCCCAAACTAGTAACATACAGCTCTACTACTCTGTAAGGGTCCCTCCTGATATCCTCTGCATGTCGGGACAGCCTATTAAACTCCCTGGCGTAGTCCTCCACTGACTTATCCCCTCTAGTGATGTGGAGTAACTGCCACTTATAGGCATCTCTGGTGGCTGGAGGATAGAAAAATCTCAAGAAGTGGTCCTTAAACTCTGGCCAAGTCAACTCGTGCATAGATGGCTGAATCGACTGCATGAACCAGTCCTGAGCTGCCGCTTAAACTGACAACTCCATAATCATTATCCACTGATAATCCATATGTCTCATCCTGGCGTATGCCTCAATCGCATTAATGAAGTCTAAGGCATCACCCGTACAGTCAAAAGAAACTCTACAGATCTGAGAGTAAAGAAGTGCTGCTCAGTATCTGACATCCCCTGATTCCTCTGCTGTACCATTTGCTATACAAGGGGCATCGCCTGATTCAATACTGCAAGACCCTAATTAATCCCTGCCAGTCCAACTGCAAAGGCTGTGGTGTCTACGGCTGGGGCTTCAGGCTCGACTGGCTGCTGATCAGGAATCTCAGCTATAACTACCCTAGCTCAACCTCTACCTCTACCTCTACCTCTGCCCCTATGATATGGAGCAGGAGGGGAAACTCATCATGCACAGACTGCTCATCAAGTCTGAGGGTCGAATCGGCATCAGGGTCGGTGCGCACACGCCTCATTCTGAAAAAAGACAAGGAAAATTGAATTCAAAATAGGGTAAGAATATTTAACGCAACGCGGAATTAGAAACAAGAACATCTCAAAGACAATTATCAACCCTAAAGTTGCAGTAGTTACACAAAAAGATAGACATAGACAATTAATCGAACTTATACTCTGATACCAACTTTGTCATGACCTAAACCCGAGGGCACGTGATCGGCACTAGGGAATGGGTAGGCATAAGGCCCTCGAAACCCGTAGTAAGCCTAAAAGAAAAGAAAAGTAAAACCTTCCAAATTTAAAATTTAATTATTAATAAAACATATTATCAAACTGATTTTTCTTATAAATAAACAAAATCAAGTGCTTAATAAAAATATGCTTCAGCGTTACATATAATAAATCAAACTTAAATCATCATACATAAGTGTGGTTTATACAAATAGAATACACAAATATACTTAAGCCATATAATTCATAGTACATATACTACTGCAGCTTTCTAGAATAATACAACAGTATAGCTTATAATGACCTACATAAAATAGCCGGTGATGAAGAAACCCGGCGTGGAGGTAGTCTGAGGTCGAACTCCCAAGCTCCTGAAAAAAATAAATTGAGGAGAATCAGATCTCACTGAGTAAGTCAATAAAAAGAGTTGTACGGTTTGAAAACCTTTTTGAAAACTATATATTTATAGTGAAAATAATTTATAGTGTATAGGTAAAGCTTTTAAAAAATCTCGGCAGAACCCTAAACCCAAAAATCTAAATGGCCAATTGGGCCCACTTATTCCAACCAAACTACCGGTCCCCGAGAGCAAAGCATCAACCGAGGCACCAAGTCGTAGCCATCCACTTAATCCAAATATATGGCACTGGCGGTCCCCGAGAGCATAGGCATCAATCGAGGCACCCATCCTAGTCCATTATTTACTTTTCAATCACTGGCGGTCCCTGAGAGCATAGGCTTCCACCGAGGCACCCGTCCCAGTTTAACATTTACCAGTCATACATAATTCGGATCCACCTCTCAATCTTTACCATGTGCACACAATCCTGGCGAAGCCCACCAGGTAGCCCGTTCTACCAAAATTTCTCAAAAATCGACTTTTAAATAAATAACCTGCGCTTTAAACCTTAAATAGCAGCATTAAATTAAATAAATCATATAATAAATATTAAAAATATGAGCGCATGCATTCTTTAAATAAACACACGCACAGATCGTTCTATCGACTTACAAGATGAATGCGAAGGCTAACGGCCACACGTCTGCCTCGATCGCAAGGCTTCTGCTTTGATATGCTCTAGAAAAGAAATTAACAGATCGATTATAAAACATGCCTATGGAATTCAAATCAAAAATCAATAAAAATAGTGAAATAATAGACTAACTCGAGGAAGACCGGACAAGACACAATAGACAGGAAAAAGCCTAATTAACGGTAGAAATTATAACGAATATCACGTTTTACGAGAAAATCTATCGAAATTTCGACAGAGTTTTCTTTGTAAAACGGACATCTCTCTATCAAAGGTAGAGCCAAACCTATATAGGAAACGCACTTCTAATATTCACAAACATTGACACTCGAGTCGGGTTTCCAAAACTACACTTAACCCTGACCGAGATCACAACTCAACAAAACACCAAGAATTTAAATCATTTATTTTCCCAAAATGCATATTACACCCACATATATACTAAATATATATATATATATAATCTCAATTATTTAAAAAATTAAATAACTTAATTTGCATTTCATTATCAAAGTATAAATATAACCTAAATTAAAACCATTATACCAAACATGCTAAATACAACCTTATATTCAATTTTTATTACCAAAGATAATGTATTATACATATATATATAATATTTGGAATTAATGTTCAAAATTAACATTACTTAATTAAAAATATCAATTAATTTATAAAAATCCTCGAAACCTCTTAAATATTAATAAAACTAACTAAAATATATATTTAACTATAATTAGCGTAAAATTACATTTTTTTCTCCTAAATACATAAATTACATAATGTATTATTAGTACTAAAAATTCCTTAAAATTATATAATCATCTAAAAATTAATTTTCTCAAAATTAACTTTGTAATATAACTAAAAACATATAAATAGCTACTAATTCCTTCTAAAAATATAATTTAACCTAATTACTTTACATTTGACATAAACTTAAAAATATTTATAAAAATAGCATAATATTTACAAAAATTATAAATTAAATCCTAAAATTAATAATATTTGATAGTAACACCAATTATCAAAAATTTATAATTTTTTTTTTTACAAATAATTTTGCATATAAATAAAATATTACTAAAATATTCAAAAAAAATTTACCAAATTCACAATAATTCCTAAATATTTCAATAAAATTAATACACCCAAAAAAAATTAACAACAACCACCCTAATTACTAATTAAACCCAAATAAACATCAAATAAAACCAAATAAATATCAAATAAAATTCTGGAAAAATCAAATAATTCACCAAAAATTTCCAAAAATCAAAATAATTGATATATATATAAAAGTGAAAGAAGCTTAACTTCCAAAAACGCCCGAAGACCCAAGCTGCTGCCCACCTCCCCACTTCTTCCTGTCACCATCTTTGCCTCTCCTCTCACTGTGCAACCTCCATCTGTAGCCATCGCCGAGCTGCTGCTGCTGCTGTTGTTGTTCTTCTTCTTCTTCTTCACTCACGGTCGGAGCTGCCTCGTCACGGTCGGAGCTGGATCCGGTGCCATTGTAGCTCCCTCAGCCTCCCTCACCTTCTCAGGCATCTATCCACATCGAGACCTGTCGCTGCAACTCGCCTCCGATGTCGGAATTGGAGGTTGAAGGTGAGTTGTTCTGGGTCGTTCTTAGGTTGTTCTAGGGTTGTTCTCTGGTTGCTTGAGTAGGTTTAGGTATTAATCTTTAGATAATTTAAGCTAAATGATGAATTACACCAATTTGGTTGTTTAAATCCGATTTTTGTGCATTATTTTGATTTTTGGAAATTTTTGGTGAATTATTTGATTTTTCTAGAATTTTATTTGATATTTATTTGGTTTTATTTGATGTTTATTTGGGTTTAATTAGTAATTAGGGTGGTTGTTGCTAATTATTTTTGGGTGTATTAATTTTATTGAAATTTTTAGGAATTATTGTGAATTTGGTAAAATTTTTTTGAATATTTTAGTAATATTTTGTTTATATCCGAAATTATTTGTAAAAAAAAAATTATAAATTTTTGATAATTGGTGTTATTATCAAATGTTATTAATTTTAGGATATAATTTATAATTTTTGTAAATATTATGCTATTTTTATAAATATTTTTAAGTTTATGTCAAATGTAAAGTAATTAGGTTAAATTATATTTTTAGAAGGAATTAGTAGCTATTTATATGTTTTTAGTTATATTACAAAGTTAATTTTAAGAAGAATAATTTTAGATGATTATATAATTTTAAGGAATTTTTAGTACTAATAATACATTATGTAATTTATGTATTTTAAAAAATGTAATTTTATGCTAATTATAGTTAAATATATATTTTAGTTAGTTTTATTAAAATTTAAGAGGTTTAGAGGATTTTTATAAATTAATTGATATTTTTAATTAAGTAATGTTAATTTTGAACATTAATTCCAAATATTATATATATATGTATAATACATTATCTTTGGTAATAAAAATTGAATATAAGGTTGTATTTAGCATGTTTGGTATAATGGTTTTAATTTAGGTTATATTTATACTTTGATAATGAAATGCAAATTGAGTTATTTAATTTTTTGAATAATTGAGATTATATATATATATTAAAAAAAAGGACTAATTGTTATAACATCCTTAAGGTTTGACTTATTATAATATTAGATTCCTGTATTTTCAGCAATTAATTTAAACAATCATGAGGTTTTACTCCATTTAATTTACTATTAAATGGACCAATTTAAAAAATTACAAGTTTTATTTAGTCCCTGAAATTATAATATAATTTTAAACACGTCCATTTTTATTAAATTTCTATATCTTGATTTACTATGTTTAAATTGTAATAATAATTATAATATCTATATAATTATAATTTTTAACATAAAAATGAAGTTAAAATATATTAATTTTAAATTGGCACTACTTCAATATATATGATTATGTAATTAATACTAAATTAATAAGAATTTATCATATTGACATGAATTCAATTATTAAATCTTGTTAAAACTATTTTAGTGTGCGTGTGTTGTATATATATACACACATGTATGATGTTTATAAGTCTTTCGAGAGTTTTTTTTTTTCAAAACTCATTAATAATTTTATTTCAACATAGCAAGCTTCATTCAAGTCATAGTGCCAATCATAAAAATTGAGTTTATTATAGTATGATGAATCCCAATTAATAGGCGTTGATTATATAGATCACATCAGTATGGTGGCGATTAAGAAATTGAGTACTTGCCAGTATCATAAATTATAATTAGTATAATGTAGATTACATAAGAACAGTAGCAATTATTAAAATTGAGTCCATGTAAATATATATGATAAATCTTAATTAGTGTTGATTATGTAATTCTATTGCAATATGTCTTTACTTTATTTTGATGTTAAAAATAAAAATTATTTAGTTATTGTTGATATATTTTTTGATGAACCGGCTCGGTCCAATGTGCTAGTATGGTAAACAATTATTTCCTCAAAGTAAAATAAAAATTATTTAGTTATTCTTACGTCCTCAGTACTTATATTCGCTCTTCTAGCTTGTGAGGTGGGTGTTCAACAATTAGCCCTAGGCTAGAGATGTGCGAGTGTAGAGATGCACATCTAAATTCAGACCGGGATCTTATGAAAGGGTTGTCGGGGCTTTTCATGGTTCTCATTTTTGTATTCAGTTGTATGATAATCCATACTCATGTATTATTTTATTGTGGATGTTGCAGCACACTAACTCTTAATAAAAAATAATCAAATAAAATTATTATTATTATTATATATTATTATTATTCACAATCCTGGTAAAGTATAGATTGACGACTAGTTTTAAATAAAAATATAGTCTTGAGTCTTCTTTTCATATTAAGATAACATTAAATTAGATTATCCAACAGGAAACAAAATTTAAAAAAATGTATTCAATAATTACATGGTTAATTATTATGTAATTTAAAAATTATAAACAAGAAATTTGTCAATACGTAACATTTTTGAAATAAATTTTTCAAATACACTTCTAAAACTATAGATTAATTTTCATTCAAATTAGAAAAAAGTATATAATTAATATAGTTAGAATATAATATTTTTCTAATAATACGATTGAAATAATATTAGATAACTTATTTAGCCTTATCCAAGTCCAATTCGGGCCCGGAATCTATCGAATCAAGAACTGAACCTTAACCGGCCTGAAATCGGGGGAAGACTAGTTCAAAATAATTTGAATTGTGAATTGGCGGTTATTGTTCCATACAAGAAAATAATAATAATAATAATAATAATAATATATTATTATTATTATTATTATTATTACTACTACTACTACTATTACTTATTTTATTATTATTATTTTCTCAATTATTTCAAAAAAATTTTATTTTCTCCATAAATATATTAAATTATTTTAAATATAATTATAAAATTATTTAAATATAATTATAAAATTAAAAAATAATAAAAAGTTTAGAAATGAAACCAAAACTTGATTTGAAACTGAAATCAAAACTGGCCAAGAGCCGGTTCTGGTCTAGAACAAAACCGACCAATTCCAGAACAGTGGCCAGGGCTAATTTATATTATTTTATTAAAATGATAATAATCCCAAAATAACTTAAAGGGAAATTCTTGCCTACACCCATCCTATTGCACCAAACCATTGAATTTTTGACATACATGATGAGTGTTTTACACTTAACTAATGAAAAGAAAAAGAAGACACGTCTTTTTATTGCACATTCAACCATTGGGTGTAATAGGTTGAGTGTAGGTAAAAAAATTTCTAACTTAAAAGTGCAGAATTTTTTTTATAATAATCCTAAAATAAATATAGATTTTTTTCCCTCTATATTCTTCCTACAATTTTAATTTTTAAGCAATGAAATCTTCCTCCACTTTCTGCCACATAAAAGGAATTTGCCATCCTAGAAAAGGGGAAGCAGATGAACGCAACCATGGTTATTAACAACAGTTCCAAAACAATATGCTCTATCTGCTTTGAGGCTCTGAAACCCATCATTGAAAATCTCCAAGCCATCTTGTGTGGCCATATTTTCCACGACCATTGGTACTGTTTACATCCATCTATCAATCCTTTTATATCTATGTATTTCACGTCCTTATAGTATTGTGTCTAATTTTGTTTGGTTTGGTTTGTGTTTCAAATTCTAATCTGCAAGCATTGTTTAAGCATTGTTCAAACTTGAAGAAGAAATGCACTTTTCCTGTGTGCAAGAGAAGCTGCACAAAAAATAATGTCACTCTGCTTTATTTCTAGTTAGCTGCAGATAAAAAAGATTAGTCTATTTCACAGCAAGTGTCTAATAATGAGGAGTTATGTGGAGAGGCGAAGAGATTGAAGGTGGATGTATCAGCACTCACTTTGAAGGTGGATGTATCAGCACTAACTTTAAGGGTGGATCATCCAGCGAAGGAAATTAAATGGGTAAATCGAGTATAATTTTATTCATAGTTAATGATTTTTTATGTACTTATTGGTGACCCTTTTCGTTAGTTTATATGTAGATAGAAGCATTTTTATTTTCACCAGGTTTTAGTAGATTGTTGTTGCATAATGCATAGATTGCTTTAAGGTGAATTTGAGGTGTTTGGTTGATGAGAAAAGAATTTAGATTTATTTGTCATTGTTCAGAATAAATCATTTATGAAAATCTATTAAATTAAACTATTGTGAAATTATGTTAGTTTGAATTCAAGCAATTTTGCCTTGTCCCTGTAAACATTTAAAATCCAAGTGTTGACTCAGTGATGTTAGCCCAACTGAATTGTTGTAGGTCCCTCCTAGTAGAGCCCATAAGTTTAAAAAAATGAAAAGTCACATTCGATGCAGCAAAAATTGAAAAATATGTTTATTTTGTTTTGTTTGTTTAATAATGCCTAATGCCTATATAAAGATATTTAGATGGAGTGAAATGAGGAGTATAAGCAAGCAGCAAAGGTAATAGAGAGCGAGAGAAAAAGCTAAAGTGTGAGGTGTGTGCTTGTGAGGGTGGCCAAAGCAATTTTTGCTTTGATGAGTGTGAGAGAGTTTTAAGGGTTAAGAGTGAGTCACAAAATAATGAGGTAATTATTTTTGAGGTGTTTGGAAAACACTTTGAGTGTCACTATTTTAGTGAGAACTCTTTTATTGTATGCTTTTAATGTTGATCTAGAGAAGACTCTCTTTTGTACCTACTATTTTTATAGTGGAAGAAAATCTTAGATTTTGTCTTGTAGACGTAGCTCTAGAATTAAGGGTGAACCACATTAAAATATTGGTGTTATTTTTATTATTTTTATGGCAGGTTTTATTGCCTGTTTTTCTAACCTATTGGTCAATTTAACCACCTCCATTTATTTATTTGTTTGATCATTTCTGCAGTAATTTTATTTTATATCTGTGAACATTATTCTACTGCACCAACTTTATTAGTTTTTACAACAAATGGTATTAGAGCTGATGGTTCTTGTTCTGAAGGCATTATTAAATACTGTAACGATGGAGGCTAAGACTAGCGAGATAGTCTGTTTAAATGGCATGAATTACCACATATGAAGAAATAAGATGAAGTATCTCCTATTTGTGATGAAGTTGCATCTACCAATTTTTGCTACAATGAAACCCAAATGTAAGACAGATGAGGAATGAGCATTTAAGCATGAGCAAGTGTGTGGCTATATCTGACAGTTCATTGACGACAATGTGAATAACAACATTTGTAATGAAACTCATGCACGGACATTATAGAATAAGCTTGAGGAGTTATACACTTCAGAGACCAGTAATAATAAATTATTTTATCTAATAAAATTAATGCAGATAGTGAAGGTTCTTTTGTCACCAATCACTTGAATAAAATGCAAGGGATTGTGGACCAGTTGTAGAGAATGGGTATAAATTTTGACAATAAAGTTCTTTCTCTTATGGTGCTAGCTTCTCTACTAGAGTGATGGGAGACTTTAAAGATTTCACTTACAAACTCTACACCAAATGGTGTAGTGAATATAGAATTTGTCAAAAGTGGTATTTTAAATGAAGAGATGAGACATAGATCAAAGGGTACCTCTTCAACACATTTAGATATCCTTATTGTAAAGTCTAGGGGGAGAAGTGAGACTTAAGGCTCAAAGCAAAGAGATAAGAATAGAGGAAATTCAAATAAGTATGCAAATATTGAATGCCATTACTACAAAAAGAAAGGCCACATTAAGAAGTTCTGTCGAATGTTTAAGGACAAGAACAAAGGCAAAGATATGAGAAAAGATGAAAACAATGATGATGATAAAGCAAATCTTCTCAGAGAATTCAATATCCTTTTTTATGATGATACTGTTAATCTTACTACTCATAAGATCAACTGAGTGATTGATAGTGGTGCTTCCATTCATGCTATATCTCAAAGAGAATTCTTTTTATCCTACACTTTAAGAGAGTCTGGTTTTGTGAAGATAGGAAATGGCAATCGAATAAGAGTTGCTGGTGAAGGAGATGTGTGTTTGAAAATGGTGAATGGCACAAGATTAATCTTGAAGAATGTCAAGCATGTTCTATATATTCACCTGAATTTGATCTGAACAGGCAAGCTTGATGATGAAGGTTTCTGCAACACCTTCTATAATGACCAATGGAAACTCACTAAAGGCTCCCTAATGGTGGCTAGATGTAAAAAGGACTCAATATTATACTTTATGCATGCAAATATATCCAAAGACATAGTGAATGTTATGGAGAAAGATAGAACAATTGAGTTATAGTATAGAAGACTCGGCTACATGAGTGAGAAAGGGATAACAGTGCTAGTAAAAGAAAATGTGTTATCTGGACTAGATCTTATGCATATAGAGAAATGTGATGATTTTCTTGCAGGAAAGTAAAATAAGGTTGCTTTCAGGAGTTCTCCTCCTTCCAGAATAAAGAATGTACTGGATTTAATTCATTTAGACTTGTGTGGGCCAATGCCAAAGTCACTTGGTAGTTGTCAGTACTTTGTAACTTTCATTGATGATCATTCTCAGAAAACGCAGACATACACCTTAAAGTTAAAAGATTAAATGCTAAATGTATTTAAGGAATTTCACTCCCTGGTGGAGAGACAAACTGGCAAGAAACTGAAGTGCATCTAGACAGAAAATAGTGGAGAGTATTCTAGACCATTTGTTGCTTATTGTAAATAGCATGATATACGACATTAAATGACACCTCCAAAGATGCCGTAGTTGAATGGTTTAGCTGAGAGGGTGAACTGGACTTTGATAGAGAGAGTCAGATCTTTGCTCTCACATTCAAAGTTGCTTAAGACATTTTAGGGTGAAGCTCTACTTATAGCAGTGCATATACTAAACCTTTCACCATGTGTTCCTCTACAGTCTAACACTCTAGAGAGGGTGTGGTTAGGAAAATATATTTCCTATAGTCATCTATGGGTTTTTAGGTGGAAAGCATTTGTGCATATTCTTAAGGATAAGAGGTCCAAGCTTGATGTCAAGACACGATAGTGTGTGTTCATTAATTATGGTCAAGATCAACTTGGCTATAGATTTTATAATCTAGTCTAGAAGAAGCTTATCAGAAGCTGTGATGTTGTGTTTATTAAATATAAGACAATCGAAGATATTGCTAGAGTTAATAAGAATATCCCCAGCTCTAAAGATGATTCAAATTTGAAGCTAGTTCCTCTAACAATAGTGCCAAGGGAGGTTGGAGATGAAAATGAAGTTATTCTGCCAGATGTAGGTGAAGAAGATGCTCCTATTGAGATTCCATCTGAAAATGATGATGATGGTGTTCATGATCAACCAACGGCATATAAGGCTTCTCCAGTGCCACTGAGGAGATCTGATAGAAATAGAAAACCTTCTACTAGATATCCTAAAGATTAGTTTGTATTACTAACTGATGGGGGAGAGCCAAAAAGCTTTGAAGAAGCTATGAATGATGAACACAAGTATAAATGGTTTGAAGCCATGCAGGATAAGATGAAGTTTATATATGAGAATAAGACGTTTAAGTTGGTAAAGTTGCCTAAAGGCAATAGAGCTTTGAAGAATAAGTGGGTGCTCAAGATCAAGCATGAAGAACACAGTCTTCAACCACGATTCAAAGCTATACCGATTGTAAAAGGATTCAACCAAAGAAAGGGTATCGACTTTGATGAGATTTTTTCTCTAGTCGTGAAGATGACATCCATCTGTACTGTGCTAGGTTTAGCAACAAGTTTTAATCTGAGGATTGAGCAAATGGATGTTAAAATTGTCTTCCTTCATGGTGATTTAGAAGAGGAAATATTTATGAAGCAACTAAAGGGTTTCAAAGAAAAGGGAAAAGATGACTATGTTTGTAGATTGAAAAAAAGCTTGTATGGCTTAAAATAGGCACCAAAATAATAGTATAAAAAGTTTGAGTCTGTTATGGGGAGCAAGGCTACAAGAAGACCACTTCAGACCATTATGTATTTGTTCAGAAATTTTTAGATAATGACTTTATTATGTTATTCCTCTATGTGGATGACATATTGATTGTTGGTCGGAATGTTTCCAAAATCAACAGCTTGAAGAAGCAATTAAGTAAGTCTTTTGCTATAAAAGACTTAGGACCAGGAAAGCAGATTCTTGGCATGAAGATTATCAGAGAAAGAGGTGTCAAGAAGCTATGGTTGTCATAAGAGAAGTATATTAAGAAGGTACTTCAGAGGTTCAACATGTATAATGCTAAAGTGGTTACATGTCCTCTTGCTAATCATTTTAGATTAACTTCTTAGCAAAGCTCTTCCACTGATAAGGAGAAGGAAGAGATGGATAGAGTTCCATATGCTTCAGCGATTGGTAGTTTAATGTATGCCATGGTGTGTACACAGCTAGATATTGCACATTTAGTTAGAATTATAAGCCAATTCCTTTCAAATCTTGGAAAGGAACATTGGGCTACAGTCAAATAAATTTTCAGGTATTTTTGTGAAACATCCAAAATATGTTTGTGTTATAGAGATGCCAAACCTATATTAGCTTGATATATAGATGCAGATATAGCGAGAGATGTTAATTCAAGAAAATCAACCTCTAGTTACCTAATTACTTTTATAGGGGGAGTTGTGTCATGACATTCAAAATTACAAAAATGTGTTGCTTTGTCTACCACTGAAGCAAAGTTTATTACAACAACTGAAGCTTATAAAGAGTTGTTATGCTTGAAGAAGTTCTTAAATGAACTTGGTTTTCATCAGGACAAGTACGAGCTATTTTATGATAGTCAGAGTGTTATCCACCTTGATAAGAATTCTTCCTTTCATTTAAGGTTAAAGCACATTGATGTGAGATATCACTAGATATGAGATGTATTAGAGAAGAAGCTATTGCAGCTTGAGAATATCCATATAGATGAAAATAGATCAGACATATTAACTAAGACTCTAACAAGAAGTTCAAATTCTGTCGATTGGTCGTCGAAATGGTAATGACATCCACGTATTCGGGAGGAGGAGAATTGTTGTGGATCCCTCCTAGTGGAGCCCACAAGTTTAAAAAAAATGAAAAGTCACATTTTGTTGCACCAAATTATTGAAAAATATGTTTATTTTATTTTGTATGTTTACTAATGTCTATATAAAGGCATTTAGATAGAGTGAAATGAGGAGTATAAGCAAGCGGCATAGGCAATAGAGAGCGAGAGAAAAAGCTCAAGTGTGAGGTGTGTGTTTGTGTTTGTGAGGGTGGCCAAAGCAATTTTTGCATTAATGAGTATAAGAGAGTTTTAAGGGTTTGGACAATTTTCTCAAAGAGTGAGTGATAAAATAGTGAGGTAATTATTTTTGGAGTGTTTGGGAAATACTTTGAGTGTCACTATTTTGGTGAGAACTCTTTTATTGTATGACTCTAGTGTTGATTTAGAAAAGACTCTCTTTTATACTTATTATTTTTATAGTGGAATAATATCTTAGATTTTGTCCCATAGACGTAGCCCAGGAATTAAAGGTGAATGACATTAAAATATTTATGTTATTTTTATTATTTATACGGCAGGTTTTATAGTCTATTTTTCTAACCCATTAGCCGGTTTAATCGTCTTCATTTATTTATTTATTTATTTATTTTTGCAGTAATTTTATTTTATCTCTGTGAACATTATTCCGTTGTTCCAACTCTGTTAATTTTTCCAAAATGAATTTCTATGTAAAATTTTCTTAGACTAGTTCCAATCATGAATAGCAAGAGAGATTGAATTCATACCCAATGAGGTAAGGGACACCTCACGGTTTTTACCAAAAACTCGTGGTAGTATATATATATATATATATATATATATATATATATATGATTGTAATCAACATTCCATTTGGAGTTAATAAGTTCAATTTACATTATTGATTAGCTTGTTAAATTCATTACCAAGCATAATACTGGTTTTCTTTTTTACCAAATAAATCCAATTGGGCAACAAAGCGCTAAGTAAAGTAACCCTTCCCGAACCTTCCAGGATTGGAGAGAACTGCGAAGTAGCAAACGGAAGCGAGGCTCGATAAGAGAGCGGAGCAGAGTGAAGCTCCCTAAGTGAAGTGATCTCCCGGCCCAACTGTGTAGGACGAGTGGATCATTTCTGCCGTGGTAAGAAATGACTCCCAAAGCCGAGAGCCATGTCCCATGCTTCCGTTCGCAGAAGCATTCAGTGGCACGAGGGCGACTTTCTTGGTGGGAAGGCAATCTTTAAAGTTACAAGTAGTATACTTTGAAAGTACCAGTCTAAGATTTAGGTGCTATTGCATTAAACTAAATTTCTTAAAGACTTGTTGCCTAATTTATGCATGCTATGGGTTGCTTACCAGCGGAATCTGGATCACCAACGTAATATTTCACTCATGGTGGCAAATGTTTTCCAAGTTTGACGCAACATATGCGCGCACAAAACTGCAGTGAATCCAAATGCACATGCTGCACTACCACAAAACACTGTATCAGAATTGGAAGCAAATCCAATTGTGCAATCTGCTAATCTGGATCACCAGCGTAATATTTCGCTTAGAAAGGCAAATATTTACCAAATAGATGAAGATGTATGCAATAAAAGCAGGTCGGTAAAGCCACCCACTTCAGTTTATGCAAGCACACATGCTGCACTGGTACAGAACAATGTATTAGAACTGGGAGGAACTGCAATCATTTAATCTGATGATCCGCGTTCTCTAGGTCACTGCATTTCAATCATGAATGGAATGCAAGGTCTGGATAATGGTTTATATAGTTCTGCCATTGATTTTTTTCAGTGCCCGCATTGGAGAGAGACATTTATATCATTAAAACGTGAGAAACGTTTAGGCTGGCTGAAAACCATGAAAGGCTCTTAGTTTCAGTTGCTGCTCAATTGATTCTGAAATGGCCATGTAACTTTCTGTCCTGAAAACAATGTTCATATTTAGCAATATGGTTGTAAGTGATCCCATCATGTTTTGCTAATTTTGCAGGTTAAGTACCACCTAGATGTGTTGGGCACAAAACTTAATTACGTAGTTGATTTAGGAAGTTTGCAAGTTATCATGAACGTATAAAGTTAAATGCTTTGCAGTGTGGTTGCTGATTCATTCATGGTGTGAATTGTTTAAGATTTGATAATGGCTGCATATTTGGGTTGAATGGTAAGTGAAATGTTTAAGATAAGTTAATTCACATCTCAGCCAATATTTGTTTGGATGCAATTCAAAAAGGGGGTCTTGGTAAACAGAAACCAATCGTGACTGATTCTCAAAAGTTAAAACTCAAATTCTTCATTTTGCCAAATCGAACAGTTGCTTATGAAAGAGGGAATAGCCAAAATGTATGTACTTGCGGTTCCCTGGGACTCTTGGACGTGCAAACTCACCAAAACATGAAAGTGAACGGCATTATAGGGAACTTAAGGTTCAATTGGCAGCAATATCTCCATGCTTCAACAGAACAGATTTAAGGATAGGCTCAACTTATGCCTTCACTTTACAGCTGCTTTCGTTAACTGAAGTATGATAAGCTGCAATAGACTTCACATCATTATCATTTTGGAAGGCAATTCACCAAATTTACAGTTCCTGCAGGACATCTGAAACTGCTCATCCTTCTGACCGAAGCTGTCGCTATATTGTTCTGACCTTACATCAAATTCTTGTGATCCCAAGGAGGGGTTCGGGGCTGAGGACTTCGCTTCCAATTTCTGATGTAGTAATCCCAGCATAAAATAATTCGAGTCAATAAGTGTAAATCTGCGCATGGAACTGTAGATTTTGTAAGACACTTGTACTACAACTGACACAAGAAATGCAAAGGCGAAAGAAAAAAAACCCAAGTATCTGAATCATGGATGATGGTTTTGTGCACCGTTGGTACCTTAACTTTGGGTCATGTTTAATTTTGATACTAAAATTTTATTTTTTTTCTTTTCAGTCCTAAAAATTCTATTTTTATTTCAAATTAAAGTATTTTGCACATATATAATTAAATTTAGCATATATGGTAGCCGGAATAAGTACGTATTTAGTACATTCTTTATATAAACATCTCATTAAGCAGTCTAATCACCTTTTAAGCTCCATAAAATAAAATTTACTAAAATGTTATTTTATGGGACTTGTAGACGACGGAGTTTAGCGCACGTCTAAGATTTTAGCATCTGCGACACTGTTTGAGCTCAAGGCTCTAGAGAACACACTAACCACTGTAACAATGACATGACGTGGAGATGAGGCGTTGCCACCCAGGGTAATGATTGGGACAAATCGAAAAGGTGGTACTCGATTCCCTAAAAGAAAATTAGCACCACAACCAGAAGATTTTGGATACGGAATACTAATTTCTCTTAGTCTCGTGTTCATTTAGAAGAATTTTATAAATGATTATTTCATCTTCTAATTACACACAATTTTATTTAAACCTTATTTGACATCTATCTAACCCTAGGCATCTAGTCAATAAAATTACACATAAAAAATGCACTCAAGATTGCGTTGTCCCTAAGTCTAAACTATGTTAATTTTATTAAAAAATTAGCTAGATTTACATTTTATTTACAAGTGAGAAATTAACTAAAGGTGGGTCTACATTTTTTATTAATTAGTGAGCCCAAATCTATTTATTTTAATTTGTTTAAGAAATGGGCTTAAGTCTATTCAATTTTAAAGGAAAGTTAAATTAGTGGGGCTCAGTTTAACTTGATTTTATTTTAAGTGAAATGTGGGCCTATGCCTATTTATTTTAAAAGAAATGAAATTAAGTGCGCTAAGTCTAAACAAGTTTTAATTAACTAAGTAGGCCTAAAATCTAATTAACCTAATGGGCCTAAATTAATTTTAATTATTTAAAGCCTTAAATCATTTTTAAGGCTATTTATTAAGTGTGTTAGACCTAAACATGGGCTTGGGCCCAAAACGATAAAAACATAAAAAAAAAAAAACAAACCCAAAACAAATAAAATACAAAAAATGGATCAAACAAACATTATAGTGATTTTCTAGAAACCCTAAATTAATTACATGCAAACCCTAATTTAAGTTACTGCCACCATTGAATTTAATTGATTTTTACTCAATTGAACCTAATTACTAATTAATTTTAAATGCAGAAAATTAAATCTTTTACTATTCCCACTACTGGGGCTATTACAAACTACGTACAAAAATTAAAATTAAACAATTATACACCCATGAATTAAAATAACTACACAGAACACATAAAGGCAAAATGAAAATTAAAACCCTAATATCCACTGGAAAACAGTATAGATTATTCCATGGCATTCCATGGATCTTCTATTTATTTGAACACAAATAGTATCCTCCTCAATCCACAATCAAACGTCAAAACAAAAAAAAAACACAAAAAAATTAGATTAGTGAAATTTAATACACAAATCAATAACAAAAAATAAAATAAAAATCATTAAGGAAAGAAAAGAATAAAAAAAAAGAACACTGTGATGATGCTGTGCAAATGCCCCTTTTAGCCCCTTATACTAGGATTTTCATCGTTTGAAATTGAATTGTTGTTGATTCTAGACTGAAACTAAAAAAATGTTGGACCGTTCTTGTTGAAAGAACCATGTAAAAAAGCTTTAATAGAAAAAATTGAAGTTTTTTTAATGCACAGGGCGTTCTCAGTGGCATCTAAATTTTTAGGGTTTACATGTGAGTCTCAAAAAAAATCCCCCCCCCCCCACACGCATGCAAACTCTTTGCTTTTTAAAGCAAAGTCTACGCGTACTAACTTCCTCCTTTGGAGGAACAAAATACTTCTGATAGCATTTGTTTTTTATTTCAAAATCTTACACATTTTGAACGCGTAAAAAAACTTATCAGATACAAAATTGAATTTTCAACCAATCAAAACACTGAAAAACAAAATAAAAAAATTAAGAAAATAGGCAAAAAATTGAAAAAAAGGTTTACGCGTCAGCATTTTGTAATGTCGATCGGTATTGCGTAATATCGGTCGGCATTACACCAATGCCGATCGGCATTAAATGCCAACCTCTTATTTATTATTGCTATCGGCATTAAATTTATTGCACCGTTGATACCATAACTTTGGGCCATGTTTCACTTTGGTACCAAATTTTTACTTTTTTTCTTTTCGGTCCCAAAAATTCTATTTTTGTTTCAAGTTAAAGTATCTCAAATATATTTGATCAAATTTAGCATACATAACAGCCAAAATAAGTATATTTTTAATATATTTATTATGTAAGCATCTCATTAAACGGTCTAATAACCTTATGGGCTCTATAAAATAAATTTTGCTAAAATTTTATTTTATGGGGTTCATAAGCAAATTTTTTTTATAGGGCCAACAAAAAGATTAAATTGTTTAATAGGATACGTACAAGGTAAATATACTAAAAATATGTTTATTCCAGCTGTTACATATGTTAAATTTGATCAGATATATTCGAGGTGCTTCAACTTAAAACAAAAATAGATTTTTAGGACTGAAAAGAAAAAAATTAAAATTTTGGTACCAAAGTGAAACATCTCCCAAAGTTATGGTACCAACGGTTCAACAAACCCTCAAAATTTACATTGTTTTCAAGAAACTTAATCAGGTCTTTTAGAGAATTCTTTAGATCTTTGGTCTTCATCAATTCACTTGCAACATCAAAGGGCTAACTTAAACTTCTTTGATGAGCCTTTTAATGAAAGAAAAGAGATCATGATCCAAAATATCCAAGTAATTGGCTGCTAGCTGCTTAAAGGTAGAAAATGTGCAGTACGATAGGTATATGTGCATGTCTATATGACCTGCTCTTTAGCAACGCTGGATCAATCCGATCTTTATAGTTAGTCTACAATAATCCTTTCATCTTCGCAGCATGATAATAGGCCATCAATGGCATTAAGAAGTCCAAAGAGTATTACTTTTACATCACAAAAATAATAATAAAAATAACAACAAACAACATATGCAGCTTTAGGATAATCTTAGTTTACACAAAAATAATAAAAATATTTACAAACAACAATCCAAATAAACTTAAGTACTTGACAATTTGCACTAAAGTAAGCAGGAGACATGGAATCCAAATCCAACCCTACAAGACAGTGTCATAATGCGCTGAATAGACTACTCTGGCATACAACATACCTCTCTAAAACAAAGTCATTTTCTTGAAAACAATAGTAGAATCATGACCGTAAGTTGATGACTAATAGTTTCTAAATCATATAAATATTAACTTCTAACAAATTCCAAGTGTTGGTAACTATAAGTAAAGGAAATAAATAATAACCTAAGAAAGCCGAGAAATTTGGCTATTACTATCAGTTTGATGATCTTATGCCTGACAATTCCTTAACATGATAGAGTAATCAATATCCTCCACAATAAGAATTGATCGATTTGACATATGAGACAGTAAATGCTTAAGGGTCGAATTATAGTTAACAGTAGACAAGTTGAGGTTGTAGATATTAAAGTTAAGATAATTAGTCGTGGCAGCTATCAGGCTTGATTTCCCAGTTCTTGGAGGACCATATATTAAATTATTAAAATCAACTATCTCCTATTACTTCAAGTCTCCATCCATGGCGAGGGTCTCAAAGGTCATAGGATGATGAAGCTTTAGCCCTTTAGAACTCTATCCATCTTTATGAGTAGTATAGAACTTCACCACACCACAACAATTGTTACCTAAGGCTTCAAAATGATGATTTGTGGCTAAATATATAAAATTCACAAGTTGTGTAATTTTCCATAACAAGAGTTAAAAGTTAACCACCAAATTTAAGTATCTTGTAGCTATTTTTCATATTTCTAAATTAATTGCTATAGAAATATACGTTGTATATCAAAAAAAAAAATTAATTATTAGCGACAGAAATATAGCAAACACAATATATATGTAGGAACAGATATATGGAGCTAATAAAATAATATAGCATGCTTTCTTATTTTGAAATTGAAATTGAAATTGAAATTGAAATTTTATTTTGAATGTTATTTAATTGTACACTATTTTTAAAAAAACATATATAAAAGAAAATTAATGATTTCTATAAAAAATTATTGTTTATTGTCAATGTCGATTTGAAAAAAAATTTATTGTTTATTTTTAATTAATTTTTGTAGCCAAAATTTTATAAAACTAGCTACAAGTTATTGTTGTGGCTAATAATATATATTAGTCATCAATCTATTTGGCCTAATATTGTGTATTAGCCACGATATCAAATAGCGTGGCTAAAATTTTAATTTTAACCATAAAATGATATCGTGGCTAAAATTTTTATTTTAACCATAAAATAATTCATGTTTATAGCTAATTAATATTATTAGCTATAAACTTAATTTTCATAGTCAATTACCTATGAGCAAATATGCAATAAATATTTTAGCTATATAACTTTTAATGCATGTGGATAATAAGTACAATTAGCTATAAAATTGTAATTTCTATAGCTATAAATTATATTTAGTAACAATTTTTTTTGTAACAAAATACTTATTCTTGACCATATCAATATATTTCTTATGAAATTTGAGCTCAACCATCTTAGTTCAAAGTGAAGTGTGGAATTTAAATCAGTGAAGTAACCACACACTATTGGAACACCACTGTAAACATCAATTATTTCTAAGATAATATCTGTTTGTGCCAAAAATAAAATTTTCTAAATTTAAAGCCCAATAACCCAAAAGCCCAAAAATAATTAAAAAGTTCAACCTATAAGACAAGAAGAATCTAGAATTATTTGTGCATTGATGAAGAAGAAGGTTTTGGAGATTCTGGATGAGAATGCCTTTGGGGAAAAAGATTAGCTTGGGGATGAAGGTTGAAAGTTACATGAATTAATTCACCCAAAACTGAAAGACTCTTGAGCTGGAGAAATAAATGGGAGAAGTAGCATGCAAGTAAAGAATGCCTATAAAAGCAAGAGGAAGAACACACAACTAATCATCAATACAAAGCAGATAACAATCATCATTAGCAAATTTTATTCAAACAATCTTTAGCAAATTTTCAGTTCTTATTCACAACAATATCTTCTTTTAAGTTTCAAAGAAAAATCATCTTTTAGCTTGTATTAAGTCTTAAGTTAATACAATTTCATTTTACTGTTCAAAGAAGCTCAATTCATCATTTAATTTTTATTTCATATGCTTGAAATCCAAACAAATTATGGTAAAGGTATTTGGGAACCATCAATTTGTAGAAGCCAGGTTCTTATTTAAGGAATTAATCATCTGGAACACTAACAAAATTTCACCAACAATCTTTTATAATAGACCAAAAATTGGAGAAATAATTTTTGGCATGCTCGGTAGGACATGTTTCAATAAGATGAACATATTTAAAGAAGAAAATTTTGAAGTTAATTACTAAACCAATAATTCACATGTAAAAATAGGTGGTTTATGGAAACAAATAAATGAAGGCTTGATATCTCATGAACAATCTTAGACTGAGGCACCTTTTAACTAATTAGGCTAAAATCTAGAAATTATTGGTGCTTAAATGCATGACTCAATTTCACAAATAAAGAGTTTTTTTTTAAGACTTTATTCAATAAATCACTAATGTTATGCAGATAATGAATAGCTCATTTGCTATATTGAATGAAAAACTTTCTAAATCAGAAAGTCAAAATTTTGCACCAAAAGTGGAGATTCAACATAAAAAATAAGAAAAGGGCCCGAGGGGGTAATATTTCTCATAAGAAATAACCAATTCCCTAGGGCTATATGTCAAATCCCCAAGCTCATATGCCTTTTCCCTAAGTATATATGCCACTTCCCCAAGAAAAAAAGCAAAGCACAAGAAGTACACATGAGGACCAATAAATTCCTCAAGCTCAAACACCACTTCCCTAGGACCAAGAACTAATTCCCTAGGAATTAAGACAAAATATTGGAGGTGATATTTCACTTGAGGAACAATTAATTTCTCAAGGCCAAACAATGTTTCCCAGGGTCAAATGCTAATACATCAAGACCATTTGCCTTCTCCTCAATCTTTAAGGGTGGGAATGAACTTAAATGCAAAAAAGGAAATAGAGCTGATTGAGGAAAATTCACTTTCCTCAATGGCATTAACCAAATCTGTTAATATAAATTCAAGAACACTGGTAGATCTAAAAAAGAAAATCAAAGAGAATGAGGTGGTTTAGCCTTCCAAGATGAATATAGACAGGTTTGAAAATTATTAAAGGTCAATTCCTCATAATAAATTTTTAACACCAGATAAGAGGCCACATGCTCCAAAGTTCTTTAGGAATAACCACAAATACAAGTCACCAAAATTCAACAATGAATTTAGGGTGCCACAGTCTATTCCACCAGACAAGCAGTGGTGTAAAATGGAGCATAAAAAGTTTTATCAGCCATTGACTTATACACATAAAAAAATTACAAAAAGCAGCTAAGAGAATACAAGAAGAACAAGAAATCCAACCTGATACTATGCTTAAAATCAGGCTTAAAGCTACATAAAATTTACTTTCTAATAAAAAGGAGTCAATAAGGAAGATATCATCAGGTTCCACACTTAGGGGACAATTTCTCCAAGAGAAATAGAATGGGTCACTCTAGAAAAGTTATTGGGAGAGGTAATCAATGCAATAATGGTTTTTTCAATTATTACTGATAACAAAAAATCCCTTAATGTCTTCCTTATGATAGATTCAATTGAAATGCTGAGCTTTAAAAGGGATTATTTTGTATATTAAGTTGTTGAATATTACCTCCCTGTTAAGCCAAAAAAGGATGTTAAAAGAGGTGGAGCTGAAAATATTTCCCACTATGTAGGAAAATGAAAGCTAAGTAAAAATAAATAATGGGCCATGAATTTGCCATTTAATGCAATATTTTATTTTTTATTTTTGAGAAAAGGCTTGATAAGCCATTATCTTAAATAAATAAAGTTTGAGTTCTGCAAGTTTTGGTGTGTTTCTATTTATTTAATAAGTTTGAATTTTAGTGTGTTTCTATTTACTATTTTTTGTCTTTAGTGTGTTCTTTAGTGTATGAATAAAGTGCTATGAACATTATTGTGTTGATGAAATTTTAGCAGTATAACAGTTGAAAGTTTGACATTTTGGTAATGCATAGTTGTATTATATGTGTGTGGTATGATCAGTGGTGCAAAAATTGAAGAATCTGGTTAATAAAAAACAAACATGAAAATACACAAAGCAAATAACCAAAGGATAATAAATTCATTTTCTCTTTACAAAGAGAACCAAAGAAATATCAAGAAAAGATGCAGATAGGTTACTAGAGGTTAAGATAAAGTGAAATCCCCAAGGTGTGTAATAATAAATAAGTAAATGTATGTAATTTCCAAGCAAGGAAAATAATAAAACAAATAGACTAAATAAGCAATTAATTTGGCCATGACAAAAGAGCTATCTTGGATATATAGTGTGCCATAAGAATAGACAGTATTTTGGTAATTTACTGCTAAAATAAATAAATTTACCTTATGGTGATACACAGGCAAGCATTAGTGTGGTTTGAGACATAAGAGATTGTGGTTTTAATAAGCCACATGCTAAATTATTTTGTCTATGCTATAATGGAATATTGTACTAAGCCACAAATGTTGAAACATGCAGAATATGTATAGAAAATAAACAAAGCATATGTTTCCCAAAGAAATTAGTTCCTAAAGATGGATAAATGATGACCTTTTAAGAATCACTTTATTTGGTTTAATAAAAGTCAAAATAAATAAATAATTTCCACAAGAGAAGAAGTTTTGGCAAATTTTGCTAAAATAAATATGAAAAAATATTTTAAAAAAAAGTCATGTGTTTTGGTTTTTTTCCCTGGGGCAAGGAAGGCCAATACAGGTGAGGAATGGGTTTGCCAGGGTTAATTTGGCCTAACCAGCTAAAAATAGTGCTTACCTAAAAATTAAATGGTAAGGAAAATTCATGATAAAACTCTGTAATTTATCTAAGAGTTTTAGTTAAGTTTTAGGCCAAGAGTAAGCTTATTTTTGTCTTGGCCAAACCTTGTTAAAAATGCAAAATTGAAAACTAAAAAGGTAAATTTTATCAGAATTTTGTGTAAAGCATTAATCTTAGTGAAAATTGCATTTTAAAGTGCCTAAATGAATTATAGAGGCCTTAAGCCCTTGAAAAATAAACAATTGTAATAACCCATAATTTAATTAATTAAATAAATATATGTTGTTGTTGTTATCACGTGGTTGTTGCATTGTTTAGTGGTTGTTGTTAAGTTGTATGGCATTATTATTGATAACTGCTAGCAATTTTCCAGTATAAAAAAATATTAACTCATTTAATTGCTAGCAATTATCTGGAATTCTAAAGTGAAAGAAATAAATGGAAATTATGCCAAAAATATGGGACTTAAGTGATAATTTTTCATCTCCCTATTCATTTTATATCTATTAGCAACAAAAAATTCATTTAAGCCCCTGAACTCTTGGCTGGTATCCACTGTAGCACTAGAAACTTCTCCCTCTCTGATCACAGCCAAATGACCTCTGTTTGCCATGAAATTTGAACCACGAACACTTCTCAACCTCCTCTACATCCTAGTAATTTTTATTTCATAAAATTTGACCTGAATTTAATTTGTTAGAGCTCTAAAGTTTCAACCATTCACTTCCGATGGTGGATCTCCATTTCTAGTGACTTTCAACTGCTACAACCATCGCCGTTGAACTCGTCTCACTGTCATGAGTCTTTAGAGACCAATCGCACATCTAAATGTTTCCATTTATTGATTCATCAGAGCTTGATTAATAAATATTTATTTTTGAAATGATCTATTAATTTAACTGTTAATTTAAGTGGTTATGTATATTTTTAGCTTCCCCTTGATGCGGTGAAATGGTGGATATATATATTTTGTGTTAATAATGTTTTTTGGTGAGAAATTCGGTGAGTTCCAACTGAATTTTGATGAGGAATAATGACCAGCTCGGAAAATTATGATTTTATTTTGATAAATAATATAAATTATAAGGATTAATTTTCATAACTGGAGTTAGGTCTGATTCCTCATGAATTTTAAGATAAAAATTCCGGAAGTGTTTCAGTGGAAACTTCTTAATTTCCATTTAAATTGTTTTAGCTTATCAAAATAAATTCTTTTAGCCTTAAATGTCGTATTTAAGATATTTCTAAGTCAATTTTACTAATTCCTTGATTTTAATATTTTTTCTAGAATTTTCGAGAATTATTATGAATTTATTTGTTATATATAAGCATATTTTAAATAAATATTATTTATTATAGAGAATACCAGAGTGGGAACATTGAAGTTTAGGCGGACATGGACACGTTAGGTGGCTTGCTCCTATTATAAGTTAGTATTTTGAAGTATATGTTAATTTCAGTATTTAAGAAAACATTGAATTTGAGATATTAATTATGTTTTGAATATTATTGAGGTTATAATAATGTTACTGTAACATTCATACCCTCAAGTGTAAGTTAAGTGTTGCATAAAGTTAGGTTATTATTTCAGATCGAGCCACGACTGGTACTCAGTAAAGGAGTGAGAATTTTTGAATTTCGATGACACTAAAAATAAGTTAAATTATGAGAAAATTAGGATAAGAAGTTAAAATTAAGTGAAAAATAAAGAATAAAAATATTGAGGGATGATAGGGATTAAATTAGAAGGAATTAATATGCTAAAGTGCTTGATTAAAAGCTTGATGATTAATAAGAAACAAAACCAATTTATTAAGGGTCAAAATATATATTTTCCCTTATGATCTATCCTAAGAAACCCTAAAATCATCCTTAAGTAGTGGCCCTTATGTGCAGCCACATATAATTAAAAAATAAAAGAAACGCTTAGAAAAGAGAAGAGAAGAAGAGGAAAGGAGAGAAAAGAGAGGGTTACTTAATTCTTCAAGTTTAGGCTAGATTTAGAAGAGAAATTTGATGATCCAAAACACTTTTGAGGCTGTAATCTTCAATCTAAAAGCCTTTGGTGATTGATTTGGTAAGTATTTTATGAGTTTTTATTGATTTGGATTAGGGTTAACAAGCTACCATTTTTATATTCTGAATTACTAGTTTCTATCTAAGTTTTCTAATCATATCATGAGCTAGAAAGCTCAAAATTGAGTGTTATTTAATGTTATAGAAACTTAAAAGAGTTCTTTAAAAATTTGTCTCTTAGATCTTAAGCTAATTCAGTCTTTATGTTAGTCGAATAAGTGAAAACATTTTATTACTCAATCTGTCAAAGCAATTGAGCTTATTGTAATCTGATATCTATTAATCTCTTTATGGTTATCCAATTGAAGTAAAATTTTTATGGAATGTACCAGACACATAAACCCAGTTTTTTTAAAATTTAAGGTCAAAGTAGCTTCTCTATAAGTGCCAGCAATTTTTCTAAGTTAGGTATGAAAATAGCCTGTTTAAAGTTAATGGGTCAGATTTGTGGAATTGAGTTAGTTTGCATATTTTACATGTCATTTGGGGGATGCAAGGTTAGATCAACATGTGGGATCATTATATTGATAATATGTAAATAAAATTTTGTACTTTAGGTGATGGTAAAGGAAAGGAAAGAGCAGGTGCAAGTTGAGCAATTCGGTGAATTGGTTTTGTGTGTTTATAATCTATTTTGTTGAGTAGATGTTAAAGCCCTTCTAATATTTTTTACATCTACATTTAAAATGATCTTTTTTTATATTGTTTTATGAACCTGATTTGATGTATTAAAATTGATTTAATTCAGCTTATTATTACTTGAATTATTCAAGCTTTGAAACAATAAAAAGGTTTCAAATTCCAAGTTAAAGGTGTTACTACATTATGCTTTTTTTTTACAAGATGAATGAGATCTATTTTAGTTACTTGATGATTTGAATGAGTTATAATTAGATTGGTTTTATTCCTTTGAATTTTGATGAGAAGTGGTTTGATTTTGAATACTTTAATGAGCAATAAATGTAATGGAATGGTTTTGATTAATTTTAGACGAAGTGGCATTTATTTTGTGTACTACCACCCTATATGAGATGTGAGAATGTGTTGAGGCTTTATATGCATATTTGAGGTTGTTATTGCACAATATACAACATAGCACTTGGCTATAGGACGGTGAAGGGAGAAGGGTCATTCCGGGCTAATGTAGTCAAAGGCTTAGCCTTCAAGTGTACCTAGAGAGTAAGTTTATAATGGCCTGTACGTTATGGCTAAATTGTGATGTTTAATTAAAGGGTTGGAGAATACATATGAAAGGTTGTAATGATTATCGACGGCAGAGTTTAGCGCGCGTCCAAGATTTTAGCAACCATGACACTGTTTAGGCCTAGGGCCTTAGGGAACACACTATTATGTCACAAAGTCATAGCGTGAAGAAGAGGAGTTGCCACCCAGGGTAATAACTAGGACAATTTGATTGGTGGTACTTGATTCTCTAAAAGAAAGTTAGCACCATAACCAGAAGATTCTGGATACGAAATACTAACTTCTCTTAGTCTCGTGTTCATTTAGAATAATTTTATAAATGATTATTTCATCCTCTAATTACATGCAATTTTATTTAAACCCTATTTGACATCCATCTAATCCTAGGCATCTAGTCAATAAAATTACACATAAAAAATGCACTCAAGATCGCGTTGTCCCTAAGTCTAAACTATGTTAATTTTAAAAAGTTAGCTAGATTTACATTTTATTTATAAGTGAGAAAAGGACTAAAGGTGGACCTACATTTTTTATTAATTAGTGTGCCTAGATCTATTTATTTTAGTCTATTCAATTTTAAAGGAAAGTTAAATTAATGGGCCTAAGTCTAACATGGTTTTATTTCAAGTGAAATGTAGGCCTAGGTTTATTTATTTTAAAAGAAATGAAATTAAGTGGGCTGAGCTAAGTCTAAACAAGTTTTAATTAACTAAGTGGGCCTAAAATCTAATTAACCTAATAGGCCTAAATTGATTTTAATCATTTAAAGTTCTAAACCATTTTTTAAGCCTATTTAAAGAGAGTTGGACATAAGCATGGGCTTAGGGCCCAAAATAATATAAGAACCCAAAAACACAACCCAAAACAAATAAAACATAAAAAATGATCAAACAAATATTTTAGTGATTTTCTAGAAACCCTAAATCAATTACATGCAAACCCTAAATTAAGCTACTGCCATCATTGATTTTAATTGATTTTTACCCAATTGAACCTAATTACTAATTGATTTTAAACGCAGAAAATTAAATCTTTCACTACTCCCACTACTGAGGCTATTACAAACTACGTACAAAAATTAAAATTAAACAATTATACACCCATGAATTAAAATAACTACACAGGATACCAAAATGGAAAATAAAGATAAAAATTCTAAGTTCTATTGGAACATAACACAGGTTCTTCCATGGTATTCCATGGACCTTTTGTTCGTCTAAACACAGGCAGTATCCTCCTTAAACCACATTTACACATTAAAATAAAAACACAAAAATAATCAAATTAGTAGTGAAATTGAATAATAAAAACAATAACAAAATAAAATAAAAATCACAAAAAGAAAAAGAAGAAAAAAATGAATGTTGTGCATATGCTTTGAGATAGCCCATCAGATTAAGATTGTCACCCTTTTTTTTGACTCGTTGTTTGATTCTGGACAGAGGCTCAATTGCATTCCAAACACAAAATGTTATTTTCAAAGCTTTAAAGAATGATGTCAAAAAATTAAAGTCTTAGATAGGATGGAAGAAATCAAGATTTTCATGCGCAGTAGGATTTTATCGCATAGTTCTCTGGATGTTTTCTCTCTTTTTTTCGTCTTTCTTTCACTCGCTGTGTGTCTCTGTGTTTTTTTTGCCTCTCTGTTCATCCGCCTCCCCTTGCACGCTTGTAGACTCTTTGCTTTTTAAAGTAGAGTCTGCGCATACTGACTTCCTAAATTTGCAGGAACACTCATCTCTTCCAAAATAAACTAATAAGAATTTACGCGTTTTGAATGCGTCAAAACCTTTTACGCGTTTTGAATGCGTCAAAACCTTTTTTAGATAAAAATAATAATAAAATTCAATTTTCAACCAATTAAAACACTAAAAAATTGATAAAAAATCAAAAAATCAAAAAATGGGACTTTTTAATGCGTCAACATTGTGTAATGCCGATCGGCATTGTATAATGCCAATTGGCATTATGTAATGTCAATCAACATTACACAATGCCGGTTGGCATTATGTAATGCTGATCGGCATTACATAAATGTCGATCGGCATTATACAATACCAATCCCTAAATTTTTTAACTTTTAATTACCAAAAGACCCCTAAAAATTGACTTCTTTGTAATCAAATCCTAAAAAATATTGCAATTTAGTCCCTAAAGTCTAGAAAATCGACAACTAAGTTCAATTTTTGAATAAACTTCATCATAGCGGGTTACATCACAATTGTGCACTATTGCATCCTGAAATTAGGTACTTACAGTTGCCTCCTTTTGTCGCTGTTTGCTTGACAAATTGTGTAAAGCAATAGAAACACATAATTTCAAAAGAAAGGAATTAGGACACTTAATTGTATCCTAAAGGATAGATTGATGCTCAAATTGCTGAGCAAGGTGTAATGTTTGACAAGTCTCACTATATTTCTTACTGAATGTCTAGTGGACTTTGTGCAAATGAGTTTTGCTATATTCATTATGGGACGTTTAGCGATGATAAATTGAAAACTTGCTATAGTTCTAGTGGAACGTCTAGCAATGATGAATTTCGTTATATTCCCTATAGGACGTCTAACGATGCACACTATATTCCCTGTGGGACGTCTAGTGATGATAAATTGAAAACTTACTATAGTTCTTATGGAACGTCTAGCACTGATGAATTTTGTTATATTCCCTATAGGATATATAACGATGTACACTATATTCCTTGTGGGACGTCTAGTGAGGTTGAATTAAAAATCTACTATAGTTCCTATGGAACATCTAGCACTAATGAATTTCATTATATTCCTTGTGGGACGTCTAACGATGTACACTATATTCCCTGTGGGACATCTAATGATGATAAATTGAAAACTTGCTATAGTTCCTGTGGAACATCTAGTATTGATGAATTTTGTTATATTCCCTGTGGGACATTTAACGATGTACACTATATTCCCTGTGGGATGTCTAGTAATGATAAATTGAAAACTTGTTATAGTTCTTGTGGAACATCTAGCACTGATGAATTTTGTTATATTTCCTGTGGGACGTCTAACGATGTACACTATATTCTCTGTGGGACGTCTAGTGATGATAAATTGAAAACTTGCTATAGTTCCTGTGGAACATCTAGCACTGATGAATTTGAAAGTTTATGTCATAACTGCTATACAGTACATAACATAATGAAGGTTATGACTACTTTGCAGCACATAACATAATTATTTAAAATTCATATCATAGTTATTGTGCAGTATATGAATCCTTTGATTGAAATGATGCATTTAAAATGCAAAAAATGAATTCTGTAATCTTGTTCTATATTTTGTACTTAATAGAAAATTCAGAATCACAGATTGATTATGCAGTTTTAATAATTCAATGAATTATTAATTTGATGAATGTCATGATTTAATTAGGAACATGTTCCTAATCAGAATGCAATTATAGACCAAACTGCAATGAAAGAACTTGGATCCATGTATAAGGACTAAAGTGAATATTTTCCACTTTATATATACTTTTCTTTTTTTTTTTTTTGCATGTAACATTCCATTATCTCCTTTCTTTATTTTCCTTTCCTTTCATTTTCTCTCTTTTCATTGATTTTCTTTCATTGGTTTCTTCATCATTTAACGTCTGATTTGCAATCCGTCTAATCCTATGGCCTCCTCGTCACATAGACAACATGAGAGAGTTGAGACGTTAGAACATTAGAGGATTCTGCCTCCTTATTTTCCTCAGAATGATCTTGGACTTCGAGAAGACTCAACTATCTTTCCTTTGACTCATTTACATACCTACAGGTTCAGAGATGTGGGTAATGAGGAAACTTTTCTTGCTTCTGTTTATTTATGCAAAAATATCACCTGTACAATTAGTAATCAGAGATAGTTTCAGAGTAGAGATTAACATGTATATTAGTCAAAAATTAATATGAAAATGCATAATAAAATTGAAATTAAACTCTGAAAATATGAAATTCAACCTCTGGGTTGTCTGAATGACTAATCGGGTGTCTAGAATTCCAATGAAAATTTTAGATTTTTGATCGGCTAGGGAATGCTGATTGGCATAGTAGAATGCCGATTGGCAATCTGGAATGCCGATTGGCATTCAAGATTTCCGGTTGACAATCTACTTTGCCAATCAGCTATAAAAATTTTTTAGGGTCAATTAATTAATCAATTAACTAATCAAATCCTTCAATTTAAATTCCTTAATTAATTAATCTTTCAATTAATTAATTATTATTTTAAAATTGAACTAGCGTCCGATGAAGTTCACGGGCTGTTTCAATCTAGCTCGAGAATTATTTCATGGATTGCCGGAGCAGGTGACATGCCTGATTTAGGCCTCCAGATTTAGACATTTCATTGCTGCATTCTGACTGTTCGAGGCCGATTTGACCGTTACTTTTTGTTCTCTTTGATCGAGCGATGGATGGATACTACCCATACTTTTCATACTCGTGTGGGTGAGTTGACCGTTTCACCTATGAGTTTCTCTACTATCACCGAGATTGCCTTTGGAGGATCCCCCATTCCATTTGACATCAACTATTGCAGTCTTCTAGAGCATGCACGAAGTCAATAGTGTGAGATTTGATTGGGTTTGCTCCAGTGTGGAAGAATCGAAAGAATGTTCTTCTTTTATCCTTAGTTGAGGGATTTAGATGCCTTCCTACTTTTACTCCTTAATAGATTGTCTATAAGGTGAGGTATTTCCTTTTGATATTATTAAGCATGACCCTTTTTTGTGAGACCAGTTATGAGGTCAATATTGCTCTGTTTGGTCCTCTTTATAACTTAGATCGAGTTGCCACACTAGATTGGGGATCTGTTGCACTCACTTATATTTACTATAGACTGGACACTGTCTGTAGAGGTGCTTTCATGATGTGTGTCTTTTGGCACATCTTACGTGTATGTTCTCCTTCCTTTGATCTTTATAGTCTTGCTTTTCTTTGCCTTTTTCTGATATGTTCTCTTTCTTCCAGATCTAGAGCATAAAGATAGGGCTGATTCAAGGCTTTGATGCTATCAGTTCTGATAGGACCTTTCCTCTGATGATGTGATGGGGTTCTTCCTACCTTGCTAATAATAGAAATACTTTGCAGACGTATCGTGATCAGCTGAACACTGTCGAGTAGCACCTGGTAAGAAAAAATAAAATAATTAGTATGTTATAGTTTAATAGAGATTAGAATTAATTTACATAAATTATAGATAAACTTTGATTGGTTGGAGGGTGCTGATGTCACGACCCAAAACAGGGGCCATGACCGGCGCTAGGGAACGGGAATTCTTTCGAATCCGAAACCCGTAGCAAGCCTAAAAAAATAAAATAAATCATGCCATAATAACAGTAACAATATAATATGTAGCGGAAAATAAAAATCATAATATCATAATATCATCCATATCAACTGGATTTAATTCAAAACTCATCTCATCACATATATATAATCTTTAATACAAATCCAGTTTCAATGTAGTACATCTCTTTAAAATAAAGTACATGAAATTCAATACTTTAATTCACAACTACTGCAGTGTCTAGATAAAATAAATAAGACTCAAGTAGACAATTTACATAAAGAAGCCGGGGCGAAAGAAATCCGGCGTATCGACCTGCTACTGAGGTCTGAAGAAGTTGACTCTCCTGAAAAATAGTTAACGGAGGGGAGTCAGACCTCACTGAGTGAATTACTATAATATATATACATACACACTAAGTGATAATGCATACAGTCAACAGTATATATATAATATGTATATATACAGGAAAATTCATACAGATGCAGAAAAATCATTTTTATATATTTTACTGAAAAATCCCAGTTTATGAAGGATCACATAGAACCCTAGAATATCGTAACCTCAGAAAATAGTGTTAAACAACACTCAAGCCATACAGGCTCACTTATTCCAAATATATCCACTTAATCCATTTGGACAGTAGACTGGCCCCGAGACACTAAGTCAACCGAGCTCCAGTAGTCTGACTGCCAGTGTGATTGGCCCCGAGACACTTGGTCAACCGAGCTCCAGCAATCACACCCAAACCACATCTCACATATATCAATAATCATATCAAATCAATATCCACAAATAGCTAGTAATATAGCCTAAAGCTATAGGCGTACCGGTACGTACTCGGTCCTAGTGCTGCCCACTAGGTAGCACGTTCTATTGATATCCTTCATCATTAAATATAAAACATTCATTCATAATAAATGATGCATGAATTTCAATAAAATAGCAACATAAACCACATATATATACCGAAAATATACCAAAAGTAAACCAAGTATATTTCGAGTATATATATGTCAAATAAATTCAATCAAATCATAAATTAAACTAAAAATATATTTAAAAACATTTTAAATATATTTTATTAATAAAACATGTATATAATTTATTATATACCAAAAATAAACCAAAAATATTTATTAATAAAACATGTATATAATTTATTATACACCAAAAATAAACCAAAAATATACTTAAATACAAATCACATTATTTATGCATTTAAATCAAAATAAAACATATATTTCTAAATCATGCATCCTAAGCATATATATATAGTATAGTAACTCACCTAATGCGCTCCACGAGACAGGTCCGATGGGCCTGGTCCACTAGCCCTCGGTCTCGGCGCAACTAAACAAGAAATAAATAACCGATATCAGAATAACCCTAATAGAAATCCTAAAATTCAATCTAGAGTATTAAAATACGAAAACAGAATTAGGGTTCGACTGGATATCACGTTTTACGAGAATTCTACCGAAAATCCGACAGAACCTCCCCTGTAAAATGGACATCTCTCTACTCAAAAGAGTAGAGCCGACCCTGCAAAGAAACACACTTCGAAATACAAGCTCAACAAAAATCCACAACCCCTCGGTCAGACTCCAGACTACAATCTGTCGACCGGGGTCCACAAACACAGAATAATTCCAGATATAATAAAAATATCCTCACAACATAGTAATACATCTCATAGGTAAAAATTACATAATTAACCTTGAAACACTATAAAAACCGATTAAAACTCATTTTATTAGAAAAACCGTATATTATATATATAATTGAAAATAATTCACGAAAAATAGTTTTAATTAGTTAAAAATACTAAATATTTTGTAGAAATCATTTTTATACCTTAAATAACTATTAAAACCAATTAAATTACATTTTTAGACAATTTAGGGTAAAATTACCAAAATACCCCTATACATATAAATATACTTAAATTACTTCAAAAATTCACCAAAAATCATACAATTACCCAAAATTAATTTTCTCAACATATTTATCAATAATATTAATAATTAAACTCAATTAACCAATTAAATTCAATTTAAAACACATTTAACCTAATTTTTCCAAAATTCCATAAACTTCAATAAAATACTTAGAAATTCATAAAAATTCCAAATAAATTCCTATAATTCATTTCAACACCTAATTCAACCATAAACTCCAATTTCATAATTTAAATAATTAATTTCCGAAAATTAGAAAATAATATTAAAATATTCAAAAATACCCAAAAATCCAAAAAATCTCCAAAAATTCTACAAAAATTAATACATGTAGATTAAGCTACTAGAAACAACATTTGTGAAGGAAGTTTTCATGAATCATCCAATTCGAAGCTCAAAAAAATCAAAAACCCTAATAGGCCGAAATTGACAAAATCGAAACCTAAGCAATTCTAGACCATTTTAGCTCAAACCAAAGCTAGAATCACACTCACCGGAGCTCAAGGAGAAGAAAGAGACCAGCGGTGTCGAAAACGGTGGGCGGAATCGGCGTGATCGACGGTGGATCGATTTTCGGCTTCTCCGGCCAAAATCGATCTCCAGACGCCGGAAACGGCCTCCTCAGGCGGCGAAATTGGTCGGGGAAGACGGTGGCACACCGGACGGCACACCCACGGTGAAGAAACGGCACGGCAACGATCGGAAATGGAGAAGGGAAGAATCGGGAGGAAGAAGGAGACTCGGGGGCAAAATGGTAATTTTCCAAACTTTTTGATTTTTGACAAATATATGTATATATATATACTTTATACTATATATTAAAATAATATTAAATTACACACACCAAATATACACCACACACATAAAATATTAATATTTTAATACTTTATACTAAATAAAATTAATTAAATAACAATAAAACAAATAAATACTTAATAAAATATTAGGGTAATAATAAACCCTAATTAAATAATTATACACACACAGGCTTTATTTAATAATTTAAAAATATGTATGAGTTCATGCAAGTCCGTAAATACATTTAAAACAATTAATAATACATTGTTTACATGAAAATTTCCCCGAAAATGCAAGTCCCGGGAAAATTTTACGTAAAACACTGAAAATAATACACAGTAGTTAAAATAGGTTTTAAATACATATCAACTCATAAAAATATCATATAATATACAGAAATTATTAACACTGCATATCCCGGTACAGTGTAAAAATATTTTTAAAAACACGGGATATTACAGTCTCCCCCCCTTACAAGAATTCGTCCCCGAATTCTAAAAAGAAAAGATCAAAAAGGAAAGAGATACGGGTAAGAAGCTCGCATCTCAGCTTCAGTCTCCCACGTATGCTCTTCAACTCTGTCGCTACGCCATATAACCTTGACCATCGGAATCTGCTTCGATCGCAACTGTCGAACTTGAAAATCAACGATCGCCACAGGTTCTTCCACAAACGTCAAATCTTCACTCACTTCTACACTATCAGGCTGCAACACGTGTGAAGGGTCTGAGATATACTTCCTCAACATCGAGATATGAAATACTGGATGCACCTGTGACATACTCGGACGCAAATCCAACCGATATGCAACAGTGCCAACTCTCTCCAAAATCTCAAACGGTCCAATATATCTCGGTGCTAACTTATCCTTCCTGCCAAATCTCATCACACCCTTCATCGGAGATACTTTCAGAAAAACAAAATCTCCAACCTGAAACTCCACATCTCTGCGCCTAGGATCCGCATAACTCTTCTGTCTGCTAACTGCGGTCTCTAATCTTCGCTTGATCACGGCGACTTTCTCTGCAGCATCCTGAACCATCTCTGGTCCAGTCAAAGCTCTCTCACCAATCTCATCCCAACACAACGGGGATCTACACTTCCTTCCATATAATGCCTCATATGGTGTCATACCAATACTGATATGGTAGCTGTTATTATATGCAAACTCAACAAGCGACAAATGATCATCCCAGCTACCTCCTAAATCCAGGACACACATCCTCAACTTATCTTCCAGTGTCTGGATCGTCCTCTCAGACTGACCATCTGTCTGAGGATGAAAAGCAGTACTAAAATCCAACCTAGTGCCCATCGCTTCCTGCAACTTCTGCCAAAAATGAGAAGTGAACACTGAACCTCTATCTGACACAATGGACACAGGTACTCCATGAAGGCACACAATATGCTTCACATACAACTTCGCCAATCTAGCAATTGAATATGTGGCTTTCACAGGCAAGAAATGTGCAGACTTCGTCAATCTGTCTACGATCACCCAGATGGAATCGTATCCATCCTTCGAACGAGGTAAACCGACCATAAAATCCATAGCTATCCTTTCCCACTTCCACTCGGGAATAGGAAGAGGCTGAAGCTTCCTAGAAGGCTTCTGATGTTCGGCTTTCACTTGCTGACACATCAAGCACTTAGCAACATAATCAGCAACATCCTTCTTCAATCCATCCCACCAGTATAGATCTCTGATACTGTGGTACATCTTAGTAACACCCGGATGAACGTTGTAGGCTGTAGAATATGCTTCCTCTAAAATCTCCTCTCTCAAGTCATCCACATCAGGAACACACAATCTACCACTGATCCACAACACACCATCATCATCGAGTGTGAAATCAGTGAACTTCCCTGCTCTGACATTCTCTGCAAGCTCTTCTAGAATAGGATCTCGGCTCTGAGCTGCTTTAATCCTATCCCTTAGTACAGATCGCACTTTAAATTGAGCTAACAGTCCACCTGATTTACTAATCTTCATCATCAGACCTTGATCCACCAACAGATGCAATTCCTGGATCAATGGTCTCCTCTCAACACCGATGTGAGCAAGACTACCTGAGGACTTCCTACTCAAGGCATCTGCTACCACATTAGCTTTACCCGGATGGTAAAGAATCTCGCAATCGTAATCCTTCAACAATTCCAACCATCCTCTCTGCCTCAAATTCAGATCTCGCTGCTGAAAAATGTACTTAAGGCTCTTGTGATCAATAAATATCTCACAAGTCACCCCGTACAAATAATGTCTCCAAATCTTTAAAGCAAAGATCACTACAGCCATCTCAAGATCATGTGTAGGATAGTTCTGCTCATGCTTCTTCAACTGCCTCGAAGCATAGGCTATCACCCTTCCATTCTGCATCAACACACAACCAAGACCAATTCTAGAGGCATCACAGTAAACTGTGAACTTATCCACACTATTAGGCAAAGCTAATACTGGCGCTGTGGTCAACTTCTCCTTCAATAACTGAAAACTGTTCTCACAAGCTTCTGACCACTCGAATCTAACATTCTTCTGAGTCAAGCGAGTCATAGGGGCTGCAATCCTGGAAAAATCCTGCACAAACCGCCTATAATACCCGGCGAAACCCAGAAAACTTCGAATCTCCGTAACAGAAGTAGGTCTAGGCCACTCAGATACTGCCTCAACCTTCTGTGGATGAACCTGAATACCTTCTTTAGACACTACGTGTCTAAGAAAAGAAACACTCTCCATCCAGAAATCACACTTCGAGAATTTAGCATAAAGTTGATGATCTCTCAGTGTCTGTAGTACAATCCTCAAGTGATATACATGCTCTTCCATACTCCTCGAATATACTAGTATATCATCAATGAAGACTACTACAAACTGATCCACATACGGTCTGAATACTCTGTTCATCAGGTCCATAAAAGCTGCTGGTGCATTAGTCAAACCAAAAGACATCACCAGAAACTCATAATGGCCATATCGAGTGCGGAACACTGTCTTCGGAATATCAGGTTCACTAATCCGTAGCTGATGATAACCTGACCTCAAGTCGACCTTAGAAAAGAACTGTGCACCCTGTAGCTGATCAAATAAATCATCTATCCTCGGGAGAGGATACTTATTCTTCACCGTCACCTTATTCAACTCTCTATAGTCAATGCACAGTCTCAGGGTACCATCCTTCTTCTTCACAAACAAGACTGGTGCACCCCAAGGAGAAACACTAGGTCTGATAAACCTTTATCCAACAACTCTTGCAACTGCTCCTTCAACTCTCTCAACTCTGCAGGAGCCATACGATAGGGTGGCATAGATATAGGAGTAGTACCTGGAACCACATCTATACAGAACTCAATCTCTTTATGAGGTGGTAAACCTGGTAACTCCTCGGGAAAAACATCAGGAAACTCACAAGCAACCGGAACATCTGTGAGTAACAACTTCTCCACTGAAGTATCCCTGACCAATGCCAAAAACCCCTGACAACCTTTCCCCAATAATTTCCTAGCTGTAATAGCAGAAATAAGATTCTGAGGTGCTGAACTCCTATCACTAACAAACTTAAAATCTTCTTCACCAGGAATTCTAAAAGTCACCTCCTTATTCCTGCAATCTACCACGGTAAAGTGCTGAGATAACCAATCCATTCCCAAAATAACATCAAACTCCATCACATCCAACAATATCAAATCAGCGGGTAATTCTCTATCTCCCAAGAGAACTGGACAACCAGAAAGAACAATATCGGTGTCCAAGGAATCGCTCAGAGGAGTGGCAACAGACAAAGAAAAAGCCATCCTTGAAGCTTGCCAACAAGATTTAGAAGCAAAAACAGGAGAAACAAACGAATGCGTGGCACCCGGATCAAACAAAACCCAAGCATCCAGGTAACAAACAGAAACAATACCTGCCACGACTGCATTAGATGCCTGAGCATCCTGCTGAGTCAGATGGAAAACTCTGGCCTGCCTCGACCTCCCTGCTGACTGGTAGAAGCCTGGCCAACGCCTCTGGCACCTCCTCTAGTACCTCTACCACGACTCTGCTGTGGAACAAACTGAGTGGAACTCTAATGCTGGGCTGGTGGTAACTGAAATGGCACGGGTGCTGCACTAGCAATCGACTGCTGTGGGAATCGCGGAATCTGCTGCTGCTGATACCCAGAATAAGGACACGATCTGGCAAAATGTCCTGTCTGCCCGCATCTGAAACATGTCAGTGGTGTCAGATAACACGGTCCCTGATGGACTCTACCACAAGTCTGATAAACACTGGCCGCTGATCCAGAACTACAACCACTGCTACTGCTCGAAGCACCTGACCCAAATCTGAATGATCTACGCTGACCTCCACGGCCATGTCTACTGCTCCGATGCACTCGCTGCTGCTGCCTCTGACTTTGCTGAGTCAAACCTCGCTGCTGACTACTCGAACCAACATGAAAACTCAAATATGGAGTAGCCTGCAATCCACTCGACTGAACTCCCAACTGATAATAATCAGGCATCGCTCCCTGCCTAACTAATCTCAGCTCAATCTCCTTAGCTAGCTCAATCACAGACTCGAGAGTAAGACCTGCTGTAGGCATACCAGCAAAAGCTGAGCCCAAACCAGTAACATACGTAGTGACTGCGAAATACTGATCTCGCATCAGATCCTCAGCATATCTACCCAGACGAAGAAACTCTCGGGTATACTCCTCTACAGATCGATCTCCATGAGAAATACTAGTCAAACGGAGATGATAACTCAAACGAAGAGGCTCTGGACAAAATCTCCTCATGAACCGCTCTCGAAACTGAGCCCAGGTCATCGTCATCATATAGGGCTGGATCATCTGAATGAACCAATCTAGAGCTGGTCCCTCAACAGAGACAACTCGACAATCATGATCCTCTGGTACTCGGTATGAGCAGTCCGAGTCCTAGTCTCAATCGCATGCAGAAAATCTAAAGGATCAGAAGTACCATCAAAAGCAATCCTGCCAACTCGGGCATAGAACAAAGCTGCCTCAGGGTCAGACATACCCTGCTGATAGGCAGGCTGAACAGGCTGAACAACTGGAGGAATAGGAACATCAAACTCAGGCTCAACAGGCTCCTCGTCCTGTAACTCTCTCTGCCTACGGCGACCTGTCGCTCCTCGAGGTCTACCTTTGCCATGACCTCTACGTCTAACTGGCTGCTCAGGAGGTAAAACCTCATCCTGAAAAGACTCATCATCCTCGGCCTCAACGACCGGTGGAGCGACACGCACTCGCCTCCTCATTCTGAAAAGACAAGCGGAAAGATTCAGACAAAACAGACAGCGGAAGAATAACGCTGAAAACTACAACAAAGAATACTTATCAAGACATACTCGAACCTAATACAATGCAGTAGTCCAACAGAAAACACAACTTTAAAACTAGGGCCACAACTCACATAACTAAGCCCTGACACAGAACTCCGCTCCGATACCAACTTTGTCACGACCCAAAACAGGGGCCATGACCGGCGCTAGGGAACGGGAATTCTTTCCAATCCGGAACCCGTAGCAAGCCTAAAAAAATAAAATAAATCATGCCATAATAACAGTAACAATATAATATGCAGCGAAAAATAAAAATCATAATATCATAATATCATCCATATCAACTGGATTTAATTCAAAACTCATCTCATCATATATATATAATCTTTAATACAAATCCAGTTTCAATGTAGTACATCTCTTTAAAATAAAGTACATGAAATCCAATACTTTAATTCACAACTACTGCAGTGTCTAGATAAAATAAATAAGACTCAAGTAGACAATTTACATAAAGAAGCCGGGGCGGAAGAAATCCGGCGTATCGACCTGCTATTGAGGTCTGAAGAAGTTGACTCTCCTGAAAAATAGTCAACGGAGGGGAGTCAAACCTCACTGAGTGAATTACTATAATATATATACATACACACTAAGTGATAATGCATACAGTCAACAGTATATATATAATATGTATATATACAGGCAAATTCATACAGATGAAGAAAAATCATTTTTATATATTTTACTGAAAAATCCCAGTTTATGAAGGATCACATAGAACCCTAGAATATCGTAACCTCAGAAAATAGTGTTAAACAACACTCAAGCCATACAGGCTCACTTATTCCAAATATATCCACTTAATCCATTTGGACAGTAGACTGGCCCCGAGACACTAAGTCAACCGAGCTCCAGCAGTCTGACTGCCAGTGTGATTGGCCCCGAGACACTTGGTCAACCGAGCTCCAGCAATCACACCCAAACCACATCTCACATATATCAATAATCATATCAAATCAATATCCACAAATAGCTAGTAATATAGCCTAAAGCTATAGGCGTACCGGTACATACTCGGTCCTAGTGCTGCCCACTAGGTAGCACGTTCTATTGATATCCTTCATCATTAAATATAAAACATTCATTCATAATAAATGATGCATGAATTTCAATAAAATAGCAACATAAACCACATATATATACCGGAAATATACCAAAAGTAAACCAAGTATATTTCGAGTATATATATGTCAAATAAATTCAATCAAATCATAAATTAAACTAAAAATATATTTAAAAACACTTTAAATATATTTTATTAATAAAACATGTATATAATTTATTATATACCAAAAATAAACCAAAAATATACTTAAATACAAATCACATTATTTATGCATTTAAATCAAAATAAAACATATATTTCTAAATCATGCATCCTAAGCATATATATATAGTATAGTAACTCACCTAATGCGCTCCACGAGACAGGTCCGATGGGCCTGGTCCACTAGCCCTCGGTCTCGGCGCAACTAAACAAGAAATAAATAACCGATATCAGAATAACCCTAATAGAAATCCTAGAATTCAATCTAGAGTATTAAAATACGAAAACAGAATTAGGGTTCGACTGGATATCACGTTTTACGAGAATTCTACCGAAAATCCGGCAGAACCTCCCCTGTAAAACGGACATCTCTCTACTCAAAAGAGTAGAGCCGACCCTGCAAAGAAACACACTTCGAAATACAAGCTCAACAAAAATCCACAACCCCTCGGTCGGACTCCAGACTACAATCTGTCGACCGGGGTCCACAAACACAGAATAATTCCAGATATAATAAAAATATCCTCACAACATAGTAATACATCTCATAGGTAAAAATTACATAATTAACCTTGAAACACTATAAAAACCGATTAAAACTTATTTTATTAGAAAAACCGTATATTATATATATAATTGAAAATAATTCACGAAAAATAGTTTTAATTAGTTAAAAATACTAAATATTTTGTAGAAATCATTTTTATACCTTAAATAACTATTAAAACCAATTAAATTACATTTTTAGACAATTTAGGGTAAAATTACCAAAATACCCCTATATATATAAATATACTTAAATTACTTCAAAAATTCACCAAAAATCATACAATTACCCAAAATTAATTTTCTCAACATATTTATCAATAATATTAATAATTAAACTCAATTAACCAATTAAATTCAATTTAAAACACATTTAACCTAATTTTTCCAAAATTCCATAAACTTCAATAAAATACTTAGAAATTCATAAAAATTCCAAATAAATTCCTATAATTCATTTCAACACCTAATTCAACCATAAACTCCAATTTCATAATTTAAATAATTAATTTCCGAAAATTAGAAAATAATATTAAAATATTCAAAAATACCCAAAAATCCAAAAATTCTCCAAAAATTCTACAAAAATTAATAAATGTAGATTAAGCTACTAGAAACAACATTTGTGAAGGAAGTTTTTATGAATCATCCAATTCGAAGCTCAAAAAAATCAAAAACCCTAATAGGCCGAAATTGACAAAATCGAAACCTAAGCAATTCTAGACCATTTTAGCTCAAACCAAAGCTAGAATCACACTCACCGGAGCTCAAGGAGAAGAAAGAGACCAGCGGTGTCAAAAACGGTGGCCGAAATTGACGTGATCGACGGTGGATCGATTTTCGGCTTCTCCGGCCAAAATCGATCTCCAGACGCCGGAAACGGCCTCCTCAGGCGGTGAAATTGGTCGGGGAAGACGGTGGCACACCGGACGGCACACCCATGGTGAAGAAACGGCACGGCAGCGATCGGAAATGGAGAAGGGAAGAATCGGGAGGAAGAAGGAGACTCGGGGGCAAAATGGTAATTTTTCAAACTTTTTGATTTTTGACAAATATATGTATATATATATACTTTATACTATATATTAAAATAATATTAAATTACACACACCAAATATACACCAGACACATAAAATATTAATATTTTAATACTTTATACTAAATAAAATTAATTAAATAACAATAAAATAAATAAATACTTAATAAAATATTAGGGTAATAATAAACCCTAATTAAATAATTATACACACACAGGCTTTATTTAATAATTTAAAAATATGTATGAGTTCATGCAAGTCCGTAAATACATTTAAAACAATTAATAATACATTGTTTACGTGAAAATTTCCCCGAAAATGCAAGTCCCAGGAAAATTTTACGTAAAACACTGAAAATAATACACAGTAGTTAAAATAGGTTTTAAATACATATCAACTCATAAAAATATCATATAATATACAGAAATTATTAACACTGCATATCCCGGTACAGTATAAAAATATTTTTAAAAACACGGGATATTACAGCTGAGGACATCCAACGATATAATTTCATAGTAGTTGTAGTTCGCCTTGAGCCTATGAGGATCCTGCTCTTTGGTTATAGTTGTTTGATGTGGTATTTAGGGGAGCGAGTGTACTACTGGTCTTTCGACCCTTCTCGACATTGCATTCCATCTGATGTCCTTTCCTATATGCTCCGCAGCTCATATCTTATAGGTTCAGAGCTGGGGGATGCACTATAGGGATATGCTGCCTCAGATTTTCTTGAGCGTTCTTGACATTATTATCCATGAAAGCCTCTTGGAGCATGTTCCCATTGACGATGATAAGGTAATTTCTCGTTATTTCAGCTTCTACTTCTAGAACCTATGAATCATTCCTTCTCTTTACAGTTTAAGGAGGTTCACTCTTCTGTTGATGCAGATGAGGAGACTAAGATTGCTCCAGAGACTGAGGTTGTTCCTGATATTGAGAGTCCTGAGCCCAAACCTAGTCCTGTTTATCATACTCAACATGTTGGGACTAGTTGTGATGGTGCTTTTGCAAGCATTACCCTTTGTGATATCTCACTTCTAGATAGGTCCATATTCTACTGGGCTCCTACTATTCAAACTCCAGTCGAGTAGCAGATACGTTTTAGTGATGCTCAACTTTCTATCTTTTCTCCCAAAGATGCCTCTCATGTGAGTTTTTCTAACTTGTTTCCTGCGTAATCTATACACTTGACACTAATGTTAATAAATTTATAAAATAGGTCCCTCAGACACAGGTGGAGTATTTACATGGACTCGCCTCATCTCAGAGGTTATTCACTATGCAGGTTACAGATAGTTAGAGGGTAAGTATATATACAATAAAGATGCAAATGTATGCATGCTATGCATGAAATGCACATGATGTGTTTTCTATATGTACATAGCTACTCAAGCGGTCTGGAGCACGAGATTGAGATACTTCATCGACAACTTGTAGGTTCAGGCATTAATCCTTACAGTGCTCGGACTTCCTCTGTCAGACCTTTGGACATCTTTCACCGTAATGACTCTACTAAAGGATGGAGCCCATGGCTAGATTCTAGAGCTCAGGATGACTGATTTAGGCTATCAGATTTTTCTGTCATACTGTTATGTTTTGAATTCTATATTATTTGTATGCATTGTATTAAACTAGTTTGTGTCTTAATTTAACCTTAAATTAGAGTTTAACTAAATGGATAAAGATTTTAGATAATAAAGATAATTATATAATTAGGATAATGATAATTAGATAATTATATTATTTATCCTCTATCTCTATCCAGTAGAGGAAGCCCAATTCCATCTAAATTCAACTTCTCTCTTTATAAAAGGCTCATAAAAGAACCAATTTCACTATCCCTTTCTCTCCATTCTCATCATAACTCAAGCTTCTCTCCAATTGATGAAGAAATTTCTCAAAAGCCTTAATGGTGATGATTGGAATAGGCTTCCACTATTTCATCTCAAGCCCTTAAGATCTTTTCAACATCTGAAGATAAATGATAATTTCTTGCATGCTGCTGCAATGTTCTAGAGCTCAAAAGATCATGTCTTCAAGTTTAATAGCCAGGAGCTATGTCCTATGATTGAGGAGTTTGCTGCTATCCTAGGGTGCTCATTGTATTCTACTGCTACTATTGCCCTGCCTGATTTAGGTATACAATTCCTGGATAGGCTTGTTGCTTTCTTCGATATGCCCCCAGCTAGTATTCATCTTTTTGCCCACAATTTTGAGACTGTCAATCTATCTTCTTTAATTACTGTGTGTGAGACTAAAGGTAAGAATAGTGCTACTTAGATTTGAATGGTTGCTTTATGCTTTTATGCTCAATTCCTCTTGGTCTCTTCGCATGGAGATGCCGATAATAATATTGTGAGTATACTGGAGCAAGTGGAAGCTGGGTCCGACCCTATACTAATTGTTCTTGCTGAGACCGTTATTGGGTTAGACAACTTCCAGACCCATCATCGTCTTTCGGACAATTTACTTCTCCTTCAGGTGAGTAACCAAATCTTTTTTTTTTGCCTTAACTTTTACCTAAGTTGTCCTTTCAAATTTTCAATTTAGCAAGCTTGGCCTTACTTTTGCCTAATTCACCCTTTTGGGTTTTCAACTTAGCAGGCTTGCCCTAACTTTTGCGTAAGTCATCTTTTTGGGTTTTCAACTTAGCGGGCTTTTATTTTATTTTTCTGTATTTTCAGATCTAGTTACAAGAGAAGCTGGACTTGCTTGTTGTTCTTGCTAATCCTTTATCTTATTAGCTTTATCAACTACAATCTCATCCATTGAAGGTGAAGGACAGACACACTATGGACCAATGTGTAAATTGGTTACAAGGTATTACAGATATTGAGATTACATGGGCTTGCCCTTGGTAGAAGCTGAAGTCTGTGACCCTTAACTTGTATGATCACTGTGTTCCTATCCTAGGGCTGCACTTCTCGACTTTCTTTTCTCCTTCTTGACTTTGTCATCAGTATGGTTGTCCACAATTCATAGTCATTGTTCTGACTGACTTTGAAGGCTTTCCTCTCAGACAGGATTTCCTAAATAGGGTCAAAAGTTTATGGCCTCGCAAGATTCTTGAGCAGAACATACACTGCTACCAAACTTCAGAACATACGCAAGATGCTGATAGAGCTATTGATGAAAATTATAAGACTTGGGTTGTGGTACAAGCTACCAAACCACCAAGATTTTCTAGATACAAGAGGACTCAGGCTTTACATGAAGAGTCACAAAAGAAGAAGCAAAGACATCATCAGGAATTGGTCTCATATTGTTGATTTTAAGCTTTCATGTTCTGTTTTCCTTTATAGTACTTATGCATTTTGAATAAGATAGAACATGCAATGCTAGAACAAAAATTCAATTTCAATATCATTCATTAATTAGGGCTAAAATGAGTACATTTATTACATCAAATGATATAACTCCTATTATCAGCTAGTTCTTTTGAATTTTCTAGCTGAACATTTTTCTCTCACTAATTTATTTGCCCTAATTTTTGCCTGACTAGCCCTTTATGGGTTTTCTAGCCAGCGGGACCATCTCTTTTATTTTTATTCCCTAATTTTTGCCTGCCAGAACTTTACAGGTTTTCTAAGCAGCGGGAATGTCCTAACATTTGCTTGATTAGCCTTTTTAGGTTTTCTAATCAGCGGACTTTATTTTCCTTGTACTACTTTTATTTTATTTTTACAGGTAGTATTTGTTGAGGCGATCTAGGTTAACAGGCTCTATGAATTCATTTTCTTCTATATCTGATATCTTTGTAGCTCCTTCAGGCAAAATCAATTTGACTAAATATGGCCCTTCCCAGTTTGGTCTGAACTTCCTTTTTAGGTTTGCTATTGTGTGCCTACATTTTTTATTAATTAGTGAGCATAGATCTATTTATTTTAGTCTATTCAATTTTAAACAAAAGTTAAATTAATGGGCCTAAGTCTAACTTGGTTTTATTTTAAGTGAAATGTGGGCCTAGGTCTATCTATTTTAAAAGAAATAATATTAAGTGGGCTGAGCTAAGTCTAAACAAGTTTTAATTAACTAAGTGGGCCTAAAATCTAATTAACCTAATGGGCTTAAATTGATTTTAATCATTTAAAGTCCTAAACCATTTTTTTTAAGCCTATTTAAAGTGAGTTGGACCTAAGCATGGGCTTAGGGCTCAAAGTAATATAAAAACCCAAAAACACAACCCAAAATAAATAAAATATAAAAAAGGATCAAACAAACATTTTAGTGATTTTCTAGAAACCCTAAATCAATTACATGCAAACCCTAAATTAAGCTACTACCACCATTAATTTTAATTGATTTTTACTCAATTGAACCTAATTACTAATTGATTTTAAATGCAAAAAATTAAATCTTTCATTATTCCCACTACTGGGGCTATTACAAACTACGTACAAAAATTAAAATTAAACAATTATAAAACCATGAATTAAAATAACTACACAGAATACCAAAATGCAAAATAAAGATAAAAATCCTAAGTTCTACTGGAACACAACACAGGTTCTTTTATGGTATTCCATAGACCTTTTGTTCGTCTAAACACAGGTGGTATCCTCCTCAATCCACATTCGCACATCAAAATAAAAACACAAAAAATAATCAGATTAGTAGTGAAATTGAATAATCAAAACAATAACAAAATAAAATAAAAATCACAAAAATAAAGAGAAGAAAAAAATAAATGTTATACATATACTTTGAGATAGCCACTTAGACTGAGATTGTCACCATTGTTTTTTACTCGTTGTTTGATTCTGGACAGAGGCTCAATTGCTTTCCAAACACAGAATGTTATTTTCAAAGCTTTAAAGAATGATGTCAAGAAATTAGAGTTTTAGATAGGATGGAAGAAATCAAGATTTTCGTGCATAGTAGAATTTTATTGCATAGTTCTCTGAATGTTTTCTCTTTTTTTGTCTTTTTCTTCTTTTTCTCTCGCTGTGTGTCTCTGGGTTTTTTTTAGCCTCTCTGTTCATCTGTCTCCCCTCGCACACATGTAGACTCTTTATTTTTTAAAGCAGAGTCTGCGCGTACTGACTTCCCAATTTTACTGAAATGCTCATCTCTTCCAAAATAAATTGATAAGAATTTTGATTTTTAAAAGTTATTTACGCATTTTGAATGCGTCAAAACCTTTTTCAGATAAAATTAATAATAAAATTCAATTTTCAACCAATCAAAATACTAAAAAAATAGATAAAAAATAAAAAACACAAAAAAATCGAAAAATGGGGCTTTTTAATGGGTGAGCATTGTGCAATGCCGATCCCTAAATTTTTTAAAACTTTTAATTATCAAAAGACCCCTAAAAAATTGACTTCTTTATAATTTAATCCTAAAAAAATATTGCAATTTAGTCCTTAAAGTCTAGAAAATCGACAACCAAATTTAATTTTTGAATAAATTTCATCATTGGGGGTTACATCGCAATTGTGCACAATTGCATCCCGAAATTGGGTGCTTACAATAATATTTGAAAAGTATGTGTTTTACTCAATTAAATTTTGTATAAGCTTGAAAGCAAATCTTGGCTTTGATATTTTAAGTGGATTATAATTTGATTTTAAATACTCTAGTATTCAAATTTGGAAGTTTATTGTGATGATTTAACCTAATTGTCAAGCCATTAAATCATGGTTTTTAAAAGCCAAGATAAATTGCAAGAAAAATGAAATTTTGGCTAAGAGGAGTGAGTGCATTAAAATGTAAAAATTATCAAATAAAGTGCTAAAATAATTTTGAGGTAAAAGCCGATTAAAAATTGCAAATTTAATTTTTTTCGGCTCAAGCATTAGCATAAAGCACATTTTCCCCAAGTAAAGCTTGCATTATCCCATGATTAAGGTGAAATATTCCAACATAAAGTTGGCAAAATACAAGGAAAGAAAGCCGAAGTTCAATACATAAATTTTCGGCTAAGAGCAAATTATTTAAATGCCAATTAAAATTTTTTGGAACAAAGTGACCAATGGAAAATCAAAAATTAATTTTTGGTTAAATAGGAATTTGGCCAACTCAAATGCACAGGCAAATAACATTTTCTCAAAAATAAAAATGCTAGATTGTATTATCATCAATATTGGTGCAAGCAAGATGCTAAATCATAAAATAAACTAAAATGCATTCAAATTAATACATAAATTTTTGATTAAGAGCAAATGCATCAAGTGTTAGTCAAGGTTTTGACCAAAGCTAATTAGTAACAATCAATTTTTGGCTAAATAAAATTCAATCATCAAATGCTAATGAAAATTCTTAGAGCAATGCTAATTAAAGTATTCAATTTTCGACTAAATAAGATTTCATCATTAAATCTACAAACATTATCAAGCACTATCGCATACAAGAACAAAATGCAAAAATTCACTTTCAATATCTCAACAAAATTCAACAAGCTCAAGACATAGCCAAAAATCACATACCTTATTTGGGTTTTCTAAGATAAATTTTAAGTTGAGAATTGCTTGGGGATTTGATGTGAAATGGTGTTGCAAAAGTTGAATCTAGTTGGTGAACTAATTCTTTTTTTGAAAGAATTATATTAGCTAAAATTTTAATTTAAACTTGATTTTCAACAATTTTAAATTTTTTAAAACTTTAAAAGTTCAACAAAATAAGTAAAATAAATCATAGATTCATATTATTAGGGCATGAACCATAATTTATGGAAGCAATTAAAAAATAAATTCATAATTTATTTTGAATTTATTTTTATGACAATTGTACTTTTACAAATTAAAAAATTAATTTATATTATTTTGTAAGTAAACATTTATATTTTTCACAAGAGTTAAATTGCAAATCACAATAACTTTTATATAGTTGTTTACCCTATGTTCAAGAAAAAAAAAACATTAATTTGATCATTAAAAAAAATTACTCAAATAATTTATTTCTTTGATAAAAATATTTATATTATGCAAGTGCAGATAATTTATACTATATATAAAAGTAAGAATAGAGAAAAAAAATTTCACATAATAGGACATGTATCTTTTATATATTAATAGAATAACCTTAATTTAAATTAGTAAACATGAATTTAATTTGTATTTTAAAATTTAACCTTTTTACTTATTTATTTGAAAGTTAGATGTATGGATTTGAAAAAAAGATAAAATAAATTTTTACTATATTTATCATCAAATTTAACTAAAATACTTGAATAATTAAATAATTATAAATTCAACATATGAATATTTCAAAAAAAAAATTATAATATACCACACGTTATATATAACTAATTTATATTTTTATTATTAATAGATATACACAATCTATAACACATACGAAAATAAATTTAAGGATATTAAAATTTTAAAAAGAATTTATATTTATACTATCTATACAAATATGAATAAAGGGCTAAATGTTTTTGGAAAACGAATATGTATTTTTGTATATTTATAAAATAATCTTACTTTATTTTTTAAAATTAGAAATATATAAATATAATTTAGTTTGTATTTTAAACTTTAAATAGATTCAAAAAAAGTAAAGTATTTTTACTATATTTATCATTAAATTTAAATAAAATACACAAATTATTAAATAAGTATAAGATCCATATATAAATATTTTATAAATGTTTTATTTATGTATTGTATCTTATGTATGAATTATAACTAATAATTATAATTTTTATAATCAAGTAATTACATAAGTTATCAATCAATAAAACTTATAAGAGAGATAAATATTTTTTGGACAAAAAATACACTATATATCAATTAATACTATATCTGAAGTAATTTTTATAGTAAAAATATTATTATTTTACAAGTTTAGATAAAAGTATTTATATTATTTTAAACATCTGTTACATATGGGAAATTAGATTTAAAAAAAACTCCTATTTCAAGCTAAATATGTATTTTGAATTTTTACCTATTTTAAGCTAAATATGTATTTTGAATTTTTACATAAATAATAAATAAAATAATTAAGTTCATACTGACAATAAACTTTTACTTTAAATTGAATAAATATTTTAAATCTTAAATAATAAATAATTTGTAAATTGATTTAATTTATAAATAGATTTTCTTTTGAAACCTCTAAACACGTTAAATATAATTAACAGATAAAATGATTGAGTTAAAAAATTTAAAAAACTTTAATGATTAAAACTTTGTTTATGAATTATTATTATTATTATTATTATTATTATTATTATTATTATTATTATTATTATTATTATTATTATTATTATTATTTAGGTATAAAACTAAAAATTAGATGATAAGTATTACCTACTCTAATTTTAAATCGAACATATTAATAGCAAACCAAATTTTATATATTTTTACATTTACTTTTCTTTTTTATTTTAATATTGCTAAATACTAAATTTATTCTTTTGGTAAACTACAAAATTTAGATATGCAAATCTGTAATGTATATGTTACTATGATTTTACCATTTGAAAATGTTTAACTAGAAAATTCACTCCAAATATTAAATTTGAAAAAAAATTAATCTATCTTTATTTTTTGTATTTCTATTTATAAATATAATATTGCAACTCATAAATAATTAAGAAAATTTTTTTATTCTTTTATATCTCATATTTATTTTATTGTTTTTGTTTTTAATTTATTTACATTATAGCCAATAATGAATATATATTTTGTAATAATATTTTAAATAAAATTATTTAACTGGCTAGTGATATGTATTATTTATTTAGTTAACCATTTTATATTTACCATACTTTTTTTATTTACATTTTTTAAAATTTTTTAATACTTTATAGTATTTATATTATAAATATATTTATTTAATAATTACCGATATATATATATAAGTGATTAAGAAAATAGTGTTTCATGATGGATTTTACTTTACTGTGTAAGCCGCCAAATTGTTGATACAACAAATGATATTGCAATTGTGTATCCATTGTTTATGCCATTGGCAGCATAGTTATATATCTTATAATTTTTGGATAATGGAAAAAATTGGAACAGGGGAATCAATTCCGGATAAATTCCTTTTAAAGCGGAACAATAAATGAGTAATTTTGATTCCGAACCGGTTAATTTAAAAAAAATTCTTTTTAGGTTGGTAGCTGTGCATTGGCCCCTCCCACCCAACAAAAAACAATATATATATATTCTTTAAAAAAATTATAAAAACACATATTTATCCTATACAACAATCATAAACAACTAGTTTATGTGTTTACTTTAGAAAGTTTTAAAAAATTAATTATGTTGTGTACAAATAGAGTTGAGGGAGAGACATTTTTCCTCATAATTTTTTTTCTCAATTCTCTAATTTTCTCAATATTCTCTTAATACCATATCAATATTCTCTTTATATTTTCTCAAAACATTCATTCAAATATTCAATATACATTACTTATTCTATTATAATCTAATATTTATTATTATTATTATTATTATTATTATTATTATAATATATGTATGTTGATAATTCGCTCTTATTCTCTTAATTAATATATTTTGTTAATTTCACTCTCCAATTTTTTATTCACTTTTCAAATTGTTTTTATCAAAAAATGGCAAGTGGAAGTGGAAGATTAAGATCACAATATTTTGATAAATCACAATCAAATATTGTTATTTTAAATAATATGATGAATAATTTATAAGATAATTTTTCAACACAAGAAAGTTAAGAAGTATGTGTGAAAGAACTTGCAATATTTATTCTACAACAATGGGAAGAAGAAAAATCTCAATCACAGTTGGATTTTCAAAGTTCATTTTAAGTGGCAAAGAAATGCGAATAACAACTATGATGTAATCTGTAATTATTTTGGCCAAAATTACAAATGTAAAAGTAGAGGTGGCTATAGTATTGTGGACACCTTCAGTTTGATCAATCCGTAATGAAAGCTCAATGATGAGATAATCCAAATTTTAAATGCAAGAAGAACTTGAAATCTCCTTTAGAATGGTTAAACCTTGCCAAAACTTTCATATCTAGCCAAAAGCCCAAAACACTAAGCCTATTAGCCATTTGTCGAGCCCAAACCAGGCCCAAAGGCTTAACAAACTTAGTGAAAAGGCGTCGTCTCTTCACTTTATTCATCGATGAGGCGACACCTCACCAAAGAGGCCTTAGTGACACCTTACCAAAGAGGCGTCGCCTCTTCACAACTGTGCCCTATAGTAATAAATGTAATTTATTATTGTATTTAACACAAAAAACTAACCTTCTTATCTCTATTCTGCAGTTTTGAAGGAAAACATAGGACTTTTAAGGCATGAAATGATGAGAAAAGAAGGAAAGCAATGATGAAAATGCAAGGTGGAAAGTAACTTGACTTTTTAGGAAATTAGGAAGAGAGAGGGAAGAGGCTTAAGAGAGGCATATGGCTAAGCAAAAAAAAGGGGGGAGCCATTTTGAAAAAGAGGAGCAGAAAGAAAGAGAGTAAAAATAAAAAAGAAAACATTCTTGAGAAAAGAAAAGGAAGAAAAAGGAAAAGAGAGAACTTAAAGCTAGGAATCCATTTCTTAGAAAGAAAAAAGGAGATTCTTGCATTCAATACTTCGAAAATGAATTAAACAAGCTCTGAGGGCTTTAGTTAGGAGCATCAAACGGGTCCAAATCAATGAGAATCCCTGTTTTTTAAGTTTTGAGTTCTTTGTTTTGTTTGAAACTTTATCTCTTCATTTTATTTCTTTTTCGTGTTTATTGCTTGCTTAGGATTGTATATAGAGCTTAAATATATGAATTATTAAGTTATTAGTCGCTGGTTTACATCAATTTGCATGAATATTTGAATTATTTAAGATTTAAAAAACTTATAGTTTTTGTGTTGTCGTGCTTATTGAAGAGGCGATGCCTCTTCAAAGGGGCATCACCTCTTAGCATAATAGCGATCACCTCTTTATAGAGGCGATCGCCTCTCGTGCAGAGTCTCGCACAACTCTACTTTATTTTAGTATCTTTTTGGAATATTTTTGGTATATGATATGTATATGTTGCCCTTTTTCCTTGATATTACATGAGAATGCTATAATTTTGGTATTAATTGAATGATTAATACATGTTCATATGAATTTACATGCTTATATTTATGTTATATAATTTGAATTGCCTTGTAAATAAAGCTGTTTACATAAATGTGAGCTAATCCTTATTTGTTGTAGGTTTTAGTGATTTTTAATCACTATGTAACTAGTGGATTAACTAGCTTTTGAGAGGTTTCATTTAGGTTAATTCTTGTAATAATTGTACATATTACTGTAATCCCTAATCCCTTCCCCGGTTATTTGGAATGGATGTTTGTAAATTCATTTTCAACATTTGATTTGAATGCCAAGGTAAAAAATATACAAAAGGATTAATGTGCAAACCTATATTGAATTATAAAATTGGAAACATTTACACACCACAATAATAAAGGAAATAATTTAATAATCATAGGTAATAAAATATAAAACATAAATGGAGGCCAACCGTAAGGTTGGGTGGGCATTCAAAGCCTATACTTAGTTTCTGAACTTGAATCTTTGATGACGGCTTCTGGGAACCTCCGTAGAATCCAATTGCTATAAATTGTCCTGATTTTCATCTAGGTGGCAACTCAATCTCCTTTTGGGCCTTAAAAATCCATTTAGTAATCCAAGTGGGTCTTAAGCTTACATAATGTCATGGTCGCCATACACTTGGGTGCATGTTCTAAACCCCATCGCCTATAGTGGCAACTCCATTGGGGATAAAGAAACTAATTCCAAGTGTTTTTTAACTTATCATCCTTGATTATTTCTTTGTTTTCTTTACATATTATTGCATTCACTACACAATTGTACACATTGAGCACGTAATCCTAAATAACTAATAGTAGTCTTTACTTTGCTACCTGTGTTTCACTTAAACTTGGTGGTGAAGTATTCGATTATTGTCACTTATAGCATGTACTATCCACGTCATATGGACCCTTGAGTGAGGAGATATAAAGGATGTATATAATTATGGAAGTCGTAGCTTATTACCCTCGACTTAGCTCATGTAAATGACTTAGTAATTTCCACTAAGATTTTTCCAAAATGTGTGTGTTTTTTACCATTTAGCAAGCCTTTTAATAAAGCCCAAGCCCATTTACAAGTAGACTATGCCTAAATTGGGCCTTTCATGCCCACCATGGCCCATTTACAAATAGACCATGTCAAAATTGGGCCTTTCAAGCTCATCATGGCCTATTAAAATGGACCTAGACTTTATTTAAAAGATTTGTTACTTGTTTGCTCTGTCCTGAGAGTTTCTTACATGTATGACGGTTTTGTTATCCCCTGTTGATAGTCAAAACTTAGTTCAACAATCCTAAGATAAGAAACTCATCATTGAATACGCGTGCAGGAGAAATAAGGATGGAAGTGCCACATTTTGAAGAGCTTGGTCTTTTGTTATTTATTACATATAAACAGAATGTTTATTCTTATTCTATTCTTTTTGGCCCTGCATATCATGCATACACGTCATGTATGTTTCTAATTTGGGTTGGTTACAGATATAGATCCAAATCAGTCATCTGCTTAGACGCACTCCAACATCAGTTGCCTGGTTAAAATGTCAAAAGAGATGACATCAACAAGTTTTAATCCAAAATAGTTCAAGACAAAGATGGCCGAATAGACCAAAGCAATTATAATGGCAAAGATGAGCTCAACCAGAGAGAAACTATCAGTGCCTCCACTGCCCTTTGATCTTGATGCTGAGAATTCAAAAAGGTAGCGAATGGAAGATGATCAGTAAACTATATTAGCAGAACCAGTCTCCCAACAGAGGTTGGATCAGTAAACTGTATTAGCAGAACCAGTCTCCCGACAGAGGTTGGATTCCCTAGGGAATACAGAGAAGCCAGATTGGGCTAAAGACCTTATTAAGTCTATGGCTCAGATGCAGTTGATGATGAAAGAATAGGGGATGGATGCACCAATAAACTACTCTGACTTGAGTTTAAGAGAGGATGATGACTCCCTACCTAGGAAGTTGAGGTTTCCCGATATAAAGAAGTTCATTGGTATTGAAGATTTTCATTTGCATCTCAAACAACATGTAACTCACATAAGAACAACTAGCTTGAACAAGGCTCAGATTGTTAAGCAATTTCCTCTGTCCTTAAAAGGAGCACCCATCATATGGTACTATCCTTTAAAAGCTAATATCTAAGCTAACTGGGAAGCATTATATGCAGCATTTGTAAAAAAGTACAGTCTTAACATCTAAATGGATGCATCTTTAAGAGATTTACAGAACATCAAGCAAAGATTTAATGAGCCTTTCGCTGACTTCTTGATTAGGTGGAGAGAAAAGTTGGCACAGATGAAGCACCAACCCTTTAAGAGTGATTAACTAGTAATAGCAATCAAGGGGTGCATACTCCCACTTTCTAAGAAGTTGAAAGATTTGGGGATTCAGAATTTTAAAAAGCTATACAAGTTTGGGGTGTAGAAAAAATCTGATTTGGCATAAGAAAGAAAATCCTTCAGTGAAGATCCTCAGGTAAAGAAGGGACCATATTTAGCAGTGGGATTAGATCTGGTACCAATGTACAAATAAATGTTATCCAACAACCTAGAAGATTTTCCAATCTAGATAGACCTCTCTCTAAGGTTTTAGAAAAGCTAATTGAGAATAATTTGCTATGACCTCTACCACAGAGACCACCATTCCCAAATGCTAACCCAAAGTTTTATTATAAATACCACTAAGCCATAGGCCATGATACTGATGGTTGTACTTGCCTAAAGCATGAATTGCAAAACCTAATCACTCATGCAAAATAACCAACCCAGAAATAAAAAACCTAACACAACAAATAACCCATTACCCAATTATTGAAACATACCACCACCAAATCAATTTATCCTTATCATCAACACTGGTCTAACGGAGGATCAAGTTTTGAATTCCTTTATTAATGCCACACCTACAACCCCAAAATCTGAACCAGAAAACCTTAACCTTAAAGTACAGCTTATAGAGGTTAAGGTGAATGTCTTGGACATTTAGAGCTTTAATGATAAGGAAGGCGAAGTAATCAACCTATGGAAATGTAATGAAGATATAAGGGCCTAATCAGTTGAGAAGCTTAAAAAGAAGGAAGAATTAAAACTTGTAGGGTCTGAGGAAAAAGAGATGGATCTGAAAGAAGAAGGTGAGAAAGCTGAGAAAGTTGTTGAAGCTATGAAAGAAGAGAAAACTCTTTTTAGTGTTTAGGAGTTGCTCATGCACTCCAAAGCCAATCGGGAGGCAATAATCATGGCTTTGAATCGTAAGAAAGTTCTTATAAGCCATACCCCTGAGCGATTGTTGGATTCATTGACGAAAAGCCTTTAGGGAGCTATAACATTCATTGATGCTCTTAGAAGGAATGAATCACTTCAAGCCTTTGTTTATCAAGGCAGAAGTAAAGGGGAAGCTGACATGTTGTGTATTGGTGAACAACGAATCTGTTATCAATATTTGTCCACTAAAGATTTTTCCCAAGTTAGGACTAACAGTGGTTTATTGAAGCTATCAAACATGGTGATCACAACCTATAATGACACCAAAAGGCTTATTGAGAGAACCTTTAGAGCATTGGTCAAGATTGGACTTGTTTATTGAGACATTTACTATCCTACTAGGAAGGTTGTGGTTTCATCCTTTAGGAGGTATGCCATTTACTATGCACCAAAAGATTAAGTTACCATATGAGGGGAGAGTAGTCACCATTTCTGTGAAAACTGAAGTGGCTATCTGCATTGAAACTAGCTCCTTAGGAAATCATGTTTAGTTCGAGCTTTGAAATTTACATGATTTATGAAGATGAGCTGAATCCAAAAATCATGAACATGATGAAGAGTCAAAATTTCATGCTTGGAATGGGGTTGGGTAAACATCAGTAAGGCCTGCCTGAATATGTTAAGCCCAAGGTGTCGACCTTAAATCACCGGATAGGATATCTGGAGGTTGATGAGCCAGAAGAAGCAATGAAAGCGAAAACCAAGTCTGCAAGAAAGAAAAGGGCCAAGAACAGGTTGAAAACCAAAATCAAACCACTCTAGGAAACCTTTATAAGAGAAGGTGCTAATGATCCATATCAAGAGGCTTTTGAGCAGTTGTCAATTACTAATAAACTAGTCCCCGATTTTAAAATATTCTTTAAACAAGTGAATGGGACTAGCGAAGTTACTATAGAAGAGCCTATGATGGAGGAAATAGTATTATTCTTAGAACCTAAAAAGGATGTCCCTACAGTAGAGATGAAGGACACAGATGACCATGAAGAGGAGCATGACTTCGAGTCTTTTGTTTTAGACTCTATTATAGATGTGTTTTATGATGATGTTTATATTTCTTTTTCTAACCTGTTTAACTCTAAGTCTTTTCTAAAATAAATGCAATAAACTCTGATTTTGCTTACTTGAGTGATGTTTTGCCTAACAGTTATTCAATGTGTGATGATCATTTCATGCATATGTTTGACATTAATTCAATGCAAACTAAATCATTTAACTTAGGCACGTGTGATAATCCTAAGAATATATTTCTTGCTTTTGATCTAACTCTTAATAAGAGTGAGAAAATTAAAGAAATAATAAGAAGAAGATAGAAAGTATTCACTTAGGGTTATGAGGACATACCCAGGATTGACAGAGAGATCGTAAAACACCCGATTCCCACATATCCTCACATCGCACTCGTAAAATAGAAAAAGAGAATATTAAGACCGAAATGGGCTCTTTTAATTAAAGAAAAAGTTGAGAAATAATTGAAGGTATATTCTTATAAGTAATCGATGACATTCAATGGCTACCAAACATCGTGCCAGTTCCTAAGAAAGATGGAAGGGTCAGGATGTGTGTGGACTATAGGGATTTGAAAAAAGCTCTATGAAAGATGACTTTCCCTTACCATATATTGATACCCTAGTCGATAGTGTAGCTTCTAGTGCCATGTACTCCTTTATGGATGGCTTCTTAAGTTATAACCAGATTATAATAGTAGTGATTGATAAACTGAAAACCTCTTTCATAACTAAATGAGGTGTATACTACTATTTAGTCATGCCATTTGGATTGAAAAATGTAGGAGCTACCTATTAGAGGATGGCTACTACCCAATTACATGACATGGTCCATAAAGAAATAAAAGTATATTGGATGACATGATGGTGAGATCTCTTACTAGAGAAGGGCACTTTAAGGCTCTAGAAAAGTTCTTAGCTAAGGCTAAAAAGTACAATCTCATATTGAACCCAAAGAAGTGTGTTTTTGGGGTGACTTGTGGAAAGCTACTAGGGCACATTATTAATCAGAGAAGGATCGAAGTAGACCCAAATAAGGAGAGATGCCTACACCAAAGACTAGGAAAGAAGTTAAGGGATGTATTAGGTGGCTAAAGTATATCAGTAGGTTCATCGCCAAGTTGACCATAATTTATAAGCCAATTTCCAAACTCTTGAAGAAAATTAACTGATTATTTAGGATGATAAGTGCCAATGAGGATTTGAGACTATCAAGAATTATTTAATGAATCCTCTAGTCTTATAGCCACTGAGGCTCGATAAATCATTAATTCTTTATTTAGCAATCAAGAGGGAAGCAATAGGTGCCATGATTGCTTAAGAAGGTGAAGGAAAGATTGAGCACGCAGTGTATTACTTAAGCAAGAAGCTTATACCTTATGAAGCTAGCTACAGTTTGGTGGAGAAGAAATGTCTGGCTGTGATATGGGCAATGAAGAAGCTCCAACACTATTTTCAATCTTATCGGATTTAGATAATTTCCAAGCATGATCCTCTTAAATATTTGTAACAAATATGGCCAGATGGTTAGTTCTGCTCATTGAATTCAACATCGATTGTATGGCAAAAAAAGTGGTAAAAGGAAGAGCCATAGCTGACTTCTTAGCTCAAAACCTAATAATAGATGAACAAGAATGGGAATTATAATTTTCAAATGAGCACTAGGGACAATAGAAATCTAGATATAGGCAATGTACTTTGATGGAGCTGTTAATAGTAAAAGAGCAGGTATCAGCATAATTCTGATCTCGCCAGAAGAAGAAATGATCCCAATGGTAAAAAGGTTAGAATTTAAACTTACCAATAATCAAGCCAAGTATGAAGCTTGCATCTTTGGTCTGGAGGTGCTCATAAGTATGGAAGCAAAAGAAATTATAGTGTACAGGGATTCTATGTTAGTGGTGAAACATATCTCCATCCAATAGGAAGTGAGAGAGGATAAGCTGAAAATGTATTATGATTATTCTACTACGCTCTTATTAGCTTTTACTCAATATAAATTTATACATTTTCCATAAGAGGAGAATCAAATGGTAGACACTTTGGCTACTCTAGCTTCGATATGGGAAGGGGAAGGACAAACCACAGTCAAACCTCTTATCCTTGTAAAATCTCGAATCCCTTATGATAAAGATATGAGGGTGATGCCAGTTAACTTTAGGAAAAGCCATGGTTTTACAACTTACAACAATACTTAGAAATGGGACAATTTCCTGAAGACACTGACAAGAAAGAGAGAATGTCTCTTAGAATGTTGTCTAAATAATTCATCAGCCATAATGGAATGATATATAAAAGAGCACTAACTGGGGTACATCTTAGGTGTGTTGATAAAATTGAAGCTCAAAAGATCATGGAGGCAATCCATGAAGTAGTGCGTGGTCCGTATATGAATGGAATAGTTTTGGCTAAAAAAATAGCATGTCAAGACTACTTTTGACTAACGATGGAAACAGACTGTGTAAGGGTTGTGAAGAATTGTCATAACTTCCAAGCATATGGTAATGTTAGTCATCTGCCTTTAATGGAACTTTAGGGACTTACTTTTCTATGGTCATTTGTAGGCTAGGGAATTGATATTATTGGGGAGATAAGGCCAAAAGTATCCAACGATCATCGTTATATAGTAGTGGCAATCAATTACTTCTCCAAATGGGTTGAAGTAGAGTCATAGATCACTATTGGATCAAAATAAATATTGACATTTATAAAGAATATAATTTATCGGTATAGGTTGCCACATCATGTTGTCAGTGATAATGGTGTTCAATTTAGAGTTGAGATAACTGCTTTGTTGAAAGAGTATAAGATTGAGCATCATAAGTCATCTTTGTATCGATCCCAAGCCAATAGTGTCGTGGAAGTTGCCAATAAGAATGTAAAGAAGATTGTGGCCACTTTGCTGGAGAATTATAAAGATTGGGCATATTATTTATAATATGCATTATGGGGATATAAAACCACTACTAGAACATTGACTGGAGCTACTATGTATTCTTTAGTGTATATATGTGAGGCAGTATTGCTAGTGGAAGTAGAGATCTAATCTTTGAGAGTTCTCCTTGAGTCTAAAATTCCATAGTATCAATGGGTGGAAAGCCAACTAGCCTAGCTAACGTTGTTAGATAAAAAAAGAATGAGAGCCATGTACCACTCTCAGTTGTATTAGAAAAGAATAGCTCGGGCTTATAATAAGAAGATTAAACTAGGCAACATCAAAAAGGGTGATTTGGTTCTAAAGTTGACTAGGCCAATCATGACTAATCCAGAGGGAAATTCAAGCTGAACTAGGAAGGTCCTACCTGGTGAAGAAGCTATTTTCTAAAGGTACTGGCATTTTATCTAACTTCGAAGGAAACAAGTTCAGAGAGCCTATTAACCTCAACAAATTGAAGAAATACTTTGAGTAAAGTCTTGTTAAAGAGAAAACCTTGAAAGAGGCTGCCTAAGCAAAAGTTAGAGACTAAAAAACAAAAATAAAAAGTCCTGTTGGATTAAAAATCTTAAAAGAGGCAGTTCGGACAAAAGTTAAGGATATGGAAAAGGATAGAGAGAGATGAAAAAATAGTTAATTGAAAAACTTACAAGGGCAAGCCAATTAACGATAGAAGATATATGAGAAGCAGATTGTATAATCACTTTATGCTTAATTTAAATGAAATGGATTACCTTCATTATTATTGAATGTTGCATTAAATGCTTATTACACATTATTTAACTAAAAAGGGAAATTCCATTCAACAAAAGAGCGGATAACTATTAAATTGCATAAACTACATTTGCCTCCTCTTCTTTTGAACCCCTTGAACACTTAGAGTTTGTAATGCTTTTGTCATTATGTTTCTTGAGAATTCACCTATATCCATCTGCTGTAGCTGAATTCGTGCTTTACACTGGTCATCAATGGATCGATCTCCATTATAGTCAATAAACCTCAGAATGAATCTATGGGGCCAAATGGTAGTCAAATTATTAAGGAAATTCTAAGAAAGAGGTCCTCCTTCAAATTCATGCACTGGCTCTATAATCAGTTACTTTTATCCATACTATCTACAAAGCCTAACAGGATTATAAAAAGTGGCTAAATAGAGACCGACTAAGGGAACGTAGTAGGTATAAGACCTGAGATTCATATGCTACAACCTCCACCACGGGCATGTCCAGTGAATCAAAGTGTTAGGAAATATGGATAATCGACTCTAAAGGTCTTCCAGAATAAAGTTCAGTCTCCTCATACAACAATATTTGGCTTGATTACACACAATATCTCTAGGAGGTTCAAGCAACCTCAATTTCTCATAAAACCATGCTTGTAATGAATGGGTAAAAAGAGACAAACCAACGGGAAATAATATAAGAAAGAAAAAGCTAACCTCTAACAATAGGGGACTCCCTAAGAATTATTTAGTTTTTGAGAAGTTGTCGAGCCTGATGATGATCTTTGCTAGGATAAGAGGAAAAAGATTGAAGCTTCCTTCCACTTAATCTAGAACATGAAGAATCTTTAAATCGCAGTTGCTAGAGGGTGAGACAAGCAGAAACTGAGCATACAGATAGAGAATGATCATCTGAGGCTAGTAAACTTTATTCTTATTTATAGACTTTGTAACTTCAAGAAAAGAGCTTATCAAAACTTTATTACTAAAGACATGGTGAAGAGAAGATTGGGGAAAAATGTTGAATAAATGAGCCATATGGTATTGAATAAATTGCAAATCCAGGGTTTCAACCAAAGGAATTATAATTTGAAGGGTAGTACATCTGGAAGTCAAGGATAACCTCAGCTTCCTCAAGCAGGGGGCATAGCTCAACAATTTTAAACCTAAAGATGTGTTTTTTAGAATCTTAGAACTAAGCAAGAGCATGGAGAAAGGGGAAATTGATCTTCCTAATATGAATGGATCAGAAGATAGATAGAAAAAATGGCTTTAATCTGGCCCATGATTTACCATCTAGATTCTTTAAGATAAGTTGTAGTTGTTTCAAGCTTCTTTTTATCATTTTCAGTAGTTGGGATGTTGTTTTAAAGGAGAAAAGGAAAAGAAATCACGAAGAGAGGAAAGTTAGGGATTTTAGGAGGAAGTTGGGGATTTTATAAGGAAGTTGGGGATTTTATAGGCTGTAGAATATTGTCAGAGAGGCGATCACCTCTACGATTAGGCGGTGCCTCTATGCGTTGAGGCAATTCCTTATTACCTCTTCATAAAAAGGCAACACCTCTACAAAAATTAAAAATTGACTTTCTTTATTGCAAAGTGTCTGTATTCTATGTGTTGATTCCAATTATCAAATGAAGCAATTTCTATAATGAATATTGAGTAATTAATTGAAAGAAAAATGAATTTGAACATCCATCTTGTGCAAAATGTAAAAAATGCTAAAGTAAACAGAGGATTTAAAAAATTAATAGTAAAACAGTTCAAAAGAGTAGAAATAGTCCTAATCTGAGGGAGTTTGATTTAATCTCTTACTCATCATCCTCAGCCTCATTATCTTTATGCACCTCATCTGCAGAATGAACTACAATATCATCTCCATCATCGCTACTATCATCCTCAGCATGCTCAACAGTAGGCTCAACCAGCAGTGGGCTCTCCCTCACTAGTATGCTCCTCCTCATCACTCTTTATAACCCCATCCTCCTCCTCATCATTTTCTACTTTAAGGGCATCCATCTAACACTTGAGAGTAGTAACTCTAGCCTAATGAGCATCCAGCTCCTCCTACCGAAATACAACAAAGGGTAAGAAATTATAAGAGCATGTATACATGTAGAAATAAGAGATGATTGTTACCTTCCACTGCTGACTAATGCTCATCAGGAAGTCCTTTTAAGCCTTGATGACCCTATACATATACTCTCCCTGATCTCAAGGCATCTGCATGATTAGTGAATTATTAAAACTAACCTTGCATTAAGTTAAATTTAAAAACAGGTTTGCTAAAAAGAGAAACTCATATATGTAGAGATTTTTAGGAGAAATGTGGGCTCTATACTCATATCCAATATGAGGAACTAGCAGGATAACTCACCTGAGGGCATCCATCATTAGGTCATTAAGTTTAGAGTGGCAACGAGCCTACCGGCAACCATATGCTATCTAAAAATAGAAGTGCCATTAGGAGGCAGTGTGGCAGTCAAAGTACCCTCACCATGTGGTATAATGTGAGGGTACTGAGTAGGCCTCTCCTGAGTAGTAGGCCTAGTACGAGCAACTAGTACCCTAGCAAGTGCCTAAAAATAAAAAAATGAAAAAAATTCAAAAAGAAGGCATCTGTAGATAAGAATATAAAATTGTATGCTTAACAGAATTATTTGCTTACTAGAGATGTGGATGCAATAAGAGGCACCTGCTGCAGAAGATGAGTCCATACGGAGTTCATATAGCAAGACTTCCTCCTCTCATAATGATCATCAACATTGTCTCCCTCAACAACACAATTTAGCTCCTCTCCTTTTAATAGATGAGAGTAGAAGATATCATGAGGATGAGCAAATGGAGGTCGTCTCACCCGAGCACCCCTACGCCAAGATCGAATCCTCTCATTAAAGAACTAAATTTTACAACTGGGCCCTTGGAGTAGCACCCTCTTCTAAGATGACAACCTAGAGTGAATCATAGCCTAGGACCATCTAGCGTTGGGACCCCATAAGTCTAGGAAAATTTACAAGAGTGAATAAGTAAGGGAATAAATTTGATTAATAAATAGATTACTAATCATGATTTAATTTATAGGTACATACTTAGTCAAAAGTTAGGGAATTCAAGTGCTCATGATAGATGTGCATGTGAAGAGTAGCCCTCTACCAAGCCCAACTAGGGCCCCACCTTGCCATCGTCAAAAAAGGAGTGTTGATAACACAAGTAATCCTTACTATTAACTCCAGCTTCAGAGCCTAATCTTGCAAAAAAAAGTTGTTAAAGAATGGAAATAGTAGTAGTTGAGATGGAACTTAATAGTGAAAAAAAAGAGAGAAATACCAGGATGACATACCAGAAGTAGTAAAACCATTTAAAACCTAGTACAACCTCATTCATGATCTGGTGCAGATAGTCCAAGGCATAACTCCCCTAATCGTATGAGGCCACCAAGTTAAGATCCCTTAGAGGTGATAGGAAGTATAGATCAATGGAAATCATTGTGTCAGCAAAAACTGTAGTCCTAAACAAATAAACTAGGAAGGCCCTTACCACCTGATTGATATGAAGGCTAGAAGTGGCAGCTACTATCCTTTTGGGGTATAACAACTCTTAATAGATTCAACCCTTATAGTATAAGTCCTCTTTATGTCTAGGACTATGCCTAGTAGATGCTCGACATAAGTAAGCTGCTTTAGAGAGAGAAGATGCAGACTCATGTCAAGGGGAACAAAATCTCCAGCGCAAGCAAAGTCAGTTATAGTTGCAAAAGACATTGGGTCTAGAGTAAACTCGCTAGAATGAAGCTGGAAGGTATGGGTAGTGTCTGACCACCTCTCTATCAAAGCATGCAAGGGCTGGTAGTCAATTCGCCCCTGGGAACTCGGTAAAGCAAGAATGAAATTGGAGAATATGGTGTTAAATATATAGGCCTTGATAACGGGAGGAAAGCTATTATACCAAATATGGGAACCATTGAAGTTACCAACACCCCTCAGTGTATGTGCATCAAGTTGATGAAAAACAGGGAGTTGAATGTTTAAATTGCGCATGTACAATTTTTCAAAATTTTGCAAATCACTATTCAAGAGGTGAATGCCTCACCGTAGAGGTGTCACCTCTTCATAAGGAGGTGATCGCCTCTACAAGTCCTCTTCCCCCACAAAGAGATGAATGCCTCTTCTTTAGGAGGTGATCGCCTGATCGAAGAGGCGACACCTCTTTATGTCGATGAATTGACACGATTTTCAATTATCTTTGATATTACTCAGTTTAATCACATGCATTCTCATTTTTCATGATTTATTCATGGTTATAGTTAATAACCCTATGTTTTCTAATCCTATTTATAGGAAGAAAGCAAATAAATGAATCACTAACCTCTCCTATGGCCAGTCCACAAATATGAGATCACACATCTGTAAGAAGTGGGATCTCATCTCCGAGATTGAGACTGAAGTTATGCGCTGCATGTACTATAGGCATCATCTGATCCAAAGCAGGTAAATTTAGATTTTGTGCGACATCTATAATAAGGAAGCTTTAAAAAATGAAAAGAAAATTGAGAGAAAAAGAAGAAAACTTGAAAAGCAAAAGTGAATTAAAGAAAAAGAAAGAGAAGCTTTATATGGAGGAGCAACAAGGGTAAAAAAGGAAGACTTATTGAAAAAAGGGCAAAACCCATTAATTGAAGGAAAGAATGGCCCACGAAGTGGATATCCCCAATAGAACCTAAAAAAAATCCCTAATGGATCAAGCAGAATGAATGACGATGATTATGTCACTTCTTAGGTGAATCCCAAAATTGAAGATTGGAAATTTTCTTATTAAAGCATTAGTCTAAAGAATGTCTGGTTAGGTTGTATTCCCGATGTCCATCTTCTATTGTGAGTGATGACTCAGATCAGGAAAACTTGGGATCGTATTTCTGTGTGATGACTCGGGCCAAGAAAACCCTGAGATCATTATTATGAGTGATGACTTGGGCCAGAAAAACTCAGGATTGCATTGTGAGTAATGACTTGGGCTAGGAAAACTTAGAATTAAATTTCTGTGTGATGACTCAGGCTAGGAAAATCGAAGATCACTATTGTGAGCGATGACTCGGGTTAGGAAAACCCAAGATTGGATTATGAGCGATGACTCAGGCTAGGAAAACCCGGGATTGTGCTTCTATGTCAAAAAGGCTCAGGATTCACATCTTTTCTATTGAGTGAGTTATGTATCAAAAAGGCTTGGAGTTTACGCCAAATTTATAATGAGTAACTGATCAGACCAGGAAAACTCGAGGAACATGGAAAGGCTCAGGATGCCATCTACTGAGTAAAGCTTATGTTAAAAAGGCAGAAGATTCACGTTAAATCTATAATGAATAGTGGGTCGATCTAGGAAAACTCAAGGATCACGGTCACATTCCAAGTCAAAGTTTAACCTTTTAGGCTTGAATTCCTGAAACTGACTGCCTAAGTGAAGCTTGCAAGTCAGGTATGTCATTTTTGCTATTTGTTGTGCATGCTGCTTTTTTAAAAATCAATTTCATAAATTCATTTTTAAAAAACCAAAAGGTCAAACTATGGACACTTTCAGTTTGATCGACCCATAATAAAAGCCTGGTGATAAGATAATCCAAATTTTGAATGTAAGATGAACCCAAAATCTCCTTTATAATGGTTAAACTTGGCCCGAAACTTTCATATCTAGCCAAAAGCCCAAAACACTAAGCCCATTAGCCCTTTGCAAACCTAAATGCCCAGCAGGCCTGGTGAAGAGGTGATCACCTTTTCAAAGAGGCGTTCCCTCTTCACTTTAGTCATCGGTGAGGCAACACCTCATTAAAGAAGTATCGCCTCTTCACAACTATCCCCTATTGCAATAAATGCTATTTATTATTACATTTAACATAAGAAACTGACCTTCTTATCTCTATTCTATAGTTTTGAAGGAAAACACAAGACTTTTGAGGCATGAAATGATGAGAAAAGAAGGAAAGCAATGATGAAAATGTAAGGTGGAAAGTAACCTTAACTTTTTAAGAAATTAGGAAGAGAAAGGGAGGAGGCTGAAGAGCATATGACTAAGGAAAAAAAAGGGTGGGAGCCATTCTGAAAAAGGGGAGCAGAAAGAAAGAGAGCAAAAAAAAAGAAAAAAAAAGAAAACGTTCTTGAGAAAAGAAAGGGAAGAAGAAGGAAAAGAGAGAACTTGAAGCTAGAAATCCATTTATTGGGAAGAAAGAAGGAGATTCTTGCATTTAACACTTTGAAAACGAATCAAACAAGCTCTAAGGGCTTCAGTTAAGAGCACCAAATGGGTCCAAATCAATGAGAATCCCTATTTTCAAGTTTTGAGTTCTTTGTTTTGTTTGAAACTTTGTTTCTTCATTTTATATCTTTTTTGTGTTTATTGCTTGCTTGAGATTGTATCTAGAGCTTGAATATATGAATTATCAAGTTATTAGTCGTTGGTTTACATTAATTTAATATGAATATTTGAATTGCTTAAGATTTAAGAAACTTATAGTTTTTGTGTTGTCGTGCCTGTTAAAAAGGCGACGCCTTTTGAAGCGTCACCTCTTAGCATAATGGTGATCGCCTCGTGCAGAGTCTCACACAACTCTACTTTATTTTAGTATCTTTTTGGAATATTTTTGGTATATGATACGTATATGTTGCCTCTTTTTCCTTGATATTGCATAAGAATGCTATGCTTTTAGGATTAGTTAAATTATTAATACATGTTCATATGAATCTACATGCCTATGTTTATGTTAATATAATTTGAATTGCCTTGTAAATAAAGTTGTTTACTTAAATATGAGCTAATCCTTATTTGTTATAGGTTTTGGTGATTTTTAATCATTATGTAATTAGTAGATTAATTAGTTCTTAAGAGGTTTCCTTTGGGTTAATTATTGTAATAATTGTACATATTAATGTAATCCCTAATCTCTTCCCTATTTATTTGGAATGAATGTTTATAAATTCATTTTCAATATTTAATTTGAATGCCAAAGTAATAAATATACAAAAGGATTAATGTGCAAACTCAAATTGAATTATAAAATTGGAAATGTTAGCAAACCATAATAATAAGGAGATAATTTAATAATCATAGGTAATAAAATACAGAACACAAATGGAGGCCAACCACAAGGTTGGGTGGGTATTCAAAGCCTATACCTAGTTTCCAAACCTAAATCTTTGATGACAACTTCTGGGAACCTCTATGGAATCCAGTTGCTGTAAAGTGTCACGGTTTTCATCGGGTGGCGACTTCATCTCCTTTTAGGCATTAAAAACCCATTTAGTAATCCTAGTGGGCCTTGAGCCTACACAGTGCCGTGGTCATCATACACTTGAGTGCGTGGCCTAAACTCCGCTGCCCATAGGTACATTTAGAAGGCATTTGATGAACAAATATCCAACGAAAATTGGTGTTGAACAAAGACAAACACAAATTTTCAGGTACGCAACATCCTCTTTTTCTTCTTATTTATTTAAATATAGTGATGAACAAAATAAATTAGAATTAACTATAATGATTAGTATGGAATATTTATCTTTTAATTTTGGTGAAAAAGTAGGTTTTATTAATTATTGTCAAAAAACATTAAATCCATAAGCTAAACTTGTGCCTATAAATACATTAAAACATGCATTATTTAATTTATAAAAATAAGAAAAAAAGAATTCATTGACAAATACATTAAGGCATGTATGCATTCATTGACAAAATCACTCATATATGAGAATAATTTGTCATTGGATTGACAATGAATGATTATTATAAAAAAAAATTATTACATTGAGAGTTTTTGATAATTGGTATACCACCAATAATATTTTTAGAATGATTAAAAATTTTTCAGAAGAATATTTTTTAATTAGAATTTTTTTTCAATTTCATTTGATAATGCAGCGACAAATACTGCATCAAATAGTGATCTCCAGTCTATTTGTCAACCAAATATTGGAGAAATTTTTTTTCATATTAGATGTACATGTCATGTTTTAAATTTATATGTCCAAAATGGTTTAACATCTTTGAATGTGTTCCTATCACCTATTAAAAAAATAATTTCATTTTTATGGACACATACACAAGTAATGAAAATCTTGGGGAAAATTTTGCAAAGAAAATGGTAAAAAACCAAAAAAACTTCCCAAGAGATGTTCAAACTCATTGGAATTTAACGTATGAATTATCAAATGAGTCATATGGATATATAAATTTATTGTGCATGTTTATTTCTAGTAATGTGTCACAACTTTATTTATATCCACAAATTGGGAGGTTTTCATAAAATTATTATATATTTTAAAAGTTTTTAATGATGCAACATATATTTTAAATGATGTTTATTATCCTATATCTTATTTATTATTAACTAAATGTTGTAGCATTGTGGGTGCAATGCAAAGAACATGAAATGATATTGTTTCCAAAGAATCTATTTTCATAATGAAATACAATGGTTAAATTATTTTAAATTCATTTCATTAATTAATCTTATTGCATGTGTTTTTGATATTGAAATTAAAATAGATGACTTATATGGTTATTTAATTGTATATTATGGATGTTTAGCTCTTATGGAAGATAATGATATTTATATATAATTAATAATTAATAATGTTAGAAGAATATTAGTAGAATTATTTAATGAATATAAAGATAATATAAATATTGGTACATCATCTTCTTATTTTATTTCTTCTTCTTTTCTTGCTAGTCAAGTGGGAGATGACCAAAATAAAATTAGTATTGGTAATTATGTCTTATTGTAAAGACAAAAAAGACCTCAAGAATCATCCAGCTCATCTCCCTAACTTGACATTTATTAACCATTGTTTTTGAATTTGATGATAACAAATTTGGAAAAGATTTTCTAGTCCTTGAATAATGGAGTCGACACTAGTGTGATAGTGTAGCTTGATGTTTATACACTACAACATGGCTTCTGACATTTAAAAGTCACATAGGATAGGACAAATTTAAACTAATAAACCATCAACCATCCCGTAGAATAATTGGTGAGACATAACCATCCCAAACTGTATAAAGGCATCCAGAATTTATTCCTTAGGATCTTCTTGTATCACTAGTTGTGAATCATGATTTACATGTGGTGCCAAACATTGTATAAAGAATTTATTCCTTAGGATCTTATTTTCTTGTATCACTAGTTGTGAATCGTGATTTACAGGTGCTAAATCCTATATAAAGAACATCAAGTATAGTTTCACCTCTAACATGGATCCCCCTATTTGATTCTCGAGAATAAAAGAATATCACTAGTGCAATTCCATTCATCATTTTTTTATCTACATAAGCTAAAGCCCATAGCATTGGCAATGTCTCTGGCATAAATGCATGGAGGATTTATAGTTGATATAGGATCATGTGGAATAAGATTTGATTCTCTAAGCAATTCAGTTCAAACAAAGAAATTTCGAACAAAAGGATTAGAACTCGTTGATAAGAAAAGAGAGAAAACCAAAGCAATGTCAAGAGCTTCATCAATCCGCTTTTCATCGATAGATGAAGCTTTGTCTTTATCTTCTCGTGCCAGATGCAATAAAGGACTCATCCTTTTTCCTTCTTGCGAACCACGAGAGAGCTTGGGATCTTCCTGTATCACTAGTTGTGAATCTTGATTTATAGGTGGTGCCAAACCCTGTATAAATAATTTATTCCTTAGGATCTTATTTTCATGTATTACTAGTTATGAATCGTGATTTATAGGTGCCGAACCCTTAATAAAGAACATCAAGTATAGTTTCACCTTTAGCATGGATCCCCCCATTTGATTGTCAAGAATAAAAGAATATCACTAGTACAATTTTATCTTAAAGGGTATGACAAGGGGGAGTACTTTTTTTTTCCCAACCCTTGCACTAATTGCTAAATAAAATTTTTCAAGTCAAGTTTCAACGAAAGCTGTTGAATAAACATTTAGTGCAAGAGGAAGTATTTTGAATGAGACTCGATCATCCATGGCTCCTGAATCATTGGAGGCTCAAACATGCGTGGATGATTGGTCTAGAGTGACATTAAAGACACAAGAAATTGAAAGTGACACAAATGAAGATTTATCTAACTTCATAATTAATGTGAGAACTTCAACTTTCGATGTTGGAAGTGATTAATTTTTTAAGGTAAAAAAGGGTCTAAATTTTTAAAAAGTAAGAGAACTACTTTGATTCCTTTAAATCTAAAGAAAATATGTAGGGAATTTTATTTTTAGTAAGAAAATTAAGTTCAAACCTTTTCATTTTTTAATTTTTATTTTTCTAATTTAATTTATTAATTCAATCTTGTAAATTTTTTTATGTGAACCAATATATATAAACTAACTTAATATATTTGCTTTAATTTTATTTCAATGTTTTTGAATTTTTTTAATTTCAAGTTAACTTAATTTATTTTTAGTTAACTAGTCAAGTATAATTTTTTTATATATAATTTTTAAGTAAAAAAATTATTAAAATATCATAATTTTTATTTCAACTTTAATGTAATTTATTTGTCCTAAAAATTAATTTTTTAATATATTATTTAAAAAAATTAAACCGAAATACTAGTCCTGAAATCACCCTGAACCTTCTATGTGTCCGGTTTCAGTCCAGTTTCACAAAGGTTGAAATTGTGAACTGCCGATTCCATATCCTTGGCTAGGCCTAGAAAAAATTAATGGTTTCTTATTATTTTATGTTTAATAAATGTACAACCTTTTAGTATTATTCTATGTTTCATAAATATAAGATTTACATAACCATTTTATTTACTGTCACATAGATTAGTTTAACATATATAGATATATAATTCAATTATCATTTATTTTAGTTGTAAAAATTATTATATAATAATGACTAATAAAAAATTTTAGATATAATTTTTTTTGTGCCAAGTATGGATTCAGACCTAGTTATGTACAGATGCAGATGGAAGGATAAGAACTTGAAGCAAGTTAGAAATATTATTATTAATTTATATTCTTGGATAATTTGATATTTTAATAGTTGAATTTTATAATGTTATAATGATAAATTTTAATGTGTAAACATAAAATTATTATTTCAAATTTGAATTTTAAAATTTAAAATTTTACATTGTTTGTATATTTTATTTATTTTTGATAATATTTTGTAATTTAAAAGTTAAACATGTCAAAACATGTTGCTATTTTGCTATTGTGTTTATAATGTGTATCTAAAACCCATTTAGATCTATGGAAGTTAAATGGGTTACTAAACTGACATGTAATCTATTATTTAATCTTTTTTTTTCTTTTGAATTTTAAGGTTTGACACGACTAATTAAATGAATTGTATTCAGATTAAACTTTTTCATATTATAATCGTGTCTTAACATAACTCGATTATGATATGCTGATATGAATTGTCAGCCATAGCCATAATTATAAATATATCAACTTAAAAATAAAGAGGAGAAAAGTGTAAATTATTTTAAATTTCAGGGCCAAAATATAATTTTGGTCAGTGCAACATTAGTCGGCTAAAGTAGTAATTCACTCCTGAACTATAATTCAAAGTGCAATTAACCGCAAAATTAACCTTTTTGGCTTTTTACTCCAGAAAGATGCAAATTTTGGGAATGTACCCCATATTTTCGTCAAAATAAGAGTGCACTGCACTCTCTAGAAAAAAGTTATTATTTAAATGATTAAAATTAACAAAATTATATTTTAAATAATAAAATAAACCCCATTTTATTTCACCCTCTCATCAAAATAAACCCTTCCGCCTCCAAACCCTTTTTTTTTTTGTGGTAGATGACGCTGCCCACCACATCCTCCATTGTTTTCTCTGTAACTCAATTGCTTGCCTTCGTTCACCTAAGAGGTCTTTGATGTTGAGTCCACAACGGCATTGAAGATGATCACCGCTCTGCCCGCAGTCTCCCTCGCCGTCCAGTCTTCTTTTTCCCAAGTAACAATTTTCATTTCTTTTTATGGCTCTGTTTCTTAAGAACAGGGACGCTCGTAAGACCGATGTTGCACTGAATATCCACATTGACATTTGCTCAGTTCCATGTGTTAAGCTCCTCATTTGTTCTGCTGTTAGGTTAGATGTGTGACCAGACTCATCGGATCCAGCTCTGGAAGTAGTAGCTTGCCTACTTTTTGGAGCACCAGTATCCTCTCCTTCACTGTCCGAGAATACATCATCTTCATTCTCAGACTTTTGTTTGGTTGGAATTAACTGCAACACCAGATTTGGGACCATAACCTGAGCCTGTAGTACTCAGATCCCTTATTGGAAGAATCAGCTTTAGAACTTATTGGTGAAGTACCACCATAGTCAATAATCACAAATTCAACCTGGAAGCCCGGTTAAGGCAGCTTTCTCTGCAAAGCAAAATCAACAGGCCAACAAGATACGGCACTGTGAAATACAAAAATCTAACTTACTGTTCGAGGTATCTGCTGAACAAGATGAAAATAAAAGATACCATCATTTACCTTGTCAAAACCATCAAGATCATATGCATCTAGTGTTTTTCTATTCTCTGTCATTGTTGTATTTAACCAACTGAAAAGCCGAGAAAATAAAAGGAGAAAGATTACTCGGTCTCAAGAATTAAGAGTACACAGACAAAACAATAGAGAGCTTCTAGGGCTCCATATATATGAATGACAAAAGAAAAAAAAAACACCTTTCAAGTTTCATTCATTAACTGGCATGATGCTTTATGCTATAATTTTTTTTGCTAGTTGCTGATCTCTAAATATTTGTTGCTTCAAAGATACTTTTTGGATTTTTATCTTATTATGCTATAATTTTTTTTTGGTAATTTTGTTGATGATAATGGTGTAGGTGGAAATTTTTAGGTGGTCCTATTGGTGGTTTTGGGTAAATTTGGTGCGGTGTTGTGTGGTGGTGATGCCAGTGGTAGTATTGAGTGGTGATGATGTTGCTATTGGTTGTTATTGAGTGGTGGTGGTGGTGGTTAATGATGGTGATGTAGGTGGTGTGGTGATTGATGATGGTGCAGGTGGTGGTTGTGCTGGTGTGGTGACGACGACGATGGTGGTGGTGGCAGTGGTGCTGAGTAGTTTTTTTAATTATCAAAATGAGATTCAATTTTATGGAGAAAGAATAAGAAATAATTTTTTATTTTTTTGTCTATTCATCTTACTTGTTCCACCATGCGTTTGTATTTCACTTTCTTAGATTTGGGGTAAATTGCAAATCTTTCTGGAGTAAATAGCCAAAAAAATTAATTTTGGGTTAATTGCACTTTGAATGATAGTTCACGGGGTATATTGCTACTTTAGCTGCCATTTTCCTGCCTTACAACACACGACAGAGGAGGCGGTGTAATTCAATTAGTAAGGGAAGACGGCACTAAAATTTCAAGTCTGCAATGGCATTTCTGTTTAGCAAATTTCAGGAGGTGTTTTAACTCTTTCTTTTAGCGTAATTTACTGTACTTGGTATAGTTTAATTCGATTTCACATTAATTCAATGCATGATGGAGTATTTCGGTATGTCGCTTTGAGTGGATTTTCAATTTTTTTCTGAGAACAAGGGAAATGAAGTGAGGAATTTAATTAAAAAAATGATCAGATTTAAGGAGTTTGAACATAACTAATGAATTATAAACTTCAATGTAATTGTTTGGTCCATCTGTTGAATATAATTGAATCTTGTATGTAATTTCAGGCTGTGAAAACTCTTGCAAAGAGTCCCATGTTCACAAGAGATCCAAGGCAGCTGCAATTTGAAGCTGACATAAATCGCCTTTTTCTGTATACAAGGTGTGTGTCTCTTTGTTCTTCAGTTGGATGTGATTTCCTACTTTCGAATGAAGAGTATTGTCAATATAAGCTTCATTTACATTACTGTTCACTCGCTGCAGTAACTTGGCTTTTGAGATATGTACTCTACAAATCATTTGATTGGTTGAAAACCATGTGGCCAATATTTCCCAAAGATTTCAGTTATTCATTTACTTTTGAGATTATTGTAAACATTATGCATTGCACGCTGATTCTTCTCTTGATAATGTTATCTCAACACTTGCACTTATTTTAATACTTGCCAACAAAGACTGAAAAATTTCCTGGAAAAATGTTTGCCATTAAATGAAAAATTGTGGTTTCTAACTGACTAAGTGATGCCAGAAGAGGCATATTTATGTCGTGATAAAATGTCCAACTGTTACTTCTCTTGATATATTTTACAATTATTAAAACCATGTTCACAGTGTGAGGCATAGCTATTTCTAACTTACAAAGTCAAGAAAGGCCACCATAGTATATTCTTATCCTGAAGACCAATCATGGTTGTTTATATAGCAAAATGCAGAATACATGGTTTTGGGTTCTATCAATCTTATTCAGTAGTGTATCCTAGTGCTTGACCTCCACTGGATGTTGCTGGCGGGGTGGTTGAGGAGGGAAAGAACCTAGTGCCCAAAGGGATAGCAAGCCTTGTAGTTATCTTCTTGTTTGGATGCATTTTCGTCAATTAAAAAAAGTTAACATGTATTACTGGTAGTAAATGTGGATTTTCATAAAGTAATGGACTGTTCAACTACTGTATAATGATGTATGTATGCCCAAACTGTTTTCGTCTTGATAAATGATGCAATGCTGGATATTGTTTTTTAATCCCGCAATTGTGAGTATCATGGTGACATAATCTTAAGGTTGTAACTACTGATGAGCCCTGATAATGTAAATGTTTAATGCTAAAATTTATTTTCTTTGTTTCAGAGTTTCATTTTTTTTAAAAAAAAGAATAAAATCTCATGCTGTTAAAATGCTCGTAAAAAATCTCAAATCAAAGAATTGCAAATGATATTCTGTCTTTTTGTTTTAATAGTACACTCAAATTTCATGTGTGTGTGCATGTGTACATTGTATTCTTGCTCTTCTTTAGGTTTTCAAGAAGTAATCTGAGGTGGCATTTTGAGATTCTCTTGTTTTAGTATTCTTAGTTATATAGGTTTTCTCTAGCTGGTCTCTAGTTTGTGCAATTGGATGCCAATTATGCTAGCTGCAATATCTTCTGAGTGCCTTGAATTGTTCATGGAATTTTTTTTGTAGCTACAATCGTTTGGGAAGGAATGCTGAAGATGCAGATGTTGAAGAGATAATTAAGATGGCTAGTACAGCTTCTGTTGCTGATCAGCAGTTGCTAGTACAAGAAAACATCCATTATCAAATAAAGAATTTCTGCACATATATGGATGAAATTCTTCTTCCTGATATGAAGAAAACAAATGAGCAGGGTGAAGCACTAAGACGACCAGATCCTGTGCCTCACCGAAGTGGCCTTAGCTTTGCAGTTGGAAAGACTAATCTACCTATTGACTGCCCTGGTGAGTTAACATTCCTTGTCTACTTCTCAATTTTCAGGAAGACTTTTCCCATTTATTTTCTTAGCTAATCTCATTAAAATTAATGTCCTTTCTCAACCTCACCCCCCTCTAGCTCTCTCCTTTTCTATTTTAATTAATTTTGTAAGCTGACTTGCATTCTTAGATAAGAAATTGGTTAAATAGAGGGAATTGAGTCAATATGATGTCATTTAAGTTTGAACATCATTTTGAGGTTTGAGACAATCCTGTCTCAGTTGTGATTGATATTTATCATTTCAGAGAAGATAATTTTTTTTTTTCGTTGGTGGGAATTGGGAATTTTGGAATCAGGGAAATTTTATATATGTTTGGAAAATCTAGGCATTGACACAAAAAGTCGACTACAAACATTTTACACTGCTTTGTTTGTCTGTTATTTGATTCAACTTTTACATAGGTTAGTGGTACTATTGCACAGGATCACTGAACTCTTATATGGATTTTAGGGATTGAATTGGAGAGGTTGTGGTTTGCTAAGAGTTCAACTAGAAGTGTGATTTTGTGGGCATTGCTTGTCATATGGTTGGTTTTTGGCTGTCTAGTTGATGCAGGTGGTTATAGGAATCTCTAATTGCCACTTTTAAGTTAAGTCTTCTGGGAATAATGTATGATAAGTAACATGTGTTTTGCACTTTATAACTTGAGGAGATTATTATGCTACTTGAGCACCATGTGGTTTATCCAATAGTTAGTCTCTTAAATCAATCAATGGAATTCTGCATTGTCTGCTACTAAAAAAAGTTGAATTTCATAATTTAACGCCACATGACTTTAGTACTCCTTTTGTTCATTGCTAGTTAGCTAAGAACATTGAAAGAATTGAAACCTACAGCATGTATTGGAAGAACATTGCCTTTGCAACCCTCTGCAGGTGCATCTCTGTTTCTCTCTCACTAGTCTATAGAGGGTGATTCACAAGCCTAATCAAGTTGATCTTTTTCCCTGCATTTGGGATCAAGTTAGGGGTATGTTGTTCACCATAGGATTGAAGGAAGGTGACGGTTGCTTTTGGAATTTCTGCCCTTTAGACATGTCTTGAGTTTCAGCTAAGGGCTCATTAGAGAGAGCCCTATGTTCTCTAATTTTTAGGTGTTCACAACCTTAAGGACAATTTGTGCTTGTCTTATTCTATATGAAAATAACCTTTATATAAGTGAGGTAGATTAGGTCCCTAACTTTGAAACCCCACTTGCCATAATTAGAAAAATTTAAATAGGAAAATTCTGAGATTCAACTATAATTAAACACGAAGCAAAATGAACGCAAAGACAGTTTTGGAAATTGTCTTATTCTTCCCATGTGTGAATCTCTTGTAAATCAAGACTGATTTTGAGAACCTAGAGGCTGTATTTTCAGCTGTAACATCACTCTGCTCCTTAAAAATGCATTTTTCCTTAAGTGCAAGTGAAGAAAATTGTTTGTGTAGGGAAGCCTTATCTTTCCAAGAAGCTTCTGCTGGAGAAAGTCCTTCCTAATGAACCAGAACCTGCTTTACCTTTTCCTTAACTTGAGAATCCAAAATAGCTTGAGGATGAGGCCATCTAGTGTAGTAGGCATGGGTTCAAGTCACCAATAAATCTTTTCAAAAATGATACGTGAAAATTTGGGCAAATTTTTGCAGCACGTTGTGACTCTAATTTACAAGCAGTTAAACCAGTCATTTCCAAAATGTGAAAGGACCATAAAATCTTGGATCAATTTTGTGATTCCTCTTAGCAAGTAGCGGTTGAAAATGATGAGGATGTAACTTCAGCAAAACCAAATCAGCCACCTCAAAAGAAACATCTCTATCTCGAGAATCATGATATGCCCTCATGTTTTGTGGAGCTTGCAATAATCTGTAATGCAATTCATCGAAAACATCCCTAGCATGCAATTCATAGCCAACAGCCTCCAACTTAGCAGTTCTAGCACCATACAAAAGGGGTGAGATGGAGGTCGACCTTACACGACTTTGAAAGATGTAGTGTGCAAGGCAGGATGATAGCTAGTATTGTAACAATATCCAGCTCAAGCAAGCTAAGTAACCCACGTTTTTGGCTTGTCACTTGTAGAGCACCTCAAATAAATTTCAGTGGTACAACTGACAACTTCAGTTTAGCCATCCAATTGAGAATGATATGCTGAACTAAAGGACAGCTTGGTGCCACTTAAATGAAACAATTCTGGTAAAAAATAACTAGTAAAAATGACATCACTAACAATTGTTTCTGGCAAACCATGCAACCTAAAAATCTGATCAAAGAACGATCAAGCCACATTAAGAGCAGTGTTTTGGGTACAAGAGGTACAAAATGAGCATATATAGAGAAGTGGTCAAATAGCATAAAAGGATATTTTAACCCTGATAAGGAAGGCTTTCAAAAAATCCATAGAGATATCAGACCAAACCTGATTTGGGGGTGGGAAGGGGTTGCAAGAGATCCGCAGGATGGAGATGCTCTGTTTTACGGTGTTGGCAAACTAAACAAGCATGAACAAATTCCTAAACTTCACGGTTCATGCCTATCCAATAGAAGTCTAAAGCAAGCATGTGGAGAGCCTTTTGATACCTTCATGATGTTGATTGTGAATGGAAGTCATCAAACCATGAAAGAAGGGAAAGTCTTTATGTAACTATAAATAATCTTGAAGGAAAATTCTACTAGTCTTATTCCATATGAAAATAATCTTTAAATAATTGACTCTGAAATTCTATTTGCCATAACTAGAAAAACTTAGATAATGAAATAATATGAATCAACTATAACTAAAAGAGAAGCAAAATAAAAGCAAAGACAGTTTAGGAAATTGTCTTTTTCTTTCCATGTGTGAATCTCTTGTAAACCAAGACTGGTTCTAGGAATGCAGAGGCTGTATTTTCAGCTGTAACAGCTGAGTTTTGTTTGCTCAATCTTGGCTATGCACCTTAAATGAGCTTGAGCTTGCCTCATTATTATTAATGAACAATCTTAAATGTGCTTTAATCAGGTCAAACTCCTAGTTACTCATGAGTGGCTTGGTTCATTTGCAGACTTAATTAGACTTCTCTGCATGTTTAGACTTTATGCTTGTAAAAATTAAGGTGTGCTTGGCTTCTATCTAGTAAAAATATTTGAACTAGGGATTACTTGAGGCTGGGTAGGTTTTACTTATAAAACCTGAATCTGGTGTGGTTTGGGCTGGGGTAGTGTGATACCCACTCTGATTGCATATGGTAAAATTGTTTAACTGTGTTTACTTTTAAGTATCTTAGCATATTAACCTATTAATTTGTAGTCAACTTTTTAAAAGATCTATAGACTACCGAAAATAAAAAGTGAAAGTGAAAATGTACATGGATGAGTGAACACAAAAAACAAATGCAGCATGCTAAAGTAATGAGTTTAAGAAGAAGAAAGCAAATAAAAGAAATAAAAGTGGGTATTACCTGAACTAGGTCCTGTCCCAATCCCAGGTGGGGCACTAGATGCATTTTCTGTCAGGTCAGGTTTGAATTTTGGAAAAATGAACCGAGAGCTAGCAAATAGATATCCCTAATTTTTATCTCCAAATATAGATTAGGTTAATGGTTAGAAGGCACTTGATGCTTCCAACAAGAAGCTTTGGAAAAGTAAGATAAAACTTCAGATATATTTGTAATGGCATTCCGTTTAGGGCACTTGTAATGATTTTATTGTTGAAGTTGAGTTTTGTGTTTGTTCAAATTAGTCACTGAATAAGCGTTTGAATTTTGAACTTGTATCAAATGTTGATTAGATCCATGTACTGAAAAATATAATGCTTGACTCAATTACTTGAGTTGACTCTTTGATGCAGTCAAGTTATGGTGCAATAAGACTTGAAATAATTATTTTTGATTTGAAATTAAAAATCTAATCACTAAATTTTTCGTTTGAATTTCCTTTTTTGGAATAGTTTTGCATTTTCTTCATATTTCTTGAGCTGATGGAATATCAAAAACAATGAATATTTCTGGAGATGAGAAGAATACTGAGGGGTTATTATCTGGCATATAATTGGTCTATCTATTGATAGGAGCCCTTCATTGCATTATTGTGCTAATAAAAAATAAAATTTGAAGATTAATACTTCTTTGAGTTAAGGAGCTAAAAGTACTTTTATACCTTTTTTGATTTTACTGTCCTCATTTATGAAGCAGTTGATAGTGTCAGTGTTATTATTTTAGAAGTCTCAAGTCTATGGGTTAAGTCTAAGAGTTATTCTTTGGTTTAGAATTATTGGTCTTTATTTGTGATACATATTCCTGTAATGCTCTAAGATTCAGCAATTTTTGTTTGTTTGAATTGTGTAATGAATTTCTGATCCTAGAAAGTATGCTTTCCATTATTGATCCTACAAGTTTGATGTTAGCAGTCTGCAATTTTCTTTGCAATTATGAGTTAAAGCAGATATGCTTTTGTCCTAGTGTCTTTTATTCTTCCTAATCCTAATTCCCATTGGTCAAATTTTTTTGATGTACTGAAGCACTTAAAATAAGAAATAGTGGCGAAGCAGCTCTGTATGATTGTTAATAAATAATTCTAGTAAACTGTAAGATTTGTATCTTTAATAAGGTAATGCGGTCAGCGAAAAGTGAAGCCATAGTGAGTTTAACAATTTTACCAACCTTTTTATTTTGTCAGTTTTAGCCAATTTTGTTAAATTAGTTGCAATTTTAGCTAACAATACAAAATTGATTGAAAAGATTGACTTTTTTTTTATTCTTTACAAAAATTCAAACAAAGAAAATTTGGGAAGAAAGATGGGAAAGGGAGGGAGGTGGAAGAGAGAAAGAGGAGGGTTCAGAGGGGAATTGGGAAATATTATAGTATATATATATACACACACCACACACGGAAGGAGGGAGGGGCAGAAAGTAAATGTTTCTTATTTTAGATTCCAGTAAACAAAAAGATTAATGTTTTATTGAAGTTTTCTGTTCTTGTCTAAAATTGCAACTAATTTAATAAAATTGGCTAGCAGGCAAAGTTAAAGTATTTGTTAAAGTTTCCAAAACATGCAAAGCTTTTTATTTTTGGGCCAATAGGCTTTGAGACAATGTGTCACTAATATTTGTGCTTCTTTCTGATGATTTTTAATATATTGCTTCTAGAGCACATTTTCTGTGTTTATCTTGCTGACTTTTTGTCTCGTATTATAAAGTTGTCTTTTGAAGATGATTTGGACTAGATATTTGCAGATTGTGATTCAGATAAAATGTTTGCTGAATAATTGATGGTAATGTGTTCTTAATCTATTGATAGAATTGTGAGGAATTTCATGGGTATGAAGTATCTAAACTTTCACAAATACAGAGGGCAGTTATTTCAACTGATTTATACCCTTCTCATAATTGGTGCTTTTCAACACAGCTATAGCTGAGACTAGGCAATTGAAAGGCGCAGAAGTCTCATCAAGATTGAAGGTTCTCATTGGCTATACCCTTAATCTAAAACCATCACAGATACCCCACAACAAAGTTGGACAAGGTTTATTTGTAGATGGTGAAGCTGATATTGGCACTGTGATTGCATTTGTATCCTGGTGTTATTTACAAGCCAGCTTATTATCGTTATATCCCTGGATACCCTAAAGTTGATGCCTCTAACACATACTTGATTACAAGGTATGATGGTACTGTGATCAATGCCCAGCCTTGGGGTCTGGTGGTGAAACCCGTGAAGCATGGAATGGGATAGATTCCAGAAATTAAGCCTACCATCTTGAATAATGATAAAGGTCTGGATAGGTTTTGGAAAAGTTCTGAGTAAGCCTCTAGAAGGGACAAAAGTTGGTTGTACTGCTGAGGTCCTTGAGCGTAGAAAACCCGTTAGCTTTGGCGCATTTTGCCAATCACCCCGCAAAAGGCATGACTCCAATTGTCATGGTTTGCCCATATGATTTCCCATTGACTGAGAAGAGCATGAGAACCTATATTCCGAACATAACATTTGGCAATGAAGAAGTGACTATGAGAAGATTTGGCAGCTTTTGGTTCAGATCAAAGGCAAAAGATGGTGTGTCTGATGTACCTTTTCTGAAGACTCTTGTCTTGGTGGCTATGAGGGCGCTAAAGTGATGAAGAAGTGTTGTTGAACTTACAGATTGAGCAACTCCACGCAACGCCCGGAATGGTATAGTCCAGTAGATGAAGAGGAAGATCAAAGGAGATGGAGCTAACGAGTGAATGTCGATAACGTTTTCTCAGCATCCTTGGGCCCCCTGTTTTTGCATTATTGTGTGTGCATCTCGAAAAATACTTAAAGCAGCTAAACTTCACATTCAGTTATTTGTTTTGAGGTGTTGAACTCCTCCAATTCTTAGCCTCTTCAACAGTTATAATAGTGAGTTGCAGATTAGAAGCTTGGTAGCACGGATATGAACATGAGGATACTGGGAAACAGAGATTCAGACATTGGAAAACGACTTCTAATTGAAGTGTTTAGGTAGCACAGAGAAACCGCAACACAAACACGGAGAAACACTTATTAATTGATATGTCCATGCATCATAGATTAGAAGAGCATGATGGGTTGTTTTATGGGATTGAACATAACTTCGTTCTTATGACCCTTCATAGATGGAACTTTCTTATTGCTAAACTGAAACTGATGCTTACTATAAGTGCTAGCTAATCATTGTTGTCGCATAATAGGGCTTTTAGAAGATAATCACAGATAATCACCCATTTGTGACTCATTTATTATTCGAATAAAGTCAATTTAGCTCCTGAATTTTTTGTCCAGGACCAAATTATATTCTTTTACAACTTTTTGTATCAATTTAGCACTGAGGTCAAATTGGCCTCTTGACATTGCAGTTAGCTCCTTACTTTTTAACAGATTTATAAAAACAAAAATACCCTACAGAGTAGAGGCATTTACAATTGAAAATTTTTAATTTTTTAAAGCATATTAAGTATAATTTATTTATAGCTTGTAAAATTTTAAAAATTTAGTACATTATATTAATATATTAATTTAATTATTCATAAATATTTTTGGTAGTTTTTAATATTCAATTTTTATTTATTGATAAATTAATTTCATTTTTTAAAATTTATACATGACGCTCAAATTTGTATATAAGTGTATAATTAATGTGTATTGATACAAAATACATATATACAAATGCTATCAGCTTTATAAATTTTAATATTAAAATGGTAAAAGAATAATGATAAACGAAAGCTAAATTTTATAGTAATATTATTATAAAATATAACTGTAAAAGTACAATGATAAACAAAAGCCAAGTTCAATAGGAAACTTCACAAGACTATCAGTACTTTTTCTGTACAGAAATCCACTTTCGGGAACTCTCCCTTCCATGAACAACATTACTCTCTTGGAAATGTTCCAGATATATATGCCATGACAACAGATGGACTGGAGCTTTTATCAAAATGTGTTTGCGTTGACGGTCCAACTTCTAGATTTTGCTGCTGCTGAACAATAATATTTCAATGGTCACGTCCCAAAAGCTTGAAAAATTGCAGCGGTTTATTGGGATTTTCAGTACAGGGATACCAACTCACAGGAAATATATCGACAGATTTCGGCACATATCCACTCCTGAACCATATGGATTTAAGCGACAACAAATTCTGGGGTGAGCTTTCATGGAAATGGGAAAATTTTCACAAATTCTCAACCTTGAAAATCTAAAAGAATAATCTCTCTGGCAGAATACCAGCTTCACTCCAAAAGGCGACTCAACTGTGTTCCCTGAACCTTTCATTGAATCAACTTGAAATGAAGATGAAGTTGTTAATACTTTCTCTTGATGATAACAAACTTTCAGGTGTCATCCCTTAAGAAAATTAAATGTTATCTGATCTCGATCAACTCAGCCTCGCAGCAAACAATCTAAGCGGACCGATCCCCAAGCTGCTAGGGGACTGCTCAAAACTATTTGTTCTTGAATCTTAGCAACAATAAACTTTCAAAGAGTATTCCTTCAGAGATGAGCAATTTATACTCTTTAAAAAAGTATGGATTTTAGCAAAAATTTGTTGGCAGGGGAATTATTGCAGCAGTTCAGGGAGTTGCAAAGACTGGAGATGTTGAACCGCACCCACAATTTGTTATCAGGTTCCATTCCAACCATTTTCGGTAAATTTTTTGGCTTAATTAAAGTGGATATATCCTACAATGCGTTTAAGGGCCAAATTCCTGACATTAGAGCCTATCGTGAGGCTCCATTTGGAGCACTTAGAAACTTGGAAACAATAAAAATCCATTTAGCAATAATAATACCATACTAAAGGCTGTGTATTCAACAAACCCTATAACAATAAAGCAGTCAGTGTTATTGCTTTTCCTCTCTTGGATGGTCTTTTTATACTGTTTGTCTTGGCTGGACGTTTCTTCTTCATCCTCCGCAGTAAAATCATAAACATAAAGGCCAAGTAAGAGTGCTCGGAATGGAGATTGATTATGTGTGATTTGCATTAGTTTTAGGTTGTTTGATATTTAGAATAGGTTTTTTTTTTTGAAAGGAGGTTTTCTTTTTTGATTTATAGTTTTTGAGTTTTATTCTTGTTTTGTAGATAAAGGGGTATTAGGAATGAAGAGGGCAATGTTTAAAGTGCCAATTAGAGTCAAAGTTGCTCCTGGCATCACAGTTTTGAGGCTGCCATCGCAGGACAAAGAGCAAAGGGGACAGAGTTGCCGATGCGATCGCAACTTACTGCAGGGTTTTGTAATACATTAAAAAGCGGAAATTGTAAAAGTAAATTTACAAAACTCATCTGAAAATCCATACAATTCGATTTGATTTGATGAAAAGGATTAAAAATTTTTTTACCAAGATGAATCAAATCAGCAAGAATGTTGAAAAGAAAAGAGCGAGTTCACTTGATGACACTCTAACCTAGAGTTTTCTGCATATAGGATCTAGATTAGACGTGTACATTATTTAGGCTATAGAGGATTTTGACTCTAAGTATTGCATGGACTATATACAAAGTGTGCTTCCAGCAAGTCGAGTAGTGACTCTGAAGAAGTTTCATCAATCATAGATGGCTGATCTGAAATCATTTAAAAGTGAGATTTGAGCAGTAATGGTTATATGCCATCGAAACATTGTGAGATTACATGGGTTTTGTCACATTCCAAACACTCATTTCTGGTTTATGATATTATGGGAAGAGGAAGTTTGAGAAGTCTTATAAGCAATGAGGAACAAACAATGGAGTTAGATTGGAATAAGAGGCTAAATGTTGTTAAAGGAATAACTAATGCATTGGACTACATGCAACATGATTGGGCTCCTCCAATAATTCCTTGGGACATTTCCATCAATAATATTTTGCTGGATTCATAATTAGAGCCCTTCCTCTCTTATTTTGGCACAGCTAGATTCTTAGTTTCATAACTCCACAATCGGACCTCATTTGCAGGAAGTCTTGGCTACACAGCTCTAGGTGCCAATCTTCCTTTCTTCTTTTATTGATTTCATTATATATCAATTTGTAGCTTATTATGTTATTGCTACTTTTATTCTAAGTTCATTTAATTTTTCAATTAAAAAAATTAAATATATAAATATATATTTTATACTTAAACATTAAAAAATATATTTATTACTATTAATTAATAGTATAATTGTAAATTATTTAGTATAATTAAGAAAAACATGAAATCACTTTTTTTTTTACTTAGGAAAAAACTAAAATATGCGTGTTTCAAGTTAGAAACATATTTTAATTTTTTAAAAGTTGTAAAAACATTTCCGAAATGTTTTTTTCTAGTAGTTTTAAAAGTTTCTAACATGGGAAAAGCCTTTTCGTGCAACATAGTTTTATTTTTTGGAAGTTTTTTGCCTACGTTGAAATATTAGTAATTGATATTCGTATCACCTTTCAACATGCAAATGTTAACAAGAAAATTTTGTCTATTCTGAACAATAGTTAGATTTGTAACATCTTTATACTGGTCACTTTTTTATTGATTAAATAAAAAAACTTAAAATACATAACACAAATTTAACCATTTTGAGGCAACCTAGGACCTAGGTTTGAACCTTGGCAACGTTCAAAAAGTATCCTTGGCTGCTCCTAAGGATAAGGGACTCCTTGTGGGTTTCACAGTAAGGTAAATTCCCTCCTTCCTCTTCTAATAATTAATAACTAATAATCGTGGAGCTGATTGTGGTATTAACAATACGACATTAATTCAAAAAAAAAAATCAACCGTTTTTCTCTGTTTGACCTGATTGTGGTACTAACAACACGACATTAATATAAAAAAAAAATCA
>CANTUR010001178.1:20000-32500 GCA_947683625.1 Mallotus nudiflorus
TTTTTTTTTTTTTTATATATAAAAAAAAGAATTTCAAATATTCTTTATATTTTAGAATTTATAACCTTTTTTTCAAATTTATAACCTTTTTTTCAATCAAACAAAACGTTTGTATCACAACAAATCTAAGAAACCCATCACTTGAATGAAGAAAAAAAACCAAATCAATGGAACAGGAATAAATAGATCCACAGAAAAGACCCAATTACCTCAGATCGTATTATATTTAGTTGATAGACTGTTGTCAATATAAATGTGAATAGATTAAGAAAAAAATACACAATGACGAAAACAAAAGAATGACTTGCATTCAATTTAACTCAATTTAACAATTAATTAAATAATATAAAATAATATAAAAATATAAATAATAATTAATAATTGAAATTAAATAGTATTAAAAATTGAAATTATAGTATTAAAAATTGAAATTAAATAGTATTAATTAAATAGTATTAAAATATGAAATATAGTATTAAATATAGTACTAAAATATTAATACTAAAATATTAATATTAAATAGTATTAAACAGAATTAAATATAATATTAAGTATATTATAATATTAAGTATATTTAGAATATTAAGTAATTTATATTATATTAAGTATATTTATATTTAATATAATATAATTAGAATAATATATAATAGAATATAATTAGAATATAATATTTTATATATTATATAATATAATATTTTTAAGTTTTTAAGTAAGATTTAAGTAAGAAAAAAAAAAATACGTATGAATTCTGTATGAATAAAGTATGAATAGAACAAGAGAAGGGGGGATAAAGAAGTTCTGTAACCCCCTTGCTTAAAATTAAAATATCATGAACAGTTCCTGTAGGTTGAGCGCCTTTTTCAGGGAAATATAGAATAGCAGGAACATTTAAATTAAATAGGTTTGATTTTTTAGAGGATCATAAAAACAAAACCCACTTTCCGAAGATCTCTATCTTCTCTTCGGGTTCCTTCTCTTCGGGATCGAATATCAATTGCAACGATTCGATAAACGGCTCATTGGAATAGCGATAGAAAAAAAAGACCCCCCGTAGAAACGTATAAGAAGTTTTCCCCTCGTACGGCTCAAGAAAAATGATTCAAAGTTCTGTATATGTCTAGAATTATAGCATCAATCAAATAGATCGATAAAATCATCAAATCAATTAAACTGCGATTTAAGTCCTTTTTCTTCTTTTTTTTGTTTACCAAAAAGGAAAAAATCGTCTGTACCCTCCTAACTCAAGTTGGATAACTTTCAAATAGCTCAAAGAGAACCCTTTAAGTTTAAGCGTTTCATTTTTCATTTATTGATTTCATTTATTGAGTGATCTCTAATGCCCTTTCTTTTGTTTCGCTTTTTTATAATAATAATAGAATGTATCATTCTAATCTAATTGTTGAGACAATTGAAAAGGGTATTTCCTTGTTCCAGGATCCTTTATCTTTGCCTTGAGTCGTTGGGTTTAGACATTACTTCCGGGATCTTTAATCGTTTCAAAATGGTAGCAACATACCACTTTTTGTGATTTCTTTCTATTAAAGACTCAGACTAACACAATTGATTCCCGTGTGATACACTTTTTTAATTAAAAGAATTTGGTCAATTCCAACAAACCTTATTCTTGGACTTGAAATTTGCCCGAATTGGATCCTTTCTCTTTCGATATTGAAAATATACTTACGAACTTGTTACAACTTATTGATTAGGACTAACCCTGGATTCTTGCTCCTAAGAAATCAATCAATACTTTCTACTCGAACTCCATCATGTACTATTTACATTCCAACGGAATAAAAAACGAAGGTTCTAGTGTATAACAGAACAAACGATGTCGAGCTAAGCACTTCATTCCTATATGCTAATATGCTAATATATAGGATGGGTGTAAGAATCCACAACTGATCGTGTCCTTCAAGTCACACCTTGCTTTCTACCACATCGTTTCAAACGAAGTTTTACCATAACATTATTTGAGTTTTGAATTGGTTCAACCGGCACATAGTAATCTCCAATTTGAACTTCTATTGGGCAGTTTCTGTTTCTGAAGAAGTGTCAGAAACAATTCAAATTAATCCCATATTTTATTGTATGAATATTTCTTGATTTTCAATTCTAATTTAGAATAAGACAAAAGACAAAGAAATAAATTCTTTTTGAATCCTCAAGTGACTCCATAGAACGGATTTGCCTATCTCACATTTCTTCGAGCCCCAAGGACTCATAAAAATCATTAAAAAGATTTCATTACTAAAGAATTGTTACTGAAATTCGTTATGGATATTCTATGTTAAATATTGAAATTAAGTTAAGTAAGAGATGACAAATTTTTTACATGGAAACAAAGGTGTTAATAAAAAAAATGTAAAAATACATACATATAATCATTTCTTCATTTTATTCATTTTATGAGTAGTTTATTTGACTTGAGTCTTTCTAAAATTTTTCCTAAATCCTAAAGTAAAATGAAAAGTGAATAGGATATATGAGTCAATCCCGCCCCCACTGTTAGATAGATTTAGAATTATTCATTAAAGCAAAAGACAAAATATCTCAAAATGCGGTTAGTTAAAAGAAACTACATATGAAACGAAACTTATGTAGTTTCTTTATTTGTTAATGCGATTTTCATTTTAACAGGCACAGGCATTGAAATAGATATCTTTCATTATTAATACTAATTAATTTCTATGGACTTCCCGAATTCAATTCTGTGGGGGATGATAAATCAAATAAGGAAAGATCTTTTTTTTTTATATATAGAATAGCTGGGACGGAAGGATTCGAACCTCCGAATAGCGGGACCAAAACCCGTTGCCTTACCGCTTGGCCACGCCCCATTTGAATTTCTATTCAACACTAATAAAAACTAATATTGGTATTAGTTCTTCGTCAATTCCCACCAAATATCTAGTATCTAGGAAATATATTAGCTTGTTGTTCGAATTTTTCTATGTATAGATATAGAATTAAATTGAATTTATTGATCATAATATATAATTCAATTAAGATATTGTATAAAAATATGATTTCCTCTTTGATTTGAGAATTGCAGGATTTTGGATTAGGTGAGTTTAATAAAGTTTAATAAAGTTTAATAAAGAAGGGTTTTGGTCTGCCTTTCTTTATCTTTATTTATTTTTTTTTTTTCAATTTTTAGATCTTTTATCTTTTATATCAATAACATATTAATAACTCAGTCAAAATAGAATGATCTTCAAGAACAAAATGTTTGTTATGCTTAATATTTTTAGTTTAATTTGTATCTGTCTTAGTCTTAATTCTGCCCTTTATTCAAGCAATTTTTTCTTCACAAAATTGCCTGAAGCCTACGCCTTTTTGAATCCAATCGTAGATGTTATGCCAGTAATCCCTGTACTCTTTTTTCTATTAGCCTTTGTTTGGCAAGCTGCTGTAAGTTTTCGATGAGATCTTTAATATTGCCCTAGAATAATTCATGATTTATTCAAGAAAAAAAAATTATAGCAATTGATAAGATCAGATAAGTCTTATAGTATAAGCTAAGTCTTTAAGTCTTATAGTATAAAGCATAAGCTCTTAATTCAAATATTGAAGTTACTGTATAAATAGTTATTGTATAAATAGAAACATAAATATAAACATAAACGCGAGAATTCTGGATCAACCTACTTTTTTCTCATTCTAAACTTTTTCCATTGCAGATCTTCTTAGAGTCCTTTTTGTAGTCATGAAAAAATATTTCATTTTCCGTATGAAACCAATTTTTTGGCAATGAAAGACTCGACTTTTATTACAAAAGAATTTTTCGAAATTCTTTTCTATTCTATTTCTAGAAAACACTCCATGTCTTGGTGTTAAAATAGAATATGTGGTATAAAAATAGAGAATATATATATGTTTTCCAAACAAAAAAAGATCTTGGAGATTTTATAATGCTTACGCTCAAACTCTTTGTTTACACAGTAGTGATATTTTTTGTTTCTCTATTCATCTTTGGATTTTTATCTAATGATCCAGGACGTAATCCCGGGCGTGAAGAATAAAAAATATATATATATATAATAATAAAATAAAATAATATTAATATATTAATTAATATATTAGAAATATTAGAAATATTAATATATTAGAAATTAATATAATATTAATATATTATAAATATAATATTAATATATTATAAATATAAATAAATATAAATAAAAAATAATATATTAATAATATATTATAAAATATAGATATTCTAAAATATAGAAAATAAAAAAATAAAAGTTTTTCTTGATTTTTCAATGTTCTTAGCATTTTACTATTCTACATTTTAAAATATTTAATTTAATTAAATTAAATAAAGTAAAAAGGTTCGCTAAATTTGAAAGAAATGAAAGAAAAGAAAAAAAAATTCCAAGTCATCGCCGGAGCCGGAAAGAGAGGGATTCGAACCCTCGGTACGGATAACCCGTACAACGGATTAGCAATCCGACGCTTTAGTCCACTCAGCCATCTCTCCCGATTGAAAAAAGATACTTACTATGTTACATTATACAACAAGACAAGTAAGACTTGAAAAAAAAAAAAGACATCTCCAACAACAACAACTTAATATTCCAATCAACCAATCAATATATCAATCAATATACTATATATCAATATACTATATTGATTCTATATATTGATTGATATAATAAAAAAAAAAATGGAAAATGCTCGATTGTCTTACTCGACAAAAGGTTCATTTATATACGATAATCGCATCGTAGCGGGTATAGTTTAGTGGTAAAAGTGTGATTCGTTCTATTAATTCTATTCTAATAGTTAAGGGATCCTCGACTCCATATTCCAATGAAAAACTTTATTTCTTAAAAAGATTTAATCCTTTACCCCTCAATGAAAATTCGAGAAAGAATATACATTCTCGTGATTTGTATCCATTTTTTTTTTTCAATTATAAATTGGAAAAATTGGATTATGAAATTACGAAACATAATTTTGATTAATTGAATCAATACATTCAATCGAATGAGTATAAGTAAAGGATCTATGGAAAAAGAGAGAAAAGTGTATTTCTAATCGTAACTAAATCTTCAATTTTTGCTTTATTTTGTATAGTCGAGATTGAAGCAAAATAAGTAGTAAACGATGACTTTGGTTTACTATATACATCGACATCTTGTTTTAGCTCGGTGGAAACAAACTACTTTTCCTAAGGATTCTTTCAGATAGAAATAGAGAACGAAGTAACTAGAAAGATTATTAAAACCCCACGCGTCTAGAGGGATCATCTAGAAAGCGCTTTGTTTTGACTGCATTAAGACAGAAAGGCTGACATAGATGTTATAGGTCGAATTTTTTTTCGCTCACGTCTTATAGCTGGAAATTCTTTCATATTCCATAAAGGAGCCGAATGAAATCAAAGTTTCATGTTCGGTTTTGAATTAGAGACGTTAAAGATGATGAATCAACGTCGACTATAACCCCTAGCCTTCCAAGCTAACGATGCGGGTTCGATTCCCGCTACCCGCTCTATATCTCTATGCTCTCTAAAAAATCGAGATCATAAATTTCTAATATTTCTATTTAAATTATTTTATATTTTATTTATTTATTTCAATTTAAATAAAATAATTTAATTTGACACTATACACGTTATACGTATTTTATACTACGTTTTATACTACATTTTATATTTTAATATTATATTTTAATAAATATTAATTAATAAATATTAAATTAATAAATATTAATTCTAATATTATAATATTCTAATATTATAATATTAGAATTATATTCTATTTAATTTTCATTAATTTTATATATTATATATTATATTATATTTATATATTATATATATATTATATTATTATATATATTATATTTATTATATTATAATTATTATTATTATAATTTATTATAATTATTATTAATTTATTATAATTATTATTATATTTTTTTATAATTCTATTTTTATTTATATTTTTATATTTAGTATATTTAGTTTACTATTTAGTATATTTAGTTTACATTAAGTTTGTATTAATAAATATTATGTATATAATATTATGTATATATATATTATTATATATTTATATTAATATTATATTTATAATATATCTATATATATATTTATAATATATCTATATATATATTTATAATATATCTATATATATATTTATAATATATCTATATATATATTTATAATATATCTATATATAAATTAATAGAAATTATATTCTATATATATATTATATATAGTTTTATTTATATTATTTATTTTATTTATATTATATAGTTATTTTTATATATTATATATAGTGTATATAATAAATAGTGTATATAATAATATGTAAATGTAAATATTAATTATTAATAGAAAATATTAATAGAAAATAGAATAAGTAATTGTAATAAGAAAAATTGAGAATTCTAATAATCTAATAACAAATTCAAAAATGAAATAAAAAGAATTATATTTATAAAAAAATGAATCATTTTTTACTTTTTACATTTCATATTTAATTAAAAAAATAGGTAATTCCTAAAATTACCTTGCATATTCTTTTTTTATGAACAAAAAAAATGAAAGAAAAAAGAAAAAAAAAAATTGGAATGGAATAGAAAAGCGTCCATTGTCTAATGGATAGGACAGAGGTCTTCTAAACCTTTGGTATAGGTTCAAATCCTATTGGACGCAATTTTTTTTCATATAATACCCATATCCATATAAATTAAATAAAATAATATAATTATAAATATATAAATATAATAATAATATATAAATATAATAATATAATAAAATGAAAATAATATAATAAAATATAATAATATAATAAAATGTAAAATGAAAATTAATATAATAAAATGAAAATAAAGATGATATAATTATAATCTATAATATTTAATAATAAATATTTAATATAATATAATTTAATATTAATATTTTAATATTAATATAATTAATATTAATATAATAATTTAATATTAATATAATAATAATATAATAAATAGAATATAATAATAATATAATAAATATATAATAATAATATAATAAATAGAATATAATAAATAGAAATAGAATATAATAAATAGAATATATAATATATAGAATATAATAATATATATAATATAATATAATAAAAATATATAGAATAAATATATATAATATATATAATAGAATAAATATATATAATATATAATATATAATATATATAATAATATTAATATATAATAATATATAATATAATAAAAATATATAATATATATAATAGAATAAATATAATAGAATAAATATATATAATATATAATATATATAATAATATTAATATATAATAATATATAATATATATATAATATAATAAAAATATATAATATAATAAAAATATATAATATATATAATAGAATATATATAATATAATAAACAGAATATATATATTAAATATATATATTAATATATATATTAATTATTAATATATTAATAATAAATAATTATATTAATAATAAATAATAAATAATATATATAATAAAATATAATAAAATTATATAAAATTTATAATGAAATTTTTATAATGAAATTTATAATGAAATTAATAATTATAATAATATAATTATTAATATAATTATAAAAAATATAATAAAATAAAGATTATTAAAATAAAGATTCAAAGTGATAAATTTCTTTATACTTGCTCCTTTTATACTTGCTCCTGAAGTAGAAAACGTTCCTTCTGTTCTTGAATAGCTTCTTTCAAAAGGGTTTCCGCCTCTTCGGTAAATGTTTTGGTAGAAGATATGATTTCTCGGAACTGGGGTTTATTCGTTTTTAAGTAAGTACGTAACTCAACGAGAAATTTCCTTACTTGTCCAATTTCTAATGAATCAAGATATCCATTCGTTCCAGTATAAATAGTCATTATCTGTTCCTCGACTGTGAGGGGAGCTGATTGGGATTGTTTGAGCAACTCACGTAATCGTTGACCTCTTGCCAATTGATTTTGAGTAGCTTTATCGAGATCCGAAGCAAATTGCGCAAAGGCTTCTAATTCTGCGAATTGCGCCAATTCCAATTTTAACTTACCAGCTACTTGTTTCATAGCTTTAATTTGAGCTGCGGATCCTACTCTTGAAACAGAAATACCCACATTAATAGCAGGCCTGATTCCAGCATTGAATAAATCGGCGGATAAGAATATTTGTCCATCTGTAATGGAAATTACATTAGTAGGAATATAAGCCGAAACGTCTCCTGATTGGGTCTCAACTATTGGTAAAGCAGTCATACTTCCTTCACCTAAACGGGAACTTGATTTAGCAGCTCTTTCCAAAAGGCGTGAATGCAAATAAAAGACATCTCCTGGATAAGCTTCACGACCAGGCGGTCTTCGTAATAGAAGCGACATTTGGCGATAAGCCTGCGCTTGTTTGAAGAGATCATCATAAATGATTAAGGTGTGTCGTTCGCGGTACATAAAATATTCAGCCAGCGCTGCCCCTGTATAAGGAGCGAGGTATTGTAATGTAGCCGGAGAATCCGCCGTTTCGGCTACCACAATAGTGTACTCCATTGCCCCTCTTTCCTGTAAAGTAGTCACTACCTGAGCCACAGAAGACGCTTTTTGCCCAATAGCTACATAAACACATATTACATTTTGTCCTTGTTGATTGAGAATTGTATCTGTAGCTACTGCTGTTTTACCGGTCTGTCTGTCCCCAATAATTAATTCTCGCTGACCACGTCCTATAGGGATCATCGAATCAATAGCAATAAGTCCTGTTTGAAGGGGCTCGTATACGGAACGTCTCGAAATAATACCTGGAGCGGGAGATTCAATTAACCGAGACTCAGAAGCTGAAATTTCACCCCGACCGTCAATAGGTTTAGCCAGGGCATTTATAACACGACCCAAATAAGCCTCACTCACCGGTATCTGAGCAATTCTTCCTGTTGCTTTTACGGAACTTCCCTCTTGTATCATTAAACCGTCACCCATTAATACAACACCGACATTATTTGATTCCAAATTCAGAGCAATGCCTATTGTACCCTCTTCAAATTCTACTAATTCACCTGCCATTACTTCGTCAAGACCATAAATACGAGCGATGCCGTCGCCTACTTGAAGTACGGTACCAGTATTTACAATCTTTACTTCTCTATTATATTGCTCAATACGTTCGCGGATAATATTACTAATCTCGTCGGCTCGAATGGTTACCATGAATATTTCTTCATTTTTTTTTTTTTCAAAAAAAAAAAATAATGCCTACAATAGAAGGACTAATCCGTTATTTCTTTTATCGTTCCAAATATTCCAAGATTAGCATTGATGGTACGTAAATGTAACTCGTCGGTCAAGCAACTATTCAGAGTTCCTAGAGCTCCCTGTAAGGCTTGTCGGAAAACCCGTTGTCGGACTTGATTAATCGTTCTTTGTTGTTCAAAATGAATGGTTTCATTTTTATAATTTTCTAATTGTTCCAAAGTCTTATAAGTTGAATTAATCAAATTCCATTTTTCTCTTTCTATCTCAGAGTATCCATTCATTCGAAACTGATCTGCTTCTATTTCCACTTTCCGTAAGCGGGCTCGGGCTTTTTCCAGTTGCTCAACGGCCCCCTCGCGTAGTTCTTCTGAATTTCGAATAGTATCCAAAATCCTTTGTTTTCGATTATCTAATAAATCGGTTAATGAAAGTAGATTATCTTTCCATTCATTGCAAAACTTCCATGATCCCTTCCCGAACCAAACATGAATCTTTCGATTCATTTGGCTCTCACGCTCAATTCTTATGGGGGAATTCCCATAGCTTTTTTGACTGAAATGAGCCTATCCTCTCTTCTCTATTCATATCAAAATGGATATTCCAAAAAAAATATCGAAATTAATCACTAATCCAAGTCCAAGACCGGAATATTCATATTCGGAGGACTCTTCTGACCAAACAAGTAATTGTCAGTAAAGTTGTTTCTTTTTTTCTTCAAATCCAAAGAATTTACTTTAATGTCCAGGTTATCGACTCAACATTGGATAAGAATGAGTGAAATACCCATTTTTCAAAAAATTTCAAAAAATGGGTTCAAATCTTTTTTCGACATGAGTGTTCTATACCGAAAAAAATTTCCAACTATTCATTTTGAACCTGTTTTTTTTTTTGTTTTTGTATTAACATAATAGTAGAAAGAGTACCTTGCTGCATCTAGACTTTAAACCAACCGTTTAGCTTTAACCATATTAATAGTCCCGCATTATTGGTTGATAGAGAATCAAAGTATATTTACCTTACCCATGAATCACGAATTGCTATAGTTCTTAAAGATGATTTCTTAATTTATTCAGAAGTAATTCGCAGGATCATGCACCCTTTCCTTTCTAGTTAAAACGAAAAAAGCGCAGCTGGTTCAATCCAGCCGATTCTTGAAATAAACAACTCGCACACACCCCCTTTCCAAAAAAAATCAATACACCAAGGACTACACTTAGATTTATTGGATTTGTTGCTAAAATATCGGTATTAAATCCGAAACTCCCGGCGGATGGCCAGTGACCCAAAGAAACGAAAGAATCGGTTACATTTTTCATAGGATCTCCTCTTTTCTTGTCGACTATAAGACAGACTAATTATCTAATTCTATACTAATTATCTAATTCTATATATTTTATATTATTATTCTATATATTTCTAAATATTTCTAATATTTAGATTTTCATATTTTCGTTTTCGATTTATATATATTATATGATTTATATATATATATTTTCTTTTTTATTTTATAGGATTAAACTTAAACAAAAGGATTCGCAAATAAAAGTGCTAATGCTACAACTAGTCCATAAATTGTTAAAGCTTCCATAAAAGCCAGACTAAGCAATAAAGTACCTCGTATTTTTCCCTCCGCCTCGGGTTGTCTTGCGATACCCTCTACAGCCTGGCCTGCGGCAGTACCTTGACCAACCCCAGGTCCAATAGAAGCAAGCCCAACGGCCAAACCGGCAGCAATAACGGAAGCGGCAGAAATCAATGGATTCATGATAAGTTCCTCGCACCAAAATAAAATAAAGAAATGGTTAATGATACAATCAATCAATAAATTATGACTTAATTATTCATCCTATCAATAAGATTTTCATCCAGTCGAAGTAACTAAGAACTCCGAAGTGAAGTAATAATATTAATATTATTGAATCATCAGAACGACTTCGATATCTATTTTTTAGTTCCTATCTACAAAGTTTTTGTGAATTCATACAACTTTTTTTGTTTTTCCATTTCTTTTTTTGTTCCGAATCATTTTTTGAATTCGAACTCTTCGTTCTTTTTCCTGATTGAATCTCTTTATTCAATATTCAATTCACAGTTACAAATGGAAAAAGGGGGGGCTTCTCTTGGAATCTCTATCTAAATTTCCAGTAGTAGGGCAGATTAGATATATCTTTTAACTCATATATAACTAGTTAATACTTAATATTCCATATACACGCCTTTCTTACATAACGTAAACCAACTATTCGTATCTTAGATTCAATCGGATTCTAAAATAATTTTTTGAAACATTCAAAAAAAAAATGGGCTTATAGCCAGTATATATATTACATACACCTAGGTTGATTCCACTCTCCTAAATAACCCATTTCGTTTTTTCTGAATCTCACTTTTCGTAAATTCTTCTCTTCCTTATCATTATTCCACACGGATACAATCAACCTAAATGGAAGAATTCATGAGTCTGAATCATTGCATAGAAGCTTTTGGTTAATCGAAGTTCATGATTTAAGTTCGTATAATTTATTAATTGTTTCTTTTGGTCAATCATTAAATTAATAAATTAAATAAAATCGACTGAAATGGAAATCGCTCTATAGAACCTCGTTTTTTAATCACACATTGTAATGTAAATAAATAAAGAATTCTTATTCAAATTATAACTCCTAAGAAGAGAATATTCATTGGAAGAAGGTATAAATGGTCAAAATGAATTCTAGGAAAAAGATCTTTTAGATCTCTTTCCTTTTTTTACAATTTAATATCGTAATCTTTTTTTCCTTTATTACTATTCCTTTAAATCTTTTAAATTGTATAGACCTTTTCTTTTTGTCGATTTATGTGTATATTTATGTGCCCTGAGTGTAAGTAGATTATCTTGAACAAGGCGTAGATTGCCTTACACTAAAAGCTAAAAAAAAGACCATTTTGAAAATTAGTCAATGATGCCCTTCCATGGATTCGCCTATATAAGCCGCAGCTAAAGTTGCAAAAATAAGAGCTTGAATACCACTTGTAAATAACCCAAGGAACATGACAGGTATAGGAACCACTAAAGGTACTAAAGAAACAAGAACAACAACTACTAATTCATCCGCTAATATATTTCCGAAAAGTCGAAAGCTAAGTGATAAGGGTTTTGTGAAATCTTCTAAAATGTTAATGGGTAAAAGGATTGGAGTTGGTTGAATGTATTTACTGAAATAACCTAATCCTTTTTTGCTAAGGCCCGCATAAAAATATGCTATTGACGTAAGTAAGGCTAAAGCA
>CANTUR010001178.1:37500-40000 GCA_947683625.1 Mallotus nudiflorus
CAATCCCAATATCTTGATTTCGAATGGCAATGCAGCGTAGACCCATATATATATTGTCTGCTAATACACGACCAATTAATGTTTGAATAAAAATTCTTTCCGACATCATCCCATTTCGAGGACTCGCAGAGATCCCTCGGGTGGTGCCACAATCTGTTCTACGTACAACAATGTGTTGAACTACTTCAACAAGTCTACGCGTAAGATATCCAGCATCTGAGTTCGTACAGCAGTATCGACAACCCCTTTTCGGGCTCCGTAGCAAGAAATGATATATTCTGTTAAAGATAGTCCTTCGCGTAAATTGCTTTGAATAGGTAAATCAATCATTTGTCCTTGCGGATCCGACATTAATCCTCTCATCCCTAATAATTGGTGTACTTGAGATGCATTTCCCTTCTCAGCTCCTTTTGGGATTTTTTTTCTCCCCTAGCTCCTGAAAAAAGACATTATATGGACTGGATTAAAGGGGTCCGTCATCCTAAAATTTAGATTCATTCTTGTCGCAAATATTCACTTGTAGCATACCATATCTCAATAGATTGGCGTAATTTTTCTATCGCATGTACATTTCCATAATGATAGTGTTTTTCCAAAATCAAACTTTGTTGTTCAGCATCTTGGACTAGCCATCCCTTAGAAGGTATTGTTAAAAGATCATCAATGCCTAATGAAATGGATGTAGCAGTGGCTTGCTGGAAACCCAGAGTCTTTACTTGATCCAGGATGTGTGATGTATATGCCATTCCAAAATGATCTATTAATCTGCTAATAAGTCGTTTACTGACAGTTCCATCTATCACTTTATTGTGAAAGACCAGATTGGCCCGTTCGGCCATAAGTACCTCCATATTCCGCTGAGTAGAGTTCGACAATGGATTTGAGTCAATGATTGGAAACTTCCTTTTCTCGATCTTTATTTGTATAGAAATTCAGGAACTATGGTCCTATCTGAACCGAAGAGGTCGGAATTCATGCCGGTGTCATAGAATTACTTCGCTTAGATCCCTATGATTAGATACCATCTGAGCCGGCTTGGCAAAACCCTTGTATAGCTTCTTCGATTTCTCGATAAAGAGAAATATGACCAACAGTAGTTCGAATGTATATACAAAGAATTTCTTTGTTTATATTTCTTACTATTAGATAGTGCTCATAAATCTCATGATAGGTACCCAAAGATTCATAGTGAACTTCGACGGGAGCTTCTCTTGAAGCAATAGCGCATTGATCTAGTTGCCACCGGAGCCACAAAGGACTATCTAAATTGATTCTTTTCTGCCGATAAGCGCCAATTGCATCATAGGAATTCGAAAAAAAGGATTCTTTCATATATTGATCGTTATTATCGTCAATTCTTTCATTTTTATAATTTCTGTGATTACATGGATTATACCTATTTGCACAAATACCCCGGCGATTCCCGCTTGTTAATACATAGAGCCCAATAAGCATATCTTGAGTTGGTACGGAAACGGGATCTCCAATAGCTGGAGATAAGAGATTCATATGAGAAAACATAAGTAAACGAGCCTCCGCTTGAGCCTCCAACGATAAAGGTACATGAACAGCCATTTGATCCCCATCAAAGTCTGCATTGAACCCCTTACAAACTAATGGATGTAAACAAATAGCGCGGCCTTCCACTAAAATGGGTTGAAATGCCTGTATGCCTAATCTATGCAAAGTCGGCGCTCTATTCAGTAATACCGGATGCCCCTGCATAACTTCCTGAAGTATTTCCCATACAATTGGCTCTTTTTTCCCGAATTTTACTCTTAGCAACTCCTATGTTCGAAGCAAGATGTTGTCTAATTAGACCACGAATTACAAATATTTGGAAAAGTTCTATTGCTATTTCGCGAGGCAATCCACATCGATGTAATGAAAGTGAGGGGCCTACGACAATGACAGAACGCCCTGAATAATCAACCCGTTTGCCAAGCATAGTCTCACGAAATCTTCCTTCTTTGCCTTCAATTACATCCGAAAACGACTTGTAAACCTTATTATGACTGTCTCTCATTGGTTGTCCGCGGATTCCATTATCAAGAAGCGTATCCACGGCTTCTTGTACCAATTTTTCCTGACACATTACTAACTCCCCCGGCGTAGATCTACTTGTTGTTAATAGATCAATAAGAGTATTGTTCCGATAGATAACTCTTCTATAGAGTTCATTAATATCTGAACTCATTAGTTTACCCCCATCTATCTGAATGATCGGTCTCAATTCGGGAGGAAGCACTGGTAATAGGCATAAAACCATCCATTCTGGTTCTATATTTGTTCGAATAAAATGCTTAGCTAATTCCACGCGTCTAACCAGAAAATCCTTTCTTCTTCCAACCTTTCGATCTTCCCATTCATTCCCCGTAGGCCCCTCTTCCCCTAATTCTTTCCATTCTAACGACGAATAATCTATAATAATTCGCAAATCTAGGTCGGCTAATTGTTCTCGGATAGAACCAGCTCCTGTAGAAATTTCTCGATTTCGAAA
>CANTUR010001178.1:42500-47500 GCA_947683625.1 Mallotus nudiflorus
TTTCGTTAGTGATCCTTTCAGGTCCTTGGCTTGTCACATGAGTCTGAATTTCATATTTCCGTATGTGAAAAGAAGTATAAATATCTTCATATACCAGACGTTCGCTAATGAGTACCGCATCCTCAAAATTGTAACCTTCCCACGGCATATAAGCCACTAATACGTTTTTGGCCAAGGCGAGTTCACCCCCAACTGTAGCAGCACCATCCGCTAAAACTTGTCCCTTTTTAATGCATTTACCCCGCGGAACCTGGGTTTTTTGATGCATACAAGTATTTTTGTTGGAACGTCGATACATAACTAATGGAATGCATGGAGTATCCCCATTGCCCGATAAAATGATCTTGTCAATATCAGTATAAATTATCTTTCCCTCGCATTCGGATATAGCAGGAACCCCGGAATCTAGAGCCACTTGGCGTTCCAATCCAGTTCCAACAATGCACTTTTCGGGCCTAGAAAGTGGAACTGCTTGACGCTGCATATTAGAACTCATTAAGGCCCGATTCGCATCATTATGCTCGATAAAAGGAATGAGGGAAGCTCCAATAGAAAAATATTGGAAGGGAAAAATACTTCGAAGATGCGCTTGTTCCCATGCAATAGTCAGGAATTCGTGACGATATCGAGCTGGAGCAACCTGTTCTTCCTGAACACCTCGATTCAGCGCCAAAGAATTTCCTGCCGCTACCGTATGGTATTCCTCTCCATTTGGTGATAAATAAAACATCCGTACTTTTTTAGATCCCTCAGAGATTTCATAAAATGGGCTTTCTAAAGACCCCCAATGACCAATCTTGGCATGAATTGCTAAAGATCCAATAAGTCCAACATTGATTCCTTCAGATGTGTCAATTGGGCAAATGCGCCCATAGTGACTAGGGTGGATATCCCGTATCCGAAAACTAGCAGTCCGCCCTGTCAATCCTCCAGGACCCAAATAACTCAATTTTCTCCCATGAACTATTTGTGTTAATGGATTAGTTCGATCCAAAACTTGAGATAATGGGTGTAATCCGAAAAAAGATTCATAAGTGGTTGTTAATGGAGTTGAAGTTACCAAATTTTTGGGGGTCGGTATCAATTTATGCCTAATTGCTCCACATATAGTCCCTCTAACCACATTTTCTAAACGAATCAGAGCCAATCCGAATTGATCTTGTAAAAGATCCGCTACAGAACGAATACGTTTATTTTTTAAATGATTCATATCGTCAAGTGTACCCATTCCAAATTTCATTCCAATCAAATGATCCGCAGCTGCCAATATATCTCGCGGTAACAAAAACGTATTATTATGAGGTATATCAAGATTCAGTCTCCGATTCATATTTAATCGACCAATCCTCCCTAATTCACATCTTTGTTGAAAGAATTTCTTTTGTAATTCCTTACATAAGGATTCAGAAAATACTGGATCTCCGCCTACACAAGTAAATTGTTGATAAAACTCCAAAATGGCATTTTCCTTTGACCCAATTTTTTTTTTTTCCTTATCATTCAGGAAAGATAAGAAAATTTCAGGGTAGCGCACATTCTCTAAAATTTCTTTTAGATTCAACCCCATAGCGGATGATAGAACTAGAATAGATATTTTCTGTTTCCTACTCACACGAGCCCATATTCTTGCTTTTCTATCAATCTCTAATTCTACCTGCCCCCCCCAATCTGATATTATGGTGCTGGTATAGACCGAAATTCCGTTATGATCCAATTCTGACCGGTAATATATACCGGGACTTTGCAATATTTGATTGATCACAATTCTGTATATTCCGTTTATTATAAAAGTTCCCAGAGAATTCATTAGAGGAATGTTTCCAATAAAAATTGTTTGTTCTTGCATATCCCTACTAGTTTTCCAAATTAATCCCGCGGATACATATAATTCAGAAGAATATGTAAGTGATTCATATACAGCATCTCTTTCTTTTATCGACGGTTCTACTAATTGATATGTTTCCACAAATAGTTGAAATTCAATTTCTTGATCTGTATCTTCAATTTTTGGAAACTTATAAAGTTCTTCTGTTAAGCCCTGATCAATGAACCTACAAAATCCTTCAAATTGTATCTGATTAAATCCAGGTATTGTAGACATTCCCTCATCTCCATCCCCGAGCATTTTGAATTTCCCGTTTATTAAAAATAAAAAAATCCCATTATTGGATTGTTCTTCATTCAAATTACAAATTATATGGATCGATCTAGCAATGATGGAATTTATATTCTGTTTACAGAATCACATAAAATTTTATCTAACTCCATAGATATGGAATGTATGAAATACGTATGAACGGAGGAATGAATAAAGAGAAATTTATACTCAAATTAGAATTTGCAACAGATATAACCGGAAAGGAATTGAGAAATTCCACTTACCTTAGACTTAGGAAATTTTTTATAGAATAGCAAAACAAAAAGTGATTCAATTTCTACCATTATTATGATATTACATATTCCAAAGAAGGCTTATTAAACAAACATATGCGACATAACTATAGCTATCTCATAACTATAGCTATCTATATATATGTCTCTCCTTTTATTTTACTGCAGTTCTATTTTGGACAGTGCATGTCATGCTCTATGAAAATTTCTATTTCATTTTTATTGAATAGAAATTTTCCTATAGGAATCATAGACAGATAAGATAGATATCCGTGTAAAAATTTATGTTCTAGGGTTTACATATACTCATAATTGTTGTTATAATTTAAACTGAGAAGAATTTTTTTTTATTGAAAAGAATCAATACGAATTGGTTATGTATCAATTTTGATTTTCTTATATCATTAGGATTAGAGAAATACAATTTTAGATTCAAATCCAAGAATCGTTCATGAATTCACAGTTTATGGTTCCAATTTTTCTTGAGTTTGTAACTGAAAATTGACTTTTCATTTCAATAGATAATAGAAAATTTTAGATAGTGTGTGTTTTGAGATACTATACAAAATGAATTGAAAAGATAGATCCAGAAAAAAGAAGGATTTTTTTTTAGGAATTTAGAAAAGAAATAAAGGGGGTTAATAAAAATGGAATTCAAAATGCAAGTACAAAAAAAAAATAAAGAAACTTTCCCCTCTAAAATAAAACTAAAAATAAAAAAAGGCAATAAAATGGCAATATAAAAAAAGGGTGGGAATAGTTTCGTCTATTTTGTGTTGCCTTGGCGGCATGGCCGAGTGGTAAGGCGGGGGACTGCAAATCCTTTTTCCCCAGTTCAAATCCGGGTGTCGCCTGATCAACAAAAGACGCAAAATATCTTATTCCTTTTTCTTTTGCTGATATAACTTATCGAATTTGCTCCCAACAGAAGCACGCGGAGGAAAGGGCTTCTTGATACTTCCAAGGGGACCGCTGGCTTTTTTGTTTGTACTCAAATTTGTACTAAAAATTTATCGATTCTACTAGCAATCTCATAAGAATAAGATAAGAACTTCGTTGAATTAATTGGATTTTTTGGATTTTTTTCATCAATATATTGAACAGAATCTTTTTTTTTTGACTCTGTGTCAACAATTCTACTATTATTAGTGAACAATAATGGAAAAATTCCTTCATATTCATAGAGGACATAATTCGCATGGATATAGTAAGTCTCGCTTGGGCTGCTTTAATGGTAGTCTTTACATTTTCCCTTTCACTCGTAATATGGGGAAGAAATGGACTTTAGGGGTATTACTAATTGAGTTTGAGAAATCAAACTCTATCGATTGTTTTATAGACCGTTCTGCAAAGATTTTTGAATTTATTAATTCAAAATATCTTCATATCTTCATTTCCAAATTATATTGGATTCGAGTAAAGTAATCTATTCTATGAATAATACCTTTTTCATTGATTTTATTCTTTCGGTAGATGGTGGGATTCATATTGAAAATAATCGGAAATCTAGGAATTAGAGCCCAAAAAGTAAGAGTAAGAACTGCCTTTCAACTATTTCATATTAATATTAATTGGAATCAACACAAATCAAATAGATGAAGAAATAGAATTGGGACGTTATGTACGTTACATACAAATAATTGATATCTAGACATATGAATATGAGGATGATATTATAGATTAATCTATATCTATATTAAATTAAGCCTATATCTTTCTCTATATCTTTCTATAGTACAACTGGATACACTGTATACACCAGAATAAAACAAAAAAAAAATGGATAGTATGATAGAAAGAAATATTTTTCTTTCTATCATACTATCGGATCTCATAGAATACTGCTAATTCTAGTCCGCTCATTTCATCCATTTCATCTAAGATTCAAACAAAATAGGAATCCTTTTCATTTTTTTCTTCAATCATTGATATTGATAAGAACTAAGAAGGCAAAGAAGTCAAGTTTCATTCAAATTAATCGCTTTTACTAACAGTTTTTACGTAAATTATAAGTAAAAAAGCAGTAGGAACTAGAATGAACAGGGCAGTAGCAATAAACGCAAGAATATTTACTTCCATAATCTCATCGTTTCGTTTTTCTTTACTTCGTAATAACTCGGGATTTAATCCCATAGAGATAATAAATCTTTCGCATCCCAAATTCAATGGGATGAATTCCATCTCGATGATATCGAGTCTGATCAATATTATGAATAACAATATCTGAGTTATCAAATCGATTCATCGTCGAGAATTGAATAGTATAACATAGAAAGATCGTTTATCCATACGGAATTCAAAAATTGCTTGAATTCTTGATTCAATTGATAATTTTTTTCCATTACTTTTTTTTATTTGATCTTTATTTTATCTTCTTTCCTTGTTATTTATTTTATCTTCTTTCCTTGTTAATGGAATGCATAGAATACATTAAACAAAACTTCGGTGCACAATTTGAATGAGATAGATTGTTTCAAATTTGAGTTTGTAATTGAGATTCCATAAAAATAAAATCGGAGCCAAAAAAAGATACTTTTCAGATTCAAAGGATTCTACCAAAGTAATTCAATTTATTTTGTATCGTAATACAAATAAATAAAAATTCCATT
>CANTUR010001179.1:0-108955 GCA_947683625.1 Mallotus nudiflorus
TGATTGATTCCAGTTATAGAAAGTATAACTTTGTGAATTTAAAAGGGTGTGACTACAAATCCTCGATTGACTTGTAGAGTACTCGAGGTCAGTTTGCACCGGTAGTGGGACTACAGATCCTTGGTTGACCCTTTGTATATTTGAGGCCAATTTATTGTCAAAAGTTGGATAAAATAATATTTTAGAGTTATGGAAAGTCTGATGGTTAGTGATATTCAATGTTGAGGTTGTGGAAATTTAGGGATTTTACTTCGATCCTCCACTCAAAATTTTTTAATATTAATTATTATTATAAAAGTGAATTTTTAGCATCTGTATGAAATGCATGTATATATAAATAAATATATATATTATTATACTGATGCTTGAATGTGTATGTCTTTAGGTTGCATGTATATATATTATAATAATTCACTTAATGAGGTCTGACTCCCCTCAATATTTTTTTTAGGATCTTCTACTTCATACCTCTTTAATAGAACTTTTCGTCGGACTCTTTCTTCTCCGGTTGATTTATGTAAATAATGAACCATCACTTTTTTTGTATTTTAGTAATCGCTGCAGTAGTAGTGTGTATTGTTGTTGTATTGTGTTGTTTTAGTTAGAAACCCTATATTTGAATATTGCATGAAGATATTTTATTATGTTATGATATAAGAATTTATTTTATATTAATTAAAATTTTAATTATGATATATTTTTATGATATGTTTGCATGTGTTTTTATTTTGAGGTTTATTATGGGTTCTGGATTCGAAAGAATTCTCCTTCCCTAGTACCGATTATAATTCTTCAGTTTAGATCGTGACATTATGTATGTATTACCTTATTCATGTTTATTGCTGCTGCTTTTCTCTTCTAATTTCTGTACTATTGGTTTCAAGAAACACATAATTATCCAAGAACTGCTTATGATTATGGATAGGAATACTTGTAATCCTAAAGGAATTTTTTTTTTACTTTTTACTATACATAATCAATGATTATCTATTTTTTTAGATATTAACTATTTTTCAAAAATAAAATGCTACTAAAATTAGATAAATTTTCAAAATAATTTAATGTCAGTGCACAATATATTTTTATGAAATTTTTTCCCAAACTTAAAAAATGGAGAAAAGTTTTTCTCAAAAAATGGAGAAAAATTAAATTATCTTGCAAATAATTTAGCTGAAAAAAAGAGTTTAAAAAAATAAAAACATTTAACTTTAAAAATTTAAATATATAAAAAATTTAAATGTATATTATTTATATTATTATAAATTATTAATAAGGATCTTTTATTAAAAACTAAAGAATAGAGTTAATAAAATTATATTTAAATTTTTTCTATTGATACTGCTTGTTTCATTACTTTATTTATGTTTTTCTTCAATCAATAAAATTTTATCAATTACAGTTTTAGGATATAATTTTTTTATCTAGCATGTAAAAACGTACTATTTGGCAATATATAAATATTGCTCTAAAACACTAAACAATTAACAAACAAATAAATCCTGAAAGTTAAATCATGCATAATATGTAGGTTAATTATTTAGCAAGGTATTAAATTTTTGCATTATTTCAGTTTGGGCACAAAACTTCATTTTGTATCTTTATAGTTATTCAACTTCTTTTTAACTTCAAATTGGTTACCTAGCTATAAACTTTTTCTAATCCATAGATGATTCAAAATTATCAATTTAGTTCAAATTTGAACTTTCTTTATAAATAAATCCATATATTCTATAGAAAATAAATAAAATAGAGTTTTATTTATATTTTTGTTTACTTTATGTCTTCTATTGTAGAAAATTTATCCAGTATCTGTGTTTATTTGATAGCTCTAATACTAATAGTTTAAGAAATTTAAGACAAAAATTATTTGAAGTTGGTAAAGAAAAATTTAATGTACATTTAGAATATCAAATTATTATTGTGATTGTATTGAATATAATAGAAAGTTGTGCATTATTAATGTAATTATCATAATTTTAGGCCATCTCCTAGATTCTAAATAAATTGTAAGAATAATGAGAAATCAAACAGAGCGTTCAAATTTCAATACTTCATCAGGATTGACTTCATTTAACAACATAAAAAAAATAAATGAACCAACGTTTTGAGCAATTTCATGTTAAAGGAATACTTGGTGATTCCCTAAAAGAAAGGCAAGTGTTGGTCACTAAAGTAGGCAAGTTGGTGAATGAAAACCCTAGATGCTATAGAAAGGGGAAAAAAACTCTAAAAGCACTTGTGACATGAAAAGATATAGAAAAATTAAGAAAAGAAAAAATAATTTTCTATATTGTTGACTGGATCATTAAGATAGTGAATATGAACAATAGAAATCTAGTTTAAAACTTTAGAAAATCCTTAAATTTAATAGATGAAAGTGGAAGAATTAAAAAAAATCATCTTTTTTTTTAATCCTCAAGTAACTCCTTGATTTCATCTAGTAGACGCAAATTTACCCTTAGTAGCATCATGGAAAAAGGTAAGAGAAGAAATTTCTAAGATTTTTATTTTTAATTTTTTTTGTAATTATAGACTAAATTGAAAAAAAAAAGTTAAAAGACTAAAAATTCTGGATGACACCCTTTTAAGACAAAATTAAAATTAGATTATCAAAAGAAAACAAATTAAAATTTAATAACTAAACTATAATAAAAATATAGTTAGGTGAGCTTGAAAATATTTAACTCATAATATCTCATTTACTCTAACATCATGATCCTTATTGACAATTCCAAATTAAATCTTTACTTGTGGAACCTGCATCAACGATGAAGCTAGGTCAATGGGTGGGGTTTCCCCCATAAAAACTTTGAAGATTAAGTTAGTATTTGTATGAGGAAATTAATAATAAAGTAAGGAAAGTAGAATAAAAGGATGTTGGATGATTATTTGTAAGATGAGGTGATGGAATGATAGTCATGGCTTGATGTAAAATGATCATGACAATATGATGGAATAATGGAATATGAGAATGAATGATATAAGATGGAATGAGATCTATATATAGGGAGGAATATACATAAACCTAAGAGGAATAAGATTCCTTAGTCTCGCAGAATTGTCTTATTTAGAAGAGAATAGATTTCCTTTATAAAATAATCCCCATAATTAGAAATAAAATAGATCTCCTTTCTCATTATGTCTAAGGTATCAAGCCCCCACGATAGTCTAATTATGGAAAGGAAAAGCCCATTAACCGAGCAGTTATAATTATGGTAGCCAAAACATCTCATCTTCTGACACACAAATAGACATGATAATTATACAATTAAAAAATCAAAAGAATATCAAAATACATGGAGATCAGCAGTCTCACATATCTTGCTATCAGTTGTCTCTAAATTTCATCAGACTCGGGCCGTTTCTATACATCGAGCATCTAAGTCCAGTGATTGAAGTTGGCACCTTTAGGTCATTTCAATTACACTAAAGTTCTGAGCCTCAAGTCATTTCTTTACACTAAGCATTTAAGTCCAGTGATTGAAGCTGACAACTTTAAGTAATTTCAATAACACTAAAGTTTCGAGCCTTGAGTCGATTCTTTACACCAAGAATCTAAGTCTGGTGATTGATGTTAGCACCTTCAGGTCATTTCAATAACACTGAAGTTCTGAGCCTCGGGTCTTTTTTTACACTAAGCACTAAAACTCCAACATTTAAAGTTAGTCCTTAGGTTGTTTCATAACATTGAGGCTAAACACTCGGGTCGTTTCATAACATCGAGCATCAAGAATCCTAAGACTGAGGATGGCCACCTCATCTTATCCCTTAACATAAAGTATCATCTTAATTGGATCATCATCTCTGAATATCTCAAATTTAGCAAAGAATATCATTTATCACTTTTGTCATGTAATTGAGTGTGTCATTTGCATAGCTCATTGCTCCGAGTTAATATTACATCAACAAAATTCAGACATAAATATTTGAATAGACTTTTGAGGGAGACTCTTGATACTACATATTCATAACCTATTTTAGATAGGGTTACAATCCTCCAAAGAAGAAGAATACTTGAATGAGAAGAAAGCCTAATTAGGAAGGATGTTCAAATAGGAAGAAGATGCTTAAATAGGAAGGACAACCTCACATCCTAAAAAGGCAAATACTCTTAATCCTATAAGGTTGAGGAATTCTGTTTCTCCCAGGTTTGGGTCCATTTTCCCTTATATATACCCCTAAATCTCTCATTATATTCTTTCTATTCCATTCCATTCTATTTATTCACAACACTTTTTCTCTCTCTAAGCACACAATCTCTCTCTACCCTTTCTAACTTAGACATCAGAGTGTTTGTAGGGATCTCCCTACTACTCATCTTATGATTGCATGATTAAAGAAATTTTCAGAAACAAGTTATCATTATTATAACATTAGTCTATAAGGTGTTCCATCTAAAATTAAATTTTTGTTTCATTCTATGAACATGAAAATTAAATAATCCCTTCCCAGCCTTAGCAAAATGTTAAATTTATGGAAAAAAAGAGGCTCTTAAGGTTTTATTAGATAGATCCATGTACTTCAATTTACATACATACGACTAGATAAGTCAATATTTTTTTTTCAAGAAAAAAAAATTATAAGCACTTACTTTCTTATGATGGATGCTATTAATATTATAGATAACAATTAGAGAAAGTTATAAAAATGTCCATCACTTGTGTTCTAATTGTACATTAATAGTAACATTTTTTTTAAGGTTTAAATATATTTTTATTGTTCTGAAAATCATATATTTAAGTTCATCTTACAACAATGTTATTTATGGAGTTCATTATTACTGACATGCATAAAAAAATTAAATAAAGGTATATTTTTTCCCATAATGTTTATAATAAGAAACTGTTGGGTTTCGTGATTCCATACGCAGTGGAAAAATAAAATTTGAATCACAAACTTGAACCCGGATCTAAGTAATTCAATTAATTTATTAAATCTAGGGTTTTCATTTTCTTACCACAAACATAGAAGGGGCAAGATTTCTGGAAGGAAGGGAGGAGATTCACTCCAATGACACCCTACCTTGAACTTTTAATTTGGTAGTTCTGATTGAGACGTCTCCAAAAGAATCTATCCTCCACAAGTATTTACACAAACAACCCTTGATTTGAAAATGAATACTTGTGTGCTAGCACTTTCTTTTGATTTCTCACAAATCAATAATAAAAAGAACTATGTGTTTTTTGTTTTCTAAAAGAGAGAAAACGAATTTAATGGCAAAATAATGAGAGTGTTTAGAGAATATAACATATTTACAAACATTTAAATTAGGGTTTCACTTATCAAACGATCTTTTAGTAATTTCTCATTTATTCTTATTCTGATTTTATTTAAAATTAAATCAAAAATAATATTCTATTTATTTAAGATAACCTTTAACTTAAATAAATAAATAAATATTTTATTTATTTATTTATTTCCATATAGCTTATTTGGGCTAGTTAAATCCATATTGATTTTTAGGCTTGTTCAAAGTGTGTGACTCTGTAAGTTCACATGACACTGACAGTGGGTCTTAAATCTCTATTTAGGCCTATAAGTCATAAGTGGCCTTTAGCAAGACATTATGACTATCTAAGTCATGTGAAGTCAATAATCTGACATAACCTAATCTACACTGAATATTCTAGTCCCTTTGTCACATGATAAATAGATTGAATATAAGCCATAGATTATGTCATCCTTATAGAATTCAATCATATAATTTCTTGATTCCAAGTAGACTGAGAATGATAACTCTTTATCAATTTATTTTAGCATGACCATGCATTTTCCTCAATCTATCTTATCAAGGGGCCTATAGATATCTTACTTAGATTAAATGAGGGACAAATTCCTTCTCAATCACTCATATTCCTCACATAGCTCATTTCATACCCAACAACAAACTATTTTATCATTTGGTTAAAGATAATGTAAGATTATGTCAAAATATAAAATAGTTATGTAGAAATTCATGATGTTTTCAAGGTCAGAGGATTAAACCAATATTACTATGATGAAAATTATTTATGACAATAATTTATGTAATATTCTCATGATGGGTCAATTTAGTATTTTATTTCTCAAATAAGTACCTATGAGCTAATTTAATATCTCATATTCATGATTAGTAAAACATAATCATCAATCAACACCATACTAGTCATAATACATTATTATAACTAAAGATAATTTAAATAAAACTCATATTTAATTTAAGGGTTTTACTGTCAAGTCACATACTTGATTACCTTAGTAAGAATTGACTATTCAAGTAATTATCATAACACAAAATAATAATGAAAAATGCATCTTTATTAAATAAAATGATGGAGTCAACATGGTCATACATAATTGACGTAGTGTATATCACTAACAGAAACAAGTTTACCCCTAAAGGAAGTTTAAAAATATTATAACACAATAATTTTTCAAAAAAAATTAAATTTTTGTCCAATAAAAATATTAAATAACCATTTATTTTTTTTAATTCTCGTAGGATCTACTAATAATTATATGATATTAAAAGGATTTTACATCTAAGTTATATGATTTTTTTTAAAATTTAAATTTCATACTATTTTAAAAACATTAGGATTATTTAAATAAATGAAACTCATATCATCCTATTTAAAATTTTGTTTTTTTGTTCACTGTCAAAATAATAAATAAATAAATAAACTAATGAGAGAGTAATCAAATGATCACTTCTTTTCAAAAACAACCTAAGATGTAGGGTCTGATTTCTGCTATCGTCAATTTAAAAAGAAAAAACTGTCCCCATATTGTGCAATTCATCAATACTAAGATCATATCACCTCCCAATTTACAAATAAGAATAATAATAATAATAATAATAATAATAATAATAATAATAATAATAAATAAATATTCATTTATTTATCGAAGCAGCCTGTAACAATGTTTTTACTTCCTTAAACAATGCTGTGATATCCAATATTTATAGTGTAGAGATGGCAAGATTTAAGATGCTAATGGCCATTCTTATTTATATATATACATAACATGTACAAGAGTCCTTTAGTCCCAAATTTTGGATACATTTCCTTTAGTCCTAGGTTTTGGATACATTTTTTTTAAAATATAAATATCACATGATCGAAGTATTAATAGATTTTATAATAAGAGATAGCTTTTTTTTTTTTAAATTAATGACAATAAAATTTAAATTTTACATTTTAAAATATTTTTTAAAAAAGTTATCATTTAATTACTTTATTATAGAGTACATTTTATATATACCATGATATATCAAACCTAAGACGCTCTAACATAACATACAAATCGTAGATTATGTTCGAACTTCAGAATAACTCAGCATCGACTTCATGTCAAAATGTATACTTTAGCTGAGCTACATCACCTAAGACTTCCTGATACACGTGGAAAGAAAAGAAAGGATGGAAAAAAACCTAAAGAGTGTGCTTACAATTGAAATATTATTGCCTACTCTATGATTAATACATTAAATTGTTAGATTTAAATAATAAAGTTAGATATTTTATTTTTATCGAAAAACTGTTGTGTCTTACATTTAATCATATAATGTAAAACCTAGTGTAGACAAAAATTTCCATTTCTACTTTCATTAAATTATTATATATATTAAATTTTAATTTATTTGTCCTTTTGTATCAGAATATCAGATAGTGACAAAAGAAAAAATCATGATAGAGTATATTTTCACACTTTAATTTATGGGCGGTGACATATTTTTATGAACGTGAGATTGTTAGTTGTAACATTTTATAGTTTTATCTCTCTTTTATTATTATTATTATAATAATACTAATAAGTAAATAAATAAATATATTAATTACAAACTATAGATATTTAAATTATAGCAGTTCATTTTAGTTTTTTACATTTTTATCAGTTCAAAAAAAAATTTTAATTAAGATTAGATAAATAAGTTAAAGAAGTGTAATAATTTTCATCTTGTGGTTAGATAAACGTCACATAAATTAAGTACAAAATATTTTACCAATAAAAATAAAATACTTACTTTTATTATTCACATTTAATATAAATTTCCCTTAAAAACGATTCCACCTGAAAATGGTTATATATATATATATATATATATATATATATATATATATATATATATTTCCAACTTTTTTCTTCAATTTATGCAATAAAATATAATTTTTAGGCTAAATCCAACATATGTTTCATATGAGACATGGACACAACCTCCCGTCCCATCTAAAGTGAATTGCCGTCTCAACTGGGTTTTCTCTCATTTGTTTTTTGTAGAGATATGAAAATTCCATAAGCCCACATTTGTCTTTTGTAAAGATATGAAAATTTCTAGTTGTTCAAAAAAAAAAAAATGAAAATTTCATAATCCAACGTTAGCAGTGTGTTAATTAATGTTTCTTTAACTCTTTCACGTTCATAAATATACAGCGTTAAATATTCCAATGGTCAATTGACTTTGCATTTTTTTTATTTTAATTACTAAATTTTAATTTAAATATTATCCACCGTTCATTTAGTGATGTTTTATTAATATAATAATTATATTTAAAATATTCAAAGAATATTCATTATATTAATATAGAAGTCAAATACCAATTCATATTAGTGATTAAAATGAAATGAATTGAAATTTTGATATTCAAAATAAATTAAGTGCAAAATTTATTAACCATCAAACTACAATTTATAAATTTTTTGAGATATTAATTGTTATTTTGAATAATATATTTATTAATTAAATTATCAAATAATAATTCTTATTACTATTAACTTAATTAAGGTAGAAAGTAAATTTAAAAATATTTTTTTATAATAATTAATTTGAGTTTTAAATTGTGAATATAATTTTTTTATTATTTACTTGTTTTAATTTAAGTTTAAAAATATTTTTTTATATGTATAGTTTTGAATGATATCAACTTCAAATTAAATTTACATAACCAATTTTTTTCTTTATTTAATAAATAATTTAAAATTTTTAAAAATATTTTTATTTGTGTATATTTTTAAATTCTTACCATTTGCAAATTAAAACTCATTATATTTTATAAATTTATTATTTTCATGATCTAGATCTTTTTATGATTTTATAAATATTAAAATATATTTTTTTTGTTTAACTTATTTTAATTTTAATTTTAAATATTTAATCATTCATAAAAATTGTACAATAATATTTTGATTATTTTTAGTAATTAGATATGAATTTTTTTTAATATAGGTTAAATAAATTTCATGACAAAATTAATTAATTGGTTAAATATGTTAGTCGTAATTATATACTTATTTCATTTTGGATAATAATTTTCAATTTATTTCATTTTACTCATCAGTCTGAAATGACATTTGACTTGTACTGATTTGATAAATATTTTTTGAATATTTTAAATTTAGTTGTGAAATTAATAAAATGCCACTATGTGACTTTCTTTTTTAAGAAACTACGTGACCTGATAATAATATTTAAAAACTTAAAATTTAATTAAAAAACAATTAAAATTTAGTAATTAAAATAAAATTAGTTAAACACCAAAATATTTTCCCAAAATATAAACAACAATGATGAAAGATAGAGATGCTACTTATAACTTAACAAGTTTGTTTATATATAATCAATCATTTTACCTTTTATAATAGGTTTGTGGCCGTCCACTATAGGTAACAACCTATTACAATTTAACAAATTTTTTTAAAAAAATTTATTCTTGGTCTATTTGACTTCCACTCCTCCAATCACTTCTGTATTATCACTGTTGACCCTCTTTCCTGCTACCTCCGTTACAACCTCTCTACATTTTCTTTATTGGTGCGCTCTAACCACAGTCTTTACAAGGAGTGTAACCAAATCAAATAGACTTGCCAACTACTCAGCATTAACTCAAAAAAAATTCAAAATCAAATCCAGCTCGAGCTACTCGAATATTCTATTAAGTCAATCTCGATTCTTAAATATATGACTCAATAGACCTACAAATTTAAACAAGTCTAATTGTGTTTGTGTATATTTATTATTTTAATTTTATGTAATTATAAATATATTTTATTGAACCGAGTCAAGTTTAAACTCAAGTTCAAACATGAGTCGAGTTTAAATTTTTTTAAAATATATTTTTAAATATTTTTAAAAATTATTGAATTGAGTTTGATTATATGATTTATTTAATCGAGTCGGACTTAAATTTAAAAAAAATTATATTTTCTTAGGCTCACAAGATAATTAGATTGTTTAATAAGATATTTACGTGATGAATATGTTAAAAATATACTTATTTTAACTGTTAAACATGTTAAATTCGATAAGATATATTCAAGATATTTTAACCTGAAAAAAAAATAGAACTTCAGTAATTAAAAAAAATTAAAAATTTGATGCAAAAATTAAATATATGACAAAATTAAGATAAAATTGGTAATAAACTCACAAGGTATAGTTGGTAGCAGTTCTAAAACACTAACACCGAGAAAAGATTATACCCTAACACCGTGAGATCACGGTGTTTTCTCCTCAAAAAGATAACACACGGACACGATTAGGTATTCCATCAAAAATTAAATTTTTGTTTCATCCGTTTGTGAACATGTAATTAAATGATCCCTTCCCAACCTTAGTAGAATATTAAAGGATTATTCTTTGCGTCGCTGTTAGTGATATATTTTTTTTTCTAAAAAAAAACTCTGAATTATTGTAAACATTACAAAATGAAAAATGAAAAATAAATAAAATATGGGTGGCTAAAATCATGAGATGATAAATTTACTCATTTTTAAAATTTTAAATTTCATCATTTTAATTAATTGTCCCATTAAAAAGATGTTTTTTTGAGTATTATATATATATATTTTATTATTTAGCAAATGCAAAATTATAATTTTGAAAAAAAGAAAAGAATTTGTCATTATTTTTTCATAGCTTAGCCACATTTATCACCTTCCAATAATAAATAACATCTTTATCTATATTGGGTGTAATATAACATGCGATTGGATAAATAATATATAAAACCCCCCCTCTCCCAGTCAAGAATTATGTTTGAGCTATGATTCTTTATTATTCATGGAGTATAATTGATATATAAATATAAAAGGAGATGCACTTGTAATAGGAGAGTGTAGCAACATGTAACGTGTTACAGAGATAAAATAGCTAGCTAATAGATACATATGAAACAACAGATAAAAATGAATAACTAATCTGGACATGATTGACACGCCCCCTCAAGCTAAAGGGGGGCTATTGGTCAGCTGAAGCTTGTCTCGATAATAAAGGAACAAGGAAGCAAGCAACGGTTTCGTTAACAGGTCTGTAACTTGATCTAAAGAAGAAAAAGCAGAAACAATTAGTTGTTTGCTCTGTTCTTGGTCACGAATGAAGTGGTAATCCACTTCAACATGTTTGGTGCGTGTTTGGAAGATCGAGTTCGAAGAAAGAAAGACAGCTCCGATGTTGTCACACTAGATGTGTGGTGGTCAACGCAAGGATTCACTAAGTTCGTGAAGCAAGCAACAAAGCCATTTTAATTCCACACTAATGTCTGCAACAACTTTGAATTCTAATTCTGTTGAAGAACATGCCATTGTCTTTTGCTTATGAAAGTTTTAGGAGATTAAATTAGAACCAAGGAAAATAAAATAACCACTCGTTGAGCACCTATCATTTAGGCAACCCACCTAGTCAGCATTGCTAAAGCTAATTAGTTGAGAATATTGAACATAGTTGAAGAGAAGACTTTGATGAATAGCACCATTGGCATATCTCAACACTCGTTTCAGGGCTTTGAAGTGAACATCAATTGGAGAATGCATGAACTAACATAACTTGTTCACTGAAAAGGTTAAGTTTGGATGGGTTAAAGTAGCATATTGCAAGCTTCCATAAATAGTTTTGTATTTGGTAGCTTCTTCGGATGATAACAAGGTCCCTTGATGCTTAGAAAGTGGTGTGCCTGAGATCATTGGTGAGGAGCATGGTTTGGAATTTTCCATTCCTGAACTATGAAGTAGATCTTGAAGGTATGATTGTTGTTTGGACAATAACAAACTTGAAGGCTAAGAAAATAATGAAGTGGCCCTAAATCTCAAAGAGCAGAGGCATCAGTGAGTTTGTTTATAAGATGTTGGATATGTGTAGCATCATTGCCTATAATAATAACATCATCTACATAGACTATCAGAAAACAGTGATTAGTGCCATGCTTATACAACAATAAGGAAGGATCCATACTAGAATTAACAAACCCAATTGAAACTAAAAAGGTGCTAAGCTTTTGATACTAAGCAGAAGGTAATTTCTTCAAACCATAAAGAGATTTGTTGAGTTTACACACATAATGAGGATGGGATTTGTCAATAAAACCTTAGGGTTGAACCATGTAGACATTTTCTTCCAAGTCACCTTTAAGGAAACCATTGCTAACGTTTAATTGCCTAAGATTCCAACCTTTTAAGATTGTAATGGAAAGAACAGTGTGAATGGTTTGTGGTTTAACCACTAGACTAAACATCTTCAAGTAATCTATCCTATATTCTTGAGTATAACCATGTGCAACCAATCTTGCTTTAAGTTTGTTGATGGATCCATCTGCTTTCTTTTTAATTTTATAAATCCATTTATTTCCTACAACATTACCCGATGAAGGGGTGAGACAAGAACCCAGGTACGATTTCGATGGAGTGCCTCCATTTCATCGATCATGGCTTCCTACTATGAAGGAATGTGTTATGCTTGAGAGAAGGAGTTGGGTTTTAGTATTGGTGATGAATGATGGTGGTTGGGAGAGGAGGCAATAGAGATAGGGGAGGTATATTCCATTGGTGTAGAATGGATTAGGCAAGTGGGATTTCAATCAGTGGAGAAATTGGTGAGTAGAGCATATTTTTTTATTTGGTTTAGGATAAAGACATAAGGTCATGGGATGGTGACATTATGGTAAGATAGTATGAGCAGATTAGGGTTATGATAGATTGGTGGATGGAGTGCGTTGGTTAATAGAAATTAAAAGGGAAGAAGTAGTTGGTGGGGAGGCATCGAGTGATGAAGACAAGGGTGAGGGTAGTTATGGTTCGATGGTAGGGGTTGAAAAGATAGAAGTACAGTTGGGGATAGACAAAGAGGGAGAATTTGTATATGAGGATGAGACTATACCTTAAGGATGAAATGAACTTGAGAGGTGGTGCATGAATTGTAGCCAAGGAGGAGAATGGGCCTGTGGACTTGGCATGGAAGGATTAAGGTGGGACACTTGATTAAATGGTAAGGTGTGTTAATCAAACTCAATATGTCTAGCCACATATAGCTTGCCATTGTCTTTGTTAAAACATCGATAGCCTAAATAATGAGGAGAGTATCCTAGGAAAATGCATTGTTTTGATCTAAATGAAAATTTATTTTTGTTGTAATGTTTTAACAATAGGTAGATTGCACAGCCAAAAGTGCGAAGAAATGAATAATCCAAAATTTATTATATATTTTTTGGTAAGTAATTTCATTTATAAGAGATGTGGTGGCAATCTATTAATAAAAAAGTGGAAGTTTCAAAAGCAAATTCCCAAAATTTATAAAGGGCACCACAATGTCCTAAGAAAGCAAGACCAAGATCAACGATACTACGCATTTTGCGTTTGGCATTGCCATTTTATTCATAAGTGTGTGGATAATAAATCCAATGAATAATCCCGGTATTTTCAAAAAATTGATGGAGAGGACAATATTTGCCACCCCAATCTAAATTAAATTCTTTGATTTTGGAATCAAATTACTTTTCTACAAATAACTGAATTTTTAAAAAATTGTAGGAACTTTACTTTTACACTTTATGGTATAAAGCCAAGTAAAGAGTGAAAAGTTATCAATAAAAATGATAAAATATTTGAAACCTGAAAAAGAATTCATGAGTGCACAACCCTCATACATCTAAATGGATCAGTGCTACTGGGGCCCTACTGCGATGAAAAGTTAAATTTAAAGAAACATAATGTAACTTTCCTAAACAATAGGGTTCACATTTATGTGGAACCGTTTTATTTCATGAATAAGGTAATTGAAAATGTCTAATTAAATGTCTAACTATAGAGTAATTCTGGTGACCAAGCCGAGCATGCCAATCCTTTAAACTTGTAAGAAACACTTTACCACCTGTAAAATTGGGCAATGAGAACATGCCCTTTAGCTTATAGAGGCCAAGTTCACTTATTCCTCGAAGTAGAGTCTCCTTGGATACTTAATCTTTGACAACACAGTGATCATCATGAAACTCAAAGAAACATTTATTATCACGATAAAATTTTTTAATAGAGAGTAGAGGTTTATTTATAGAGGGAACATGCAAAATATTTGTTAAGGAAAGTGGTCGAGAAGGAGATGGAAGCAAGCTATGACCAATATGTGAAATGGATAAGCCATAACCATTGCCTACATGTAATTATCCTTTACCTTTGTATTCATCATAAATGCTAAAGGATGACAAATCGGGAGTGACATGGTAAGTGGCACCAGTGTCAAGATACCATTCGGATGAAGGGAGTGATGGTGGCATGGAGAGCAAACCTTGTTGAGAAATGGTATTTGGTAATATTGGCTGCCATATGACTTGACGATGTGGAAAATTCTAGATAGAGTCATTCAGGACAATATAATTCCAATTGGAAAAGAACCCACCAGTTCGTGGTTGAGGAGAAGCATTGGGATTGTACCTACATTTGCAGGTGAGAGAAGAATGATTTGTTAATCCATAAATCTGTAGGCTGTGGTTTGAAAGCCACGACGTCCACCTCATTGTGAAGTTCGAGCATTATTGAATGGAGGGCGCAAGTATAGAGAGCCTTGAGAACTCGCAGAATGTTGAACTAAATTCACCAAGGGTTCCACTGGCTGTTGGTGAAAAGAGTCCTAGAGGGGGGGTGAATAGGACTATCAAATACAAATGAGAAATTAAAAGAATTCCTTGCAAGAATTGAATGGAAGTTGAGAAGGAAGAATGAAGAACATAAAAACTTAAGGAGTTTGGATTTAACAAAAATCCTACGTCTCCACTTAACTTATCCCCAAGTTAGGATTTTCAATCACCCACAATCTTATTCATAAGATTACACAAGATTTTTATGACTTATTCTTAAAACCTTACAACTTGAGTTTTCAAGGCTCATTAAAAAAACCAAAAACCCAAGTGTTTCACTGGAAAACACTTAAACCAATTCCTTTAGAAATAAATCTCACTTCCCTTCTAATTTAACCCAAGATTTAAGATGAAGATAAATTCTATTTCTAACACACAACCAACTCTTACAAGAGTCATACAAACAAAGAATTATTTAAGAGAATTTGAGAGCTCAATGAATGCTTAAGAAAGAATGAACAATAAACAAGTTTCTTCACTTCCATTTAGCTCTAGAGGTCTTTATATAGACAAACACTCAAAAATATAGCTGTTGGAGGTGCAAATAATGTGTCCAACATCTATATTTTGAATCATTAAAAGTTATACTGTCATACAACTATTCATGGATTGAAATTGTGATTAGATACTCAATACGTTTGAATTTACCCACACTTTCTTCATAAATACTGTAGCTATTTTAATTATGTTTCCATATCATTTTTAATCACCTAAATTAGACTTCTGTAATTCAAGATATGTCCAAAATACTAAGAGCTATGCAATCTGAGATGCAGACTACTGTCAAACAGCTGTACCTAAGTTGAAGACGTGATTTGCTATTGAACAAGTTTGAATTTGCCCATACTTTCTTCATAAAAGTTGTAGATATTTGACTTATATTTCCATATAATTTTGAATTAACTAAATTTTATTTTTTTTAACTCAAGATATGTCCAAAATACTAGGAGTTATGCAATATGAAATGGCAGCTACATATGTAGATTTTGACTTAATATTTGCATAGCCAAATGAACTCATATTTTGACAAGCAAGCCTAATTTAGAAATCTCAATATCTCTACTTTAAATTTGAAAAAGATAAATTTCTCATTATAAAACTCTAAGGATGTCAAAAGCCTCCTTGAAGCTTAAAGGCTGAATCAGCTTAAGATAAACATACTTCATTTTGACTTCCAATGAAGTCCTAACTTATATACACTTAAAAAAAAATTAAATGCTCAAAATTAAGTTTGTTAAGATCAAAATTAAGATTGATTATTGCTAAGGTCAACAATCACCCCCTTTTTTATTTTGACAAACTTATTTTGAGTTTGATAAAAAATAATACAAAGTAAAGTGTATGATAATATTTGTGATAATAATGATACCAAATGAAATAAAATATATTTCTTTATTTTTCCCCTTATGAATATGGATATGATAATAAATATAAATTTATATATTGTTCCCCTTGACAAAAAAATAAAAACAACATAAAATATAGGAAGAGAGATAAAAAAACATAGCATTCTTAAGACAAATGTATTAAAAACATAAAATATAATAACATGATCATTTAAATAAATGTTAGGTAATGTGAGGAAATAATTTCAAACATATATACATTTAGTGCTACTAAAATGCATCACTTCCTATAGGAACAAAACAAAGATACACTAAATCTTTGTAAAAATATTCATGACTTATCAAATATCAAAACAATTCCTAAGAAGATATTCATGCCTTATCAAAGATAAAAACAATTCCTAAGAAGAAATTATACATGAATTATGCATGTATAAACACAATGATAAAATATTATACACATGTATAGTAATGCATGTTTTATCAAAGATAAAAACAATTCTTAAGAAGAATATTATACATATGTACAGTAATGCATGTCTTATCAAAGATAAAAACAATTCCTATGAAGAGATTATACATGAGTTATGCATGTATAAACACAATAATAAAATATTATACACATGTATAGTAACAAATAATAAACTCAAATATATTTCTCCCTCTTTGTCAAAAGCAAAAAGAAAAGAGAGAGATATAAAGGGAAAATGAAAACAAAAATACTCAAAATCTTTATAAAATTTATGTTATACATAAAGTAAGCAAAATAAGACCTTTTGTAATATATGATGTATGACAATATTAGCCATAATATTAATATACATGCAAAAATTTAAACAAATTTTCTCCCTTTATATTAAACAAAAATATAATATGTCACTAACATAAACACATTTTTTAAGAGAGTTTTAAAATTCAAAATAAACTAAGTGCATACGTTAAAAAAAATTAACTAAGTACACATGGAAACTCTAATAAGAAGTTGCTCAATCTTTCATACCAAACTCTAGGAGCTTGTTTCAATCCATATAATGCTTTAGAAAGTTTGAATACATGATTTGGAAAATCAAAACTTTCAAAACCTAAAGGTTGTTTAACATACCCCTCTTCTTTAATAAAACTATTTAAAAATGCACTTTTAACATCCATTTGATAAAGTTTAAAATCCATAAACAATACAAATGCAAGTAGCATCCTAATAGCTTCTAACCTTACAATGGGGGCAAAGGTTTCATCATAATTAATGCATTCCTCTTAATTATAACCTTTAGCTACTAGTCTAGCTTTGTTCCTAGATATGACACATTGTTCATTCATTTTATTTCTAAACACCCATTTGGTGCCTATAATAGGATGATGTTTAGGTCTAGGAACCAAGGTCCAAACCTTATTTCTCTCAAATTGATTTAACTTTTCTTGCATAGCAAGGACTTAAAATTCATCACACAAAGCATCATTAATATTTTTGGGTTCAATTTAAGAAATGAAGGCTAAATTAACAATAAACTTTAATTAAGATCTAGTAGTTACCCTTTTTGTAGTGTCACCTATAATGAGGCCTTGAGGGTGAGCTTTCTTGAATTGCCAATCCTTTGGAAGTTCATCTGTAATATCCCGTGTTTTTAAAGATTTTAATACTGCATCGGGATATGCAATGTTAATAATTTTTGTATATATATTATGATATTTTATGAGTTGATATGTATTTAAAACCTATTTTTAATTATTGTGTATTATTTACAGTGCTTTACGTAAAATTTTCCCGAGACTTTTATTTCCGGGGAAATTTTCACGTAAATAATTCATTATTAATTATTTTAAATATATTTTCGGACTTGCATGAACTCATACGTATTTTTAAAATACTAAATAAAGCCTATGTGTACTTATTTATTTAATTAGGGTTTAATTAATATTACCCTAATATTTTATTAATTGTTTATTTATTTTATTGTTATTTAATTATTTTTAATTAATATTAAATTTTAAAATATTAAATATTAAGTGTGTGGTGTATATTTAATGTGTGTAATTTAATATTATTTTAACATATAGTATAAAGTATATATATATATACATATAATATATCAAAAATCAAACTTTTGGAAAAATTACCATTTTGCCCCCAATCTCTCCTTCTTCCCCAATCTTCACCCTCACCGCTGTCCGACGCCTGCAACTGTCGATTTCTCGCCGTTGGTGTGCCATCCGGTGTGCCACCACCTTCCCCAGCCTTCCTCATCGCCTGTAGCAGCCGTTTCCGACGTTTGGAGGTCGGTTTTTGGCTAGAAGCTGAGAGTTTGCAATTTCTTCACACCTCGCGATTCCGGCCACCGTTTTTGACACCGCTGGTCTCTTTCTTCTCCTTGAGCTCCGGTGAGTGTGATTCTAGCTTTGGTTTGAGCTGAATTGGTCTTGATTTGCTTAGGTTTCGAATTTTCAATTTCGGCCATATTAGGGTTTTTGATTTTTTTTGAGCTTTGAATTGCTTGATTCATGAAAACTACCTTAAAAAATGTTGATCCCAGTAGTTTAATCTACATTTATGAATTTTTGTGGAATTTTTGGAGATTATTTTGATTTTTGGGTATTTTTGAATATTTTAATATTATTTTCTAATTTTCGAAAATTAATTAAATAAATTATGAAATTGTGTTTTATGGTAATTATAGGTGTTGAAATGAATTATAGGAATTTATTTTTAATTTTTATGAATTTCTATGTATTTATTTTGAATTATTTAAGTTTATGTAATTTTGGAAAATTAGGGTCAATTGTGTCTTTAATTGAAATTAATTGGATAATTGAGTTTAATTATTGATATTATTGATAAATATGTTGAGAAAATTAATTTTGGATAATTATACTATTTTTAGTGAATTTTTGAAGTAATTTTAGTATATTTATATATATAGGGCTATTTTGGTAATTTTACACAAAATTGGCTAAAAATGTAATTTAATTGGTTTTAATAGTTATTTAAGGTATAAAAATGATTTCTAAAAATTATTTAGTATTTTTAACTAATTAAAACTATTTTTCGTGAATTATTTTCAATTATATATATAATATACGGTTTTTCTAATAAAATGAGTTTTTATCGGTTTTTAATGTGTTTAAAGGTTAATTATGTAATTTTTACGTATAAAATGAATTTCTATGTTATAAGGATATTTTTGGTATTTCTGAAATTATTCTGTGATTGTGGACCCCGGTCGGTATATTGTAGTTTGGAGTCCGACCGAGGGGTTGGGGATGCGTTGTTGTGCCTGTTTTTCAAAGTGTGTTTCTTTGTAGGGTCGGCTCTATTCTTTGAGTAGAGAGATGTCCATTTTACAAGGGAGGTTCTGTCGAATTTTCGGTAGAATTCTCATAAAATGTGATGTCCGGTCGAACCCTAATTTCGATTCTGTGTTTAATATTCTAGATTGAGTTCTAGGATTCTCTGTTAGGTTTATTCTGATTTCTATCGTTATTGTTTGTCTAGTTGCACCGAGACCAAGGCCTAGTGGACCAGGCCCATCGGATCCATCTCGAGGAGCGCACTAAGTGTGAGTTGCTATTTTATATATATATGCTTAGGATGCATGATTTAGAAATGCATGCTTTATTTTGATTAAATATGCATAAATAATTTGATTATTACTTAAGTTTATATTTAGTTTATTTTTGGTTTATTTTTGGTATATATTAAATTATATGCATGTTTTGTTAATAAATTATATTTAAAATGTTTTTAAATATATTTCTAGCTTAATTTATAATTTGATTGGATTTATTTGACGTATATATACTCGAAATATACCTGATTTACTTTTGGTATATTTCCAGTATATATATGGTTTATGTTGCTATTTTATTTAAGTTCATGCATCATTTATTTTTGTGAATGAATTTTTTATATTTATTAATGAAAGATATCAATAGAATGTGCTACCTAGTGGGCAACACTAGGACTGAGTACGTACTGGTGCGCTTATAGCATTTAGGCTATATTACTAACCAGTTTGAGAATATTGATTGGAATTGATTTATCTGATGTGTGATGTGGTTTGGAGGTGTGATTGCTGGAGCTCGGTTGACCAAGTGTCTCGGGGCCAATCACATTGGCAGACAGACTGCCGGAGCTCGGTTGACTTAGTGTCTCGGGGCCAGTCTACTGTCTAAATGGATTAAGTTGATATATTTTGGAATAAGTGAGCCTGCATGGCTAGAGTGTTGTCTAACACTGTTTGAGGTTTCGATATCATAGGGTTCTATTTGATCCTTCATAAATAGTGATTTTCAATAAAAATATATAAAATGATTTTATTGCATCTGTGTGTATTTACCTGTATATATACATATTAGATATATACTTTTGATTGTATGCATTGTCATTTAGTATACATGTATATATATTATAGTAATTCACTCAGTGAGGTCTGACTCCCCTCCGTTGACTATTTTTCAGGAGAGTCATCATCTTCAGGCCTCAGTAGCAGGCCTGTACGGCGGATTTCTTCTGCCCCGGCTTCTTTGTGTAAACTGCTTCTTTGAGCCTTGGGTTTATTTTATCTAGACACTGCAGTAGTCATTAAATATTTAAAGAGATGTTGTATTATATTTGAACTGGATTTGTATTAAAAGATTTATATATATAATATGTTGAGGATTTGATTTAAATCTAGTGGTGCATATGTTATTATTATATTTATGATTTTTATTTCCGCTGCATTATATACTGTTGTTATTACTATTGCATGTTTTATTTTATTTTATTTTATTTATTTTTAGGCTTGCTACGGGTTCCGGATTCGAAAGAATTCCCGTTCCCTAGCGCCGGTCATGGCCCCTGTTTTGGGTCGTGACATCATCCTTCAAGGTAGGTTGAGATGTCTCCTCATTTTCCTCCTTGCTTGGATCTTTAAGTTTGAAAGGCTTACTAGAATTTTCTTCTTGTGTTTCCACAATCTCATTGTCACCTACAAGATCATCAACACTACAAACATGTTTTTTAGGATTAAGTGAGTTTGATTCATCAAATACCACATGCTTTGACCCTTCAACTACTAGAGTTCTCTTATTAAAGACCCTATATGCTTTACTAGAAATAAAATAGCCTAAGAAAATTCCTTCATCAGCTTTAAAATCAAATTTTCTAAGATTGTCCTTAGTGTTCAATATAAAGCACTTACATCCAAATACTATTAGATATGAGATTTTAGGTTTTCTATTGTTCCATAGCTCATAAGATGTTGTATTTAAAATTGGTCTTTTGAAAACTCGATTTGAAATATAATAAGATGTGTTAACGGCTTCCGCCTAAAAGTATAGAGGTAAATTATACTTTTAAAGCATTGTTCTAGCCATTTCCACAAGAGTTCTATTTTTCCTTTCAATTACCCCATTTTGTTGAGGAGTTCTAAGAGATGAAAATATATGAGAAATACCATTTTCATTACAATAGTTTTTGAAAATTTCATTTTCAAATTTGGTTCTTAATCACTTATAATAAAAGAAATATAAAAGTTTTTTTTTCTTTTTGAACTCTTTTTGCAAACTTTTCAAAAGCTTTAAATGCATCATTCTTATGAGCAAGGAAACATACCATGTAAATCTAGAGTAATCATCAAACAATACATATACATAGTGCATTCCATTGAGACTAGCAACTCTAATTGATCTAAATAAATCCATATGTATAAGTTCAAATGGCGTAGAGGTGGACACCACATTTTTTTAGCTTAAATGAGGACTTGGATTGTTTTCCCTTTTGGCAAGCATTACAAGGTTTATTCTTAGTGAATTCAAGCTTAGGTAAACCAATCATAAGTTCATGTTTACAAAGATTATTTAAAAGCTCAAAATTTACATGTCCTAACCTTCTATGCCATGTTCATATGCCATGGAAGATAGACACTAAGCATTTTATGTCTTTGTTATCAATTTTATTCAAATTAATTGCATAAATATTTTATACTCTTTAACCACTAAAAATAACTTTGTTTTCATTAAGACTACTAACAAAGCAACTTTTAGGATAAAAAGTTACTTTATTTCCCATGTCATATAATTGACTTATACTAAGCAAATTATGTTTAAGACCATCAACAAACAACATATGATGTATAGATAAGGATTGAGGATTACCTATTTCTCCAATGCCAATAATTTTTCCTTTTGTATTATCTCCGGAAGTAATGTGTCCATCTTTAGCATCAAGTTTGTTGAATTGCTCTTTGTCTCCTGTTATGTGCCTTGAACATCCACTATTGAGATACCACTTACTTTTTGTTATTGTGGATTTCAAGCACATCTACATAATACAATTTAAGTGTTCTTTTGGACCCAAACCTTTCTTGGTCTAAGTTGGTTAGTTTTAAGATAATCTGTAGGAAGTAAATTCATATGCAGTGTTTTATAAAAGCACATATTGTTAGTATGTCCTTTAATTATGCAATAATAAAATACAATATTTTCAAATTTATTCCTCCTATGATGAAATGCTTTCCTAGTGTGTAAAACATGTCTTTGGTGTTGTGTGTATCTCCTATTGTTTTGTGTCATTAAGTGAGACATGCATGGGCAATGGTGATGTGTATTTCAATAATTTTGTGCAACATGTTTATGTGCATTATATTGCATAGCATGCCTATTATAATTGTGTCTAATGTACATATAAGCATGCTTAGGTTTAGGTGAGCCTTACCTCTTTATATTAATGAAGGATGAATCTTATGAGACTTCCCTTGTTATTTAACACATGAGATCTTTTAGCTTTGAAAGCTTGAGTCTCATTTGATTTAGAGGTTGAAGGAGTGGAATCATGTGAAGCTTTTACAAAATTAATATATGATGAAGATAATGAAGACATTCAATTTTTATATCTAATTCTATAGGTATCTTCATGAAATTTTTGAGAGTCAAGAAGACTATCTAAAGTTTCTTTTCCTTTCTTAAATTTAGTAATGAAATTCTTTAATTCTAAGACCTCCTTAGAAAGCTTATGATTTTCATCATTTGCTTTCTTAAGTTGATCTTCCAAAGAATTAGAAGATTTTACATCACTAACAAGTTTTTCATTTGATTCAACAAGTTTAGCAAAATTAATTTTTAAAATTTTTAATTCTCTATTTAGGCTACCTAACTCATGCTTATAATGTTTCTTCTTAAATAATAAACTTTTGCATTTAATAAGTAATTTTCTTACAATAGAGCTCTCATCATCATCATCATTATCACAATCATCAAAGGAAGAATAAGAAGTAGATGGTACCTCATTTTCATTTTCAAGGGCCATTAAGCAAAGATTGGCCATTTTTTTTTCTCTTCCTCTTCGGATTCAGAGGAATCATCTCAAGTAGCTTTGAATGTCTTCTTCTTATCTTTTGCTCCCTTATTCTTGAATTTGAGTTTGGGATACTCACTTCTAATATTTTTCGGTTTCTTACATTCATATCGAGTAACCTCCTTAGTTTTCTTCTTCCCATCTCCTTTGAACTTCTTATTGAAGTCCTTTATTCTTGAGAAGTTTTTCTTTCTTAAAAACTTCTTAAATTTCCTAGTGAGCATGGTAATGTCACCATTTTCATCTTAGAATCTTTGATGCTTTCCTCTTCACTATCTTCTTAAAGAACTTTTAGAGCAATGTTTTTTTTTTCTTTTTTTCTTTTTCTTCTTATTCTTCACCTCTTTGCTTAATAGTGAGCTCATATGTTAAGAGCTTACCAATGAGCACATCAATTGATAGAGTGGAGAGGTCTTGAGCTTCCTCAATTGAAGTAACACGAGATTCCCGATCCTTTTTAGGTAGGATTCTTAGAATATTGTTGTTTACGTTTTCCTTGAAAAAATGTTTTCCAAGTTTCTTAAGGGTTATAAGGAGAGCATTGAGACAATTTTTCATCTTCGTGATTGATTCATGAGGCTTCATTTTGAAGAGTTTATATTCATATATATGAAGTTGAACCTTCTTACTTCTTATGTGAATGTTGCCTTCATAGTGATTTTCTAAGGTCTCCCATATTTCTTTGGCTGACATACAATATTGAAGCTTGTCTCCTTCTTCTCTTGTCATTGAAGAGACTAGAGTAATCATAACTTTTTTATTTTTGTGATTTTCTTCCTTTTGATCAATACTCCATTGGCTTCTTGCAAGAGTAGTTACCACACCATCAATGATAATCATAGGTGGTTCCCAACCTCTTAGGACAATGTCCCAAAGTTTGATGGAATCATAATCAAGATATAATTCCATTTTGAATTTCCAATGTGGATAGTCATTACCATCAAAGAATGGTATAAGAGAAGACATATTTTATGATTCACTCCCAATGATCTTGTATTCTAACAATGAAGCACCTAGAATTCAAGCTCCGATACCAATTGAAAAGAGTCATAAAGGGGGAGTGAATAGGACTATCAAATAAAAATGAAAAATCAAAAGAATTCTTTGCCAGAATTGAATGAAAGTTGAGAAGGAAGAATGAAGAACATAAAAATTTAAGGAGTTAGGACTCAACAACAATCCTACATCTCCCCCTAACTTATTCCCAAGTTAGGATTTTCAATTACCCATAATCTTATTCACAAGATTGAGATTACATAAGAGTTTTATGGTTCACTCTCATAACCTTACAATTTAAGTTTTTAAGGCTCAATAAAAAAACTAAAAGCCCAAGTGTTTTAATGGAAAAGACCGTTTAGAAAGAAATGTAACTTCCTTTCTAATATAATCCAAGATTTAAGATAAAGAGAAATTATATTTCTAACACACAACCAACTCTCACAAGAGTTATACAAATAAAGAATTATTTAAGAGAATTTGAGAGCTCAATGAAAGCTTAATAAAGAATGAATGATAAGAAAGTTTCTTAACTTTCATTCAGCTTTAGAGGTGTAAATAATGTGTTCAATGTCTATATTTTGAATCATTGAAAGTGATGCTGTCAAACAACTATTCATGGATTGAAACATTGATTGGCTACTGAAGAAGTTTGAATTTACCCACACTTTCTTTACAAAAGTTGTAGATATTTTAATTATCTTTCTATATCATTTTGAATCACCTAAATTGGACTTTTGTAACTTAAGATATGTCCAAAATACTAAGATCTATGAAATATGAGATATTGACTACTTTCAGACAGCTATGCCCAAGTTGAAGCCATGATTTGCTATTGAAGAAGTTTGAATTTGCCTACACTTTTTTCATGAAAGTTATATATATATAACTTATCATTCCATATCATTTTGAATCACCTAAATTGGACTTTCACAACTCAAGATATGTCTAAAATACTAGGAGCTATGCAATAAAAAATGGTAGTTGCATACATGGATTTTGACTTAATATTTGCATACCTAAATGAACTCAAATTTTGACAAACAAGCCCTAGTTAAGAAAGCTCAAAATGTCTACTTCAAATATGAAAAAGATAGCTTTCTCATTATAAAACTCTATAGATGTCAAAAGCCTCATTGAATCTTAGAGGCCGAATCAGCCTAAGATAAACATACTTCATTTTAACTTTCAAAGGAGCCCTAAATTATACACACTTAAACAAACAAATTAAATGCTCAACATTAAGTTTGTTAAGTTCAAAATTAAGATTGATTATTGCCAAGGTCAACGGTTAGGATTGGAGGACAGGCTCATAAGCTACCAATTAACCATGCAACTCATTAAAAGACATTGATTCGGTACATTGCTGGAGAGCACCGATAATGCCATTGTAATTAGGACCAAGTTTGTGAAATATGACGGCATTAAACTCAGAGGAAGAAATTGGTTGGCCAACCAAGGTTAAGGAATATGCGATTGCTTTGGCATGATAGAGGTATTGGGAGACAGATTTATCAGCTTTAAAGAGGTTGTGTAATTCTATATGTAATTGGTTTCATTGAGCATGGCTGACAATGTCATATGAAATGGCAAGAGCTTGCTAAACTTCTAAAGAGGAATTGAGGCCGATAAGATGTGGGTAGACTTCCTCTATGATGGAGGAAAGAAGCCAAGAGAAGAGCAATTGGTACTTATGAAACAAAAAGAGGTATTCAGGATTGATAGTTGTTTGATTTGTGGTGGGGTTGAGAATTTCTTTTGGAGGTGGTTGTTCGGTACCATTAAGAATTCTATGTAGGTTGTAAAAATTCAGAAGTGGAGTAAATTGCAACTTCCATGGGATATAATTTTTGGAAGTTAATTTAATGGAAAAATTTTGTTAGACATTGGTTGAAGGTGTGGTGAAAGAAGAGGAAGGTGGTAGAATGGAAGATGAAGATGAGAGATTAGATAATATTAAAGATGGGGAAGAGGAAGAAGAAAGAGAAGGGGACGATGAATCTGGAGAGGTCATTGTGTTTATGCTCTTATACCAACTCAAGAATTATGTTTAAGCTGTAATTCTTTATTATTCATGGAGTATAACTGATATATAAATACAAGAGGAGATGCACTAGTAATAGGAAAGTGCAGCAACATGTAACGTGTTACAAAGATAAAATAGCTAGCTAACATATACATATGAAACAACAAATAAATATGAATAACTAATCTGGATATGATTGACACTCCCAAGCTAAAAAAGTTCCTAAAATTGAAAAAAAAAAAATTATTTATGAAATTCAATGTTAGCTCCCCAATTCTCGTATATTTTTAGTTTAACTTCTCCTGTTTTCATCTAAAAATGTATTTTGTAATTCAGTTAGGCGCATTACTTAAGATATAATTTCCCTTAATTGTATATATGGACGGAAAAAGCACCCTTAATTGAGGTTTGAGAAAACAAAATAGTCAATGTTTACACTCATTTTTTACGATGGCTACGATTGTAGATAATAATTTTAGTGGATATTACTGAATCAGACTCAGACATATATATATATATATATATAAATATATAAAAGTTAATGTACGTACCATAACAGTCAATATTATGGATAATAATTTGAGGGAATATCAGTTTTTTTTTTTCTTTCTCTTTTTTGACAATGGGAAGGTCAAATGAAAGGGAGATGATTGAATTAATGAACTCAATCTTATAGTAGAGAGAAAAATAAGGGATTGATTTTGATGTTTGTGAATTGAACTCCGAAATAATTGTCTGCATTATTCAAGTTGTGTTCACTTAATTATGATAAATTAATGCATATGTAACTTAATAATTTTCAAAGATAACAAGTTAATTAACCCTGTTAAGGACTAATAAGAGTATTATGTCTAGCAGTACCATATATATTGCCTCGTATGCATTACTTTTTTCATGTTTGCTGCTTTTGGGGGAAAAAATGAGCCTTTTACATTCTAACAAGTACTTTTATTATTTTATATCACAACATAAATAAAAATATTTGAGAAATAAAAGAGAGAAACATATAATAATTTAATTTGAAAAACTCCAAAATTGAGAAAAACTACGGGCATTGTCAAAATACAACTAAGAGAAAAAATATTATATAAAAAATTATTACAACTACACTCTAAAATATTTAATTCTCACACATACCTAAAAACTCAAGTATACCCCAAAATAATTTTACATAAATTCTCTACTAGTATAGCTAATAGCTGTCAATAGAATACTCTCATACATATCCAAAAGTTCAAGTATACTCAAAAGAATTTTACATAAATTTTCTATCAGTATAGTTAATAGTTTTTATTGGTACACTAAATATTATGATATAAACATCGTTAAACTGCACACTATAAGATAATTTTTCTTTTTAAATCAACAACAATAGAAATCGAATCATACATTTTAAGATATTTTTAGAAAAGAGTTATTATTTAACTATTTTCTCACCGGTGGCGCTGCTTCTTTTTCTTTTAATTGTTGTACTAACATTTTGGTTTCAAGAAGCACATAATTATCTAAGAATTACTTATGGTCATGAACAGATTAGCTTAAGGGCACTTGTGGCCTAGATGATAATTATTATTATTTTTTTTCCTTTTACGACACAAAATCAATGATTAATTATTTTTTTAGATATTGCTAGCCTCCCACTAATTTAGTGGTAAAGGGTTTAACATCTTTGTAGGAGGAGAGGGTTCAAATCCCTCCACCCTCCTCCCTCTCCGGTGATAAAAAAAAAAACTATTTTTTAGATATTAACTTCTTTAAAAATAAAATGCTACTAAATTTAAGTAAATTAAAAAAAATTTAATGTTAGTGCACCATAAATTTTAATGAAAATTTTTCGAAACTTCAAAAAAATAGAGAAAACCTAAAAGTTGAAATATAAAATCATCTTGCAAATAATATAGCTAAAAAAGAGTTTTCAAAATAAGGGCATACATCATCAAAAAAATAAAAAAGAAAAAAGTTAAACGTACAAATATTAATATTATTATAAAATAATTTATTCTAGATCTTGTCATACTGTTAACAAGAATTTAACAAGAGTTTGTCATACATCTATAGCCGCCCAACCTTGGATGAAAAATAATTTATTCTAGACCTTGTCATACATTTATAGCCATTGCCATATTTTAGACTTGGTCTTACAACATCTTGTTATCATGTGTATTTACGTGTTCAGAAATTATTTTATTTATAACATCACTTATGATATTGTGTTACTATCTTCCAAAATTTATATTTCATTTAGATACGCAGAATCTTTAATTTATATAAATATGTTCATATAATGATCATTGAGTTTCTGAGTTCAATATTCTTCACCAAACCTCGGCGTACTTAGCATAAATTAGATGAAAAAGGAAAATTGGCATCCAAGCCTTAATTTAATAATTAAAATTCGGCCTCAATGCAATCTTTAATAATATCCTAATTGAAATTAGAGATTAATGGAAGAAAGAAAATACGTCGAGGTTGAGAGAAATTGATAAAAAAAAAATTATTTTTATATTTCCAAGTCATTTAACATTCAATCCATGAAAAAATTAATGAAAGAACTTTTTTACTTATTTGAGCAAAATAAAAAAAAATGAAATAATATATTTTTAGAATGTTAAGAAGAAGTAATATAATATAGTAAAATCATGAGGATAAATAGTAATTTATCCTAGTTACTAACACTTGCAAGTTGCACCTTAAAACAACATTGTAAGCAATAAACGAACATTTAATTAAGGATACAAAATTCAATTAGTCAACGACAACGTGATCATTTTGTTTTGGTAGATATGCCCAATCTTTTATTTTATGATATCAAGTCTCAACCTAAATATAATATGATGCTTCGCTCACCTATCTCATTGCCTTGTCATCTCATGATTGGTTGTGCCTACTAGCTATGGCAAATTGCAATTAAAAAAAAAGGATAAAAGCAGGTCATTTGCATTATGCTATTAATTATTTTTGTCAGGGGCTGTTCATTGGTCTTATTTGTTTCCTTTTTCTAATCAAATAGCTCAATACACCAATATTATTATTGTTATTATATGACAATGAATGAGTCTAGTTTTTTTTTTTTTTTTTTTTTTTTAATGTATAGTTTTTTCATATATAAGATATTTTTAGGTTAGTAAAATAAACAATTCATAACTTTCAGACCCTATTAGTTTTCGTTTGCTTTAAGAAAGATAATGTTATTGTAAGATTTGCATTCTCATAACATACATACATTACATTCTCATATGTAGACTATTTTGATTTATAAATATTAAATTGAATTAATTAGAGGTATGAATATTACATAAATCAATAAAGAAATTTTTATTAATTATTTGGGTTAAAATGGTATTTCACTCCATCTAAGTTATGCTTATTGGAATAAAATAAACAATAAACCTACTTGGATAGAATCTAGCCAAGTTAATTTGGCTAGAAAAAGTCAATCACTGTGAAAAGACAATTGTGACTAGGAGGTAGATTTCAACAATAAAATGGAAAACCAGTAATTAGCGGTAAAATGAAAAAGGAGGGAAATCGGTAATAATAAAACATTATTTCCCTAAAAAACTATCGAAGATTAAATGACACAATATGTCGATTATTGTTTCTATACTGCTACATGATAAACCAATAGAGTGGTGAAGTTGAAATATGACATGGTGAATTTACGACTGTTGGAGTACAAAATGTTGCCTGATTTCATTTTCATTTAGCCACAACATTCTCTATTCAATTCCTAGCAAAACTTTAATATCTTTATAATTACAATAAGAAACTCTAGATGATAATATGTCAATGAGAAAATAGTTGTTTCAACAGATAATTGGCGATGGTTATGAATATGAAGCTTCATTAAATAGAAATGTTGCATTAGAAAGAGAGGAAGAATGTGATGTGGCTAACAATGAAGAAAGTTCAAATAATGATGCTTTGTCCATTGAAGATAGCCCAATTGATGATGAGCAAAAAAATGGAACATAGTCCAACTGATGATGAGCTAGAAATCAAAGATAGTCCAATGGATGATGTGCTTAAAAAATCGAAGATAGTCCAAATGATGAGCTAAATGAAATAGAAGATAGATCGATGAATAACTATATCACCGAAACAGGTCTTGAAAGGTCTAGAATAAATTATTTTACAAGTCTGGATAAACTTGTTCAAACATATTAAGAGCATGCAAAGTTGAAAGGATTCTCAGTGATAATGAGAGGAGGACAGAAGGGCAGTGATGGTGCTAGAAAGTATCAAACAATAAGCTACGACAGAGGTAGAAAATTGGATGCAAAAAGGAAAAGCAAGAGGATAAGCTGCCTTGCACGTTTAAATATAGTGAGAAGAGAAAGGTTTTAGGTTGGTAGTTCAATAAAAAATGAACATAACCATGGGCTTATTCTGAACATTAGTAGGTTAATGGCTGCTCAATGAAATTTGAGTCCCATCATGAAACGAAATCTTATAGAAAATGATATTGCAGGCATCAGGCCATGCAATAATGTTAAACTTATGAAAGTACAATGTAGTGGCACAGAAAATTTAAGTTGCACTTCAAAGGATTGGAGGAATTTCATCCATAGTGAAAGGAAGAAGATGTTAAGTGAGGGTGATGCCAAGTCAATTCCATAATTGTTTGTCATGATTTAACAATAAGAGAGGGAATTTTTCCATTCCATCAATGTTGATGATGAAGGTAGACTAAGGAACCTCTTGTGGATTCATCCTTGTAGTAAAGATGTATATGAGGAATTCCATGACGTTATCACGTTCGACACCACGTACCTTGTTAACCGTTACAAGATGCCATTTGCAACAGTTGTTTATGTCAACCAACATGGCAATTTATCTTGTTAGGATGTGCTCTAGTTTCCCATGAAGACACTAAATTGTTCAAATGGCTTTTCATGACATGGCTAGCTAGCATGGGCAATATACATCCAACCCCCATAATTATCGATTAATGTGAGAACATAAAGCGAGTTGTGAGGGCAGTAATGCTCGACATTGTTCATTGATTATGAATGTGGCATATTATGTGTAAGGTTCCAAAAAAATTCAACCATGCCAAGGAATTTTTTAAATTTGTATTTGAATTTAAATGTCTTATATATAAAAGCCTTACCATCAACATGTTTGAGTAAAACTGGAGCAAATTTTTAACAGACTACGGACTATAGAGGAATAATTGGCTCGTTAAGTTGTATTCGGAAGGGCGAAGCTGGGTACTAGTTTACCTCAAGCACCCATTTTGGATCACAAGATAATTAGACTATTTAATGAAATATTTATGTGATGAATATATTAAGAATAAGTTTATTCCGACTATTAAGTATACTAAATTTAATCAGATTTATTCAAGATATTTTAACCTGAAACAACAATAAAACTTTAGTAATTGAAAAGAAAAAAATTAAAAATCTGATACTAAAATGACAAAGTTAATCAACAATTAGTGCAATAAACTCACAAGTTATGGTTGGTAGCAGTTCTAAAACACTAACACCGAGTAAGATTATACTCTAACACCGTGACATCACGTTGTTTTCTCATGATAAAGATAACATATGGATAAGATTAGGTGTTGCATGAAAAATTAAATTTTTGTTTCATTTGTTTGTGAACATGTGATTAAATGATCCCTACCCAACCGTAGTAGAATATTAAAGGATTATTCTTTGCATCGCTGTTAGTTATATATATATATATATATATATATATATATATATATATATATATATAATCTCTGAATTATTGTAAACATTACAAAAATAATAAATAAAAAATTATAAAATATGGGTAGCTAAAATTATGAGAAAATAAATTCACTCATTTTTAAAAATTTAAATTTCATTATTTTAATTAATTGTCAAATTAAAATATATGCTTTCCGAGTATTATATAATTTTTTGTATTATTTAGCAAAGGAAAAATTATAATTTTGAAAAAAAATAATTTGTCTTTATTTTTTCTTAGCATGGCCACATTTATCGTCTTCCAATATAATAGTACATGTGATTGGAAGAATAACATATAAAATAAATGTAAACTATTTAGTCAATAAAAATAAAATACTTATATTTATCATTCAGTTATAGGGACCGAGATAGGCCCCCTCCTCTTTCTCCCAAGCCAAAAAAAGTTCATAAAATTGAAAACAATTATTTATAGAATTCAGTGTTAGCTCCCCAATTTTCGCATATTTTTAGTTTAACCTCTCCTATTTTCGTCTAAAAATCATCTTCACTATTTTGTAATTCAGTTTTGCCGGCCCACCTCCTTGAAGTTTTCTTCGGTAATACGATTTTTTTTCCCTTTCTTCTATGAGTTAGGGTTGGCAGTAGTTCTAAAACATTATCACCGTGAAAGATTATACGCTAACACAGTGTGTTAGGGTATTCTTTCTCTTCATAAAGATAACATATGACAAGATTAGGTGTTCCATCAAAAATTAAATTTTTGTTTCATTTGTTTGTGAACATGTAATTAAATGATGCCTTCCCAACCTTAGTAGAATATTAAAGGATTATTCTTTGCGTGGCTGTTAGTGATATATATATATATATATATATTAAGTGTTCCATCAAAAATTAAATTTTTGTTTCATCTGTTTGTGAACATGTAATTAGATGATGCCTTCCCAACCTTAGTAGAATATTAAAGGATTGTTCTTTGCGTCGCTGTTAGTGATATAAATGTATATTAAGTGTTCCATCAAACATTAAATTTTTGTTTCATCTGTTTGTGAACATGGACTTAAATGATGCCTTCCCAACCTTAGTAGAATATTAAAAGATTATTCTTTGCGTCGCTGTTAGTGATATATATATATGTAAACTCTAAATTATTGTAAACATTACAAAAATAATAAATAAAAAATTATAAAATATGGGTCGCTAAAATCAGGGGACGATAAATTTACTCATTTTTTTTATTTTAAACTTCATCATTTTAATTAATTATCTAATTAAAACAGATGCTTTTTGAGTATTATATAATTTTTTGTATTATTTAGCAAAGGAAAAATTTCAGTTTTGAAAAAAAATAATTTGTCATTACCTTTTCATAGCGTTGTCACATTTATAGCCTTCCAATAATAATAAAGATTTTTTTCTATACGGAATGTAATATAACATACAATTGCATGAATAACATATAAAATAAGTATAAAATCTTTAGCCAATTAAAATAAAATACGTATATTTATCATTAACATCTAGTTGTTATAGGGCCGGAAGTAGGCCCCTCCTCTTTCTCCCAAGCCAAAAAATTCCTAAAATTGAAAAAAATTATTTATAGAATTCAGCGTTTGCTCCCCAATTTTCCCAAATTTTTAGTTTAACCTCTCCTATTTTCATCTAAACACCATCTTCACTATTTTGTAATTCAGTTTTGGACAACATTCTTTCCTTCATTTTGTAATTTATAATAATAATAATAATAATAATGATGATGATGATGATAATGATAATGATGAAGAAAAGATATGGTAGTTGACTAATGCATTATGTATGAAGGAAAAGAATGTTTTGTTTACCAAAGGAATGGAATGATGTACACGGTCATGCACTCTCCCGTGTGCTGGACCGTGTGCGTGAAAGTATGTGCACGGTTTGGTGCGCGGATTGTGTGTGTGGCCGTGTAAGCAAAATGAAAGCACACGGCCCATTGCACTCAATCGTGTGTGGTATCATGAATGTATGTGCATGGTTGAATACACAGGTGTGTGTTTGATCGTGTACAGTAAAAAAAATATAGAGAAAAATTATACGGTTGTGTGTTCACCTGTGTACTCATCCATGTACATATAAAATTAAATACACCAGAGACGACATGACCGTGCACATAATTATGTATAAATGACATATCTGGGCATGGCCAATTGCACAACTATGCACATCCACCTCTGTTGTTTTACAAAATTAAGTTGCAAAAAATAAAACAATCAAATAAAATAAAAATAAAATAAAATATTGAAACAAATTAAAGTTGAATGGGTTGCCTCCCATTAAGTGTTTGTTTAAAGTCATTAGCTCAACTATATTTTATTAATGTCTCATATTGAGTTGAGAAGTACAATTGCTGCACTTGCTGGGACAACTTCATTGTGGAAGTAGTGTTTTAATCTCTATCCATTAACTTTAAAAGTTTTAGTATTTGTGCTCCACACTTTTATTGCACAATGAGGATCCATGTGCATGACAATGAAGGGGCCTGACCATCTAGACTTAAATTTTCCTAGAAATAACTTTAGCCTTGAATTAAACAGAAGTATATGGTCTTCTTCTTTAAATTCTTTCTTCATAATATTCTTGTCATGCCATATTTCTGTCCTTTCTTGGTAAATTTTGGCATTTTCATATAAATTAAGTCTAAACTCCTCAAACTCATTAAACTAAAGCAGTATTTTCTCACCAGCTCTTTGCAAATCAAAGTTCAGGAATTTAGTTGCCCAAAATGCTTTGTGCTCCACTTCCACAGGTAGATGACATGACTTTCCATAAAGGAGTTGGAAGGGAGAGGAACTAATAGGTGTCTTAAATGCAATTTTGTAAGCCCACAGAGCATCATTGAGTTTAGCAGACCAATCTTTTCTTGCAGCATTTACTGTCTTTTTGAGTATAGACTTGATTGTTTTGTTTGATATCTCAACTTGCCCACTAGTCTGGGGGTGGTAAGGAGTTGCAACCTTGTAAGTGACAACATATTTCTTTAATAAACATTCAAATTGGTGATTGCAAAAATGTGTTCCACCATTACACTAATTATAGCTCGAGGTGTCCCAAACCTGGATAATATATTCTTTTGAATAAATCTTGTTACAACTCTAACATCATTGGTTGGTGAAGCTAATGCTTCCACCCATTTGGATACATAGTCTACACACATTAGAATGTATTTATTACCAAGTGAGCTTGGGAAGGGACCATAAAGTCTAGACCCCACACATCAAAGATCTCAACATCGAGAATTCCATTTAGAGGCATCTCATTGCGTTTCCCTATGTTTCCTATTCTCTAGCATCTGTTGCATTTTAATATAATATTCCTAGCATCTTGAAATAGAGTTGACTAGTAAAATCTACTCTAAAGAACTTTTGCTACAGTTTTAGTGGAATTAAAGTGTCCACCACATTCCAGAGAATGATAGTGTGAAAGCACATCTTCAACTTCTTCTTCGGGCAAGCACCTCCTAATCAATCGATCTCCACACCTCTTATAAAAAGAGGTTCTTCCCAATAATAATATTTAATGTCAAAGAACAATTTCTTCTTTTGTTAGTACAAAAGATTGGGAGGCAAGACACCACAAACTAGGTAATTCATAAAGTCTGCATACCAAAGTGTCATGTTCTTGAGTTGTATTAGGTGTTCACCTTTGAAGTAGTCATCAATTGGCATCTCATCATCTCTATTTGGTAGCTCTAATCTTGATAGATGGTCTACAATAACTTTTTTAGCCCCTGCTTTATCTCTGATTTCCATATCAAGCTCTTGGAGCATAAGGATCCATCTAATAAGGTATGGCTTAACATCTTTCTTTGAGAGGAGATACTTCAAAGCTGCATGGTCTGTAAGGGCTATCACCTTACTACCTGTCAGATAAGAATGAAATTTATCAATGGCAAATATGACTGCTAAAAGCTCTTTTTTAGTAGTAGCATAATTTAATTAGGCCTCATTCAGTGTGTGACTAGCATAGTAGATGGCATATGTTTTCCTATTTTTCTTTGTCCTAAAATAGAGCTTACAACATAGTCACTTGCATCACACATAATTTCAAAAGGAAGATTCCAGTCAGGAGGTTGTAAGATTGGTGTTAAGATCAATACTTCTTTTAACCTACAAAAAGCATCAATGCAGTCTTTGTCAAATAAAAATGAAGTATCCTTGGCTAAAAGATTAGTGAGAGGTTTAGCAATTTTTTAGAAGTCTTTACTAAATCTTCTATAAAAACCAATATGTCCCAAAAAGCTGTGAAATCCTTTCATGCTTGTAGGAGGTGGAAGTTTCTTAATCACTTCAATTTTGGCTTTATCAATCTCAATTCTTTTGTTAGAGACTAAATGGCCTAAAACATCTCCTTTGGTTACAATAAAATGGCATTTTTTCCCAGTTTAAAACTAGGTTAGCTTCATCACATCTCTTTGCAAAACTTTAGATAAATTGTTAAGACAATTATCAAAAGAGGTACCATAAATGAAAAAGTCATCCATGAATACTTCCATAATGTTCTCTACAAACTCTGAGAAAATTGCCATTATGCACCTTTAAAAAGTAGCAGGAGCATTGCACAACCCAAAGGACATGTGCCTATATGCATAAGTTTGGTAAGGACAAGTGAAAGTAGTTTTTTCTTAGTCCTCTAGGTGGATAAGGATTTAAAAGAATCCTGAATACCCATCTAAGTATAAAAAAAAAAAAAGGAATACTGAGCTAATATTTCTAATAACTTATTAATAAATGGGAGGGGAAAATGATCTTTCCTAGTAGCTTTATTCAACTTTCTATAATCAATGCACATTCTCCATCCTATGATAGTTCTAGTCTAAATTAATTTATTATTTTTCCCCGCTTCACATCAATAATTGCTCCAACTGTGGCAAGTAAAGGTCGTCTTAGGATGATAGGGATTTGGAGATCTTCTTCCATCTCTAGAATCATGAAGTCACAAGGCACATAGAATTCTCCAACTTTTATTAGTATGTCTTCTAAAATTCCTTTAAGGTATACTATGGATATATCAGCTAGTTGTAAAGAAATATTTGTAGGCTTAGGCTCACTTATATTTAATTTCCTGCATAAAGATAAAGGCATAATGGTTACACTAGCACTAGGATCATAAAGAGCTCTACGAATACAAAATTTATCGACAACACAGGGTATAGTAATACTCCCTGGATTGTTAAGCTTTAAAGGGAAATTATTTATAATGACAATACTGCATTCTTCATTCATTGGAATAGTCTCATGATCATCCCACTTCCTTTTATTAGATATAATATCTTTGAGGCATTTGGCATATATTGGCATTTGAATTACTACTTCTAGAAAAGGAATGGTGATATCTAGTTGCTTGAACACCTTTAAGACTTTCTGAAATTGCTTATCAAGTGCTATATTATTCATCCTTTGATAAAAAGGTAAATATAGTGTCTTTTTCATCTCAGGTATTTAATTGACCTTATTTTCCTTTGACTTCATTACTTTATCTTGAATCTACTCAGGTTTAACTCTTAGCTCTTTACCCTTACATTCAATCTCAAGTAGTTGCTTCTCATTCCCTAAAGTCACTACTTTTGCTTGCTCCTTTGGGTTCTCATATTGGCTTGGGAGGTGGCCTATTTGGTGAAAGTTAGAAAAGCTCGCTTATGATGTGATTTAGTGTTCCAACATCTTATTGTGTGTGGCTAACTATTCTAACCTTGCATCCATCCACTTAAAATTCTCTTTATGCTACTTAAAACCCTCTTGAAGTGTTTGATTTATCTTGCTTTGTGATTGGATGAAGTTTTCCATCATTATCTCAATATTAGACTTGGGTTTAGGTTAAAGGTAAGTACTTTTTTGCTGAAAACCCAATGGTGTGATGTACCCTTAATTTGAACTTGAAGCTTGGTTCCCTCCTTAATTTGACCACGAAAAATTTAGGTAATTTCTCCATCCAGGATTATAGGTATTGGAGTATGGATTCCCTTGAGGTCTGCCATTAAAATTATTTAGGGTATTGAGTTATTCAGTTAAGCAACTTTGGGAATAAGAATCTCCTTATTGACACTCCATAGTAAAATGTCCTCCTCCACATACTTCACAAGATAACAACTATAATGGATAACTTGGAAAATTGAGCTTTTACAATTATTTTATGAGGGAATCCAACTTAGTATTTACCATGCCCAAACTATCAACCTCATACACTGTTGTTGCTTTCCTGAACTGATTTTGCTCTCCATGCCATCGATAATTATTGGATGCCATCTTCTTTAAAAGTGCATATGCATCATTGGTGTTTTACTCATGAAAGAGCCTTGTGCAGTAGCATCTATGGTGATTTGTAAAGATTTAGATAATCCTTAGTAGAATGTTTACATAAGGAGCTAATTTGGATTGCCATGATGAGGGAAATGTCTTTATAGTTCTTTAAATCTCTCCTAAACTTTGTAGAGAGACTTTCCAGGTTGTTGCTTGAACCCTGTGAGGTTTTGATGATATTTGGCAGTCTTTCCAAGTGGATAATACTTGGTGAGAAAAGCCTTAGAAAGTGTATCCTATGAGGTGATGGAGTTTGGTACCAATAATCACAACCACAATTTCGCTTTATCCCATGAGGTGAATAGCATTCGTGCTTACTCCATTGATCTTGAAAGTATTACAAATGTCAAGGAAAGAAGCTCGATGAGCATTAGGATCTTCTAATGGTAGTTCACCGAACTGATATTGTGAAACCATTTGGATGTATGCAGGTTTGATTTTGAAGGTGTTGGCTTCGATAATTGGTTTCATAATATAGTTTTGGCTTCTTGTAAGACTTAGAACCCCATATTCTTCTAAAGATCTTAATATTTGGTTAGCCATTCTTTTCTCTTTTTCTTGTTTCTCGTTTTGGTTCTTTTTGCAAGTCTTTTTAATTTTTGGATTTATCTTCCTTAGTTCAAGATGTTTTGATCTTGTCTACATAAACAAGAATCAAATACTTGAAAAGAAAAAGTAAAAACAGAAATTAAATAAAATAAAAATAAAATGTTAGTCTAGCAAAAATAAAAAGTGCACTAATATTAGTGTTGACCTTAGCAATAATCAATCTTAATTTTTATTTTAATAAACTTAATTTTGAGCATTTAATTTGTTAGTTTATGTGTGTATAAGTTAGGATTCTATTGGAAGTTAAAATGAAGTATGGTTATCTTGGGCTGATTCGACCTCTGAGATTAAAGGAGGCTTTTAACATCCTTAGAGTTTTATGATGAGAAAATTATCTCTTCATTTTTTAAGTAGAATAATGAAAATAATGAGTCAAAATCAACATATGAAAATAATGAGTCAAAATCAACATATGAAAATAATGAGTCAAAATCAACATATCTGTTTGCCATTTTAGATTGCACAACTCTTAGTATTTTAGACATATCTTATGCTACAGATGTCTAAATGAGGTGATTAAAATGACATGGAAAGATACATCAAATATGTAAAACTTTAATGAAAAAAGTTAGGGCAAATTCAAACATCTTTGATATAAAATCATAGGCTCAACTTGTGCATAGCTATCTGACAATAGTTTGCATTTTAGATTGTATAGCTCTGAGTATTTTAGACATATCTTGGGCTACAAACGTCCAATTGAGTTGATTCAAAATGATATAGATAGATAAGTCAAATTTCTAAAATTTTATACAAATTCAAACCTCTTCAATATAAAATCACAAGTTCAACTTGTGCACAACTATCTGATAGTAGTCTACATTTTAAATTGCATAGATCTTAGTATTTTGGACATATCTTGAGCTATAGAAGTCCAATTGAGGTGATTTAAAATGATATGGAAAGCGAAGTCAAATATATACACTTTTATGAAGAAATTTTTTAGAAAAATAAACCATCTTTAGTAGCCAATTATGGTTTCAATCCACGCATAGTTGTCTGACAAAATCACCTTTAATAATTCAAAATTATAAGCATTGAATTCAAAATATAGATGTTGGACACATTATTTGTAGCTCCAATAGCTATAAAGCAATTTTTTTAATTTTTTATCTAGATAAACACCTCTAGAGCTAAATGAAAGTTAAGAAACTTCTTTATCATTCATTCTTTCTTAAGCTTTTAGTTGAGCTCTCAAATTCTCTTAAACAATTATTTGTTTGTATAACTCTTATAAGAGTTGGTTGTATGTTAGAAATAAAATTTATCTTCTTCTTAAATCTTAGGATAGATTAGAAGGGAAGTGAGATTTATTTCTAAAGGAATTGGTTTAAGTATTGTCCATTGAAACACTTGGGATTTGGTTTTTAAGTGAGATTTGAAAACTCATATTGTAAGGTTATAAGAGTGAGCCATAAAACTCTTTTGTAATCTCAATCTTATAAATAAGATAATGTATGATTGAAAATCCTAACTTGAGGATAAGTTAGGTAGAGATGTAGGATTGTTGTTGAATCTGAACTCCTTAAATTTTTGTGTTCTTCATTCTTCCTTCTCAACTTCCATTCAATTCTTGCAAAGAATTATTTTAATTTCTCATTTTTATTTGATAGTCCTATTTACCCCCTCTAGGACTCTTTTCAATTGGTATTGCCAATCTTCTCGGCAATGGTGCTAAAAACTTATTAGGCAATTTTTGCAAGTGCACAGTTCGTAATAAGTAGTAAAGTTCGAGTATCGAGTATCATTCCACGAGGAGATTGATACCAAGTACTAGTCATAATTTTATCTCCATAAGCTAACAAAATAGATTTAATTAAAATAGAAAAATATATTAACTAACAAAGATAATTCGCAATCTCAAATAAAATTCAATAGTCGAAAGATAGATCATGGACTCACTTCACTAGACACTTACTTAAATTACAAGTTTTAATCTTAGTTCAACTTGTTAATACAGTTAAGGGTAAATTACTCAAATTACTTAAAGTCTCTTTTGAGATCATTCAAGCATGTCAAAACTAATTATCACCTATTTTCATAGTTAAGTAAATTAATTAAGACTCATTAAGGTCCTTAGCAATTTAATACTCCCCAAAGGAGTCATCTACTTTCGTGATCGAGGTTTTTAAGTTTCACAGGTCTATGAGCTAATAGATCGTGCAACTTTTAGTCTCTATTAATCTACCCACAAGCATGCATTTAATTAGGCCTAAAATCAAATATAAGAACATATAAAAGCAACCTGAAAAATTGATTAAATATTAATTTATTGAATTAAAACATAAAAATCCAAACAAGTAGTAGTCTAGTTACACAAATCTAAACCCTAGGTAAATTAATTACACATGATGGAAATAATCATAATCAAGGGTATTCTAAACATGAGAACATGATTGACTTGAAACTCTGCTTCTTCTTTGCTTAAAATATCTCTGAATGCTAATTTGAATGCCTTTTTCTGAATTGATGAATCGATCATCTTTTTATAGCCATCTATTGTCACTAAGACTTATAATTCTAGAATATTCTCATTCTATAATCTTCCAAATTTAAAATCTTCTAAATCCATAATCCTAAAAGAAAAAGAAGATTTTTTTATAAGTGTACACCCTAGCGTATGGCCATGCACACGGGTGTGCACTAGGGCATGTACGTTAATTTTGTGTGCACACCCTAGCACATGGCAATGCATATAGGTGTGCACTATTCTAAATTTATACATGACTTAATACATGGCCATGTGGTGGAGTGTGCATAGCTTCTTCATCGGGCTTGGCTTTAATCATATGAGTGCACACCTTCTTACACAGTCGTGTGGTGAAGTGTGCAAGATTCTTGATGAGCACACGAGTACCTATGTACGTAGACTTTCCAGACACCGTCATGCACTACTTTCATAAAATTACAACAAATAATTTAATTAGATGCTATAATGCACTTAATTATTGAACAAACATGCAAATGTATTATTTAAAATGTAAATTAAATAATATTATGCTAAATGCAATTAAATAAACTTATAAAAATATATTATAAAATCAATAAAAATGCTCCTAAAATTATACGTATAAATGACACATAACATGCGGCCATAATGAAGTCTTAGCATAAGCCACATATTGAATGGATTAAATGGGTTACAAGGGTAAATCCTACTTTTAGCCAAAAGTGGAAAACATTGGGTATAAGCCATCTTATTAAGACCAGCAAAGTTGGACAACTCTTTTAGTTGAATATTCTATGTGTTATAATACAATTCTGGGCACCAAGTGTAAACTCTTTTGTATTTACCTTCGGACTGGTGTCGATTACACTTAAATATGTGTTTATGCTAACTTGTTTGCCAGTGATTGGGTCAGATGTAACATGTGGAATAGACAGAGATGACCCTAAGTTGATAAAGTTTGCAGCTGCATCAATTAAATACTCATCATATCACTCATTAATTCAACATATAATTGAGTCCAAGGATGATCAAGATGACAAGGAACATATTAAGTTCCTTTGGATGCTAATATAGAAGTTTTTAATGTGCCAAGTTCTAGGAAGCCAGCTGTTGAATACATTAATTTAGCTAGAGCTTTAGTATTAGTGAAATTTTTTGCTCTTGGATCAATACTCCTTAGCCTTAATTTTAGATTCCTTAACTACTACCATTCTTACAAGCCATTCTCAAAATTTGGATGATCTCTATAGTTGGTTCAACTTTGGCTCTTTATATATTTTCTAGAAATTACAAGTGCCCAACTAAAATCTTTTAGCCTTCTAATTGGAATTCAACTTTTCAGTTGCACTTGTTCTATGAGTGAGGAATATGTTATATCTTTTTTTAATAGTTTAAAATTAAGGACCAAAAAAGATCTTTTCATTTTTCCTAGTGAAGAATCAAAGAACCATTGGTTAGAGTTCATCAGGTATAGAGATGTAGACAAAAATCAGTAAGAGATTGAGAATATTTTTTATTACACCCTTACATGTAGGAGGATTTTTATATGCAGTGGATCATCAGCTTTCAATCAGACCAAGCCCTCATTGTCTCTTGAAATATACCATCCATAGTACCTATGGGCCAGATAGTTTAGTCTTGATCAAGCACTATATCCCTCATTAGAGGATGTAGGTTTGAGTAATCTGCCAATTACACATGGTCAGGTCATTATATGGTCACACTTTTTGAATTAACTGAAGTGTTGTGTAGCACTAACATCACAACTACATGTTGATTAGTTCACTACCTTTTGGAGTGACAGATACATTATTTTGATTGGAACTCCAATGGATAGAATTTTATCAAGTATTTGCCTCTTATTGATTAGTATATGTAATTTTTTATTGTATTTTACTTTTATTTAGACATGTTGATGTAATAATATTATCATTATTTATATAGGTCTTATAACTCCCATTTAGCATTCTCCTAGTAAAAAAAGAAAGACAATAACTAAGGAAACTAAGGATAATATTGGTTCTAAAAAGGAGAAAAATATGGGTGTTAGCATGTGAAAGATTAAGAAATCAAAGCAAATGGCCAAAGCAAATGGCCACTAATCAAGCCATGGTTGAAAAAAAAAATCTACAAACACTTTGGAATTAGAAGGTCAAGAGGCTAAATAAAACAGGGAAGTTTGCTAATACTTAAAGTGATCAAATGGATATATCAAATGAAGATAAGGAAAATCTAGAAGAATATAGTGTAGATGAAGATATAGCTTAAGTGACTAGTGGTACTTAATTAGCTTTATATGAGATGGAACCCTATAATTATACCAGAATAAATGAAATCGAAGGACATTTTCATTGTTTGCTTAGTGATTCTACTAAACAGATGGATATAACTTCATCTGTTATATAGGTATTGTGTGGTGAAGTTAATTAAACTTAATATGTATATATGTTTTGTTATAATATCACTTATGATGAAAAAATTATATATCATTAGTACTTATCAGGGTGATAAGATGGTACGATTTTAGAGAGCATATGAACATGATTCACAAAAGGATTCACTGTCTGTTGTGGACTTTAGCTTCCTTGAAGAAGGCAACATTAATGTTGCACCTCAACCATCATTTTAATAAAGGAAGACATCGATATAGCAAAAAATCAATAGAAATACATTTTATAGAATAATCTGTTGTCTTTTGGTTCGCATTACTTGCAAGCAATAAAATCATTGACTGTAATATTGTGCACTACTACCAAAATGCTAGATCCAGTTGAATCTCTTAATGAAGCTCTTAAAAAAATATATTTAACATACTAGACTTCTATTCAAGCGATAAAAACCAATGATGAACTACACACCAAGATTGAAGATGTGAAACATCAGGTTATCAAGGTGAAAGGCTGGAAGAAATCTACTAATGCACTTTTGAAAGAGTTATCTGATATGGAAAAAATGAAGAGCGCATAAGTCATTTGAAGAAACAAATTACTAAGATTGAGGCTGGAGACATTGAACTTTTACACTGAGTTGAAGATGTCCAATAATAGAAATAGTTGACAAGGAAGCAATATGAGATTAATGGCAAGATGCTACTTCAACAACATGATTTGGTAAAACAATAGACAACAAAATTCAAGAAAGCAACTTAGATTCGAGATGATTGTTGCACAAAATGGCATGGACTTAAATCTCTTGATTTGCATTCCATTTGAATAATCATATATGACTACAATATGGACATTATATTAGTAGTTGCTAAATATTGATATGCTTATGTTTTAATTAATAATATGATACTTTTCCACTTCACATTTTTATTACATTGATATATTGCCATGCATAACTTTAATAACTCTTAAAGTGTTGTAAGTCCCTGAGTTGCTTATACCTATGATTTATAATTAAAAAAAGTTAATAAAAAACACTAATATCACATAATTTGTTAACATATCATTGGTAATTAAAGTAGGACTAAAATAAAAAAAAAACTTAACTTGTTATTATATCTTTAATATTGGTGAAGTCTGATTTACTCATCTAATTACATTAATTTTGTCTCTTGATAAATAAGATAAAGATTTATAAGCTCAATCATGCAACTGTAATTAAATTACGTACATATTATGATAAATGAAAAAATTAAAAATAATATTGACTTACAATATGTAAAATTACACAAATTACATAGATGGGTAAATAAAAGAATGATAATATTTTACCGCAAAAATAATTCTCCTTGGATTAAGGTTAACACATACAACTTCTATCACTATAAAAGGAAGCAAATACATATACTCTAAAACATACACTCTAAAACATACACTATCTATTAATATTAAAAATTAGTTTAAGGAGCAGCTATATAAAATGGCAAGACGTGTAGGCAGTGCACCTATAAGTGAATGGGAGATTTCACCTTCCCAAAAATCACTTGAGACATTGTATATAGTAGTACAAAAAAAATCTTGACGACCTATGTGAGGAGGTTAAGGTGTACCTGACTAGAAACAAAAATACTTGGGGTAATCTTTTAATAGAAAGTGAGCTCCTCATTCTCCATCCTTTCGTTAAGGTGTACGACCTCTACCTTGAACTCAATCAATCTACGGTGAAGGAGCACCAAAAAGAATTTAACACCCAGCTTTATAAAGCAACAAAGACTTCAGCCAAACCATCACCTAAGAAAAGGGAAGAAAGCCATATGTAGCAAAAAAATAAATTGAAGAAATGCAACTTACTATCATAATATTTACGTTTTGTGCTTTCTTTCCTTTTTTTGTTAGGTCCATGATGAAGGTTGTGTATTGTTCATAGGTGATTTTTTTTTCTTGCTTCTTTAACTTTTTATGGCATGCTCTACATGACCATTATGTCTTTGTTGGTCATGTAGTCTTTTAATATATATGCTATCATTTTTTCATTTATTTCCCTTGGCCAAATTTTAATTAAATATAAGCTTACTGGGGAATCTATTGTGATTAAAAAAACAATATATGGTACTTCATCAAATTCAAATTCTAAAACATATTGATGCAATTTTTATCTACATGCAAAATGTATATTTAATAATGCAATTTCATAAATAAATATGACATTAATGGAAAAAATAACTTATTTTACACTTGACAATACAACATTGTATGAATATGGAAATTTATTATTTTTAATGTTCAAAATATTCAATTAATATTATGTAAACGACACCATATAAATATAACATGATTCATTTTCGAACATTAGCATGACTAAATTATGCTTATAATTGCTTACAAGTAAATCCGCCACACTGGCCTACTCAGTTTATGAATTTAACCAGGTCGCACTTACAAATGACATTGCTTATAATAAAATATTTCAGTTTCCAATGTTGGCACATTAATAATCTTATCTTTGCTTACACTCTAATCTGAGCTTATTAGCAACATTACCACCTAGTCCATCCAAATGATGCTTGATCATAATTACTGTATTAAGCAACCTAAATTTTGTAGTTTCTTCATTACTGAATGTTTCAAAAAGCACTAATGTATTTGAATTTGAAATTGTCTTATAAATATCATTCAAGTGAAATTGTCCATACATGCACACCCAAACAATAAAACAAGCAAACAAATATCAAATCCAATGATGAATAGTAAATAAGCTTCACCATAGACCTATCATCCAAGTAAGTCTACATTAAAGGTTCTTTACAAATTTGTAAGAAAAGGACTTGAACAACTTAAGTTGGAGCTTGAAGTGTACCTGTATAAATAATTTGAAGATAAAAAATGAGATCCATTTTTCCAAAACACAATCCTCGAACTAGAGCCTCTAATAACACTCTATGACATATACCTTGAGCATAATAGGCAAAGGCAAGAGGAACAATTTACAAAGGATTTGTAAGAGGTAGCATTAGAAGAAGCAACATCACTAGCACCAGCACCATGGGTTCCAAATTCCAATGACAACAATCTCAATTTATCTGATTCACTAGAATTTTAATATTCTTAATTATTTTTTATTTATCTTTATTTATATTATGAAATGCTATGGTGATTTATATTTATGTTATTTAATAAATGAATTATGCCATTAGATTATTTATCTTATCTGCTTAACTTCTCCATTTGGTTCAAACATTTAAATGGAGCAGCGCTATGTATGGACTGATAACATTATAGCAATATCTCTAATAACAATTTAACTGGATTGATAGTATTGTAACACTATCTCTAATAAAGCTTGTAACTATATATACATAGATCATCATAAATTAACTAATGAACCTAAAAATGAAACTACACCATTTTGGAGCAACTCTATGTATGGACTGATGGTGTTGTCTCTAATAGCAATTTAAATGGACTGATAGTGCTATAGCATTGTCTCTAATAAAGCTTGTAACTATATATACATAGGTCATTATAAATGAACTAATGAACCCAAAAATTAAACTACATTGTTGTACACGGCGGAGTTTAGTGCACGTTTAAAATTTTAGCAACAGCGACACTGTTTGAGCTCAGGGCTCTAGAGAACACACTACTATATCACAAAGACATAGTGCAGATATGAGGAGTCACCACCCAGGGTAATAAATGGGAGAAATCAAAAGTGGTGGTACTCGATTCTCTATAAGAAAGCTAGCACCATAACCAGGGGATTCTAGATACGAAATACCAACTTCTCTTAGTCTTTTGTTTGTTTAGAATTACTTTACTAATTACTAAAATATTTCCTATTTACATGCATTTCCATTTAGCATGCATCTAACCCAAGACAACTAGGCATGAAATGACACATAAAAAATGCATTCACATAGATTGTAATGTCTATAAATTAGTTTAATCTATATTAATTTTAATTTAAGTGAGCTAAGTCTACATTTTATTTACAAGTGAAATAAAGGTAAAGATAGACCTAGTTAAGTTAATTAATGAGCCTAAGTCTATTTGTTTAAATTCTAAAAAGTGGGCCCAAATCTATTGATTTTATGGACAATTGATTTGAATTGAGGATTAGAGGGCCTAATTCTAATTTAATTTAAATTAAATTAAATGATCTTAAATCTATTTATTTTAAAGGAAACACTTTAATGACCTGAGTTAAGTCTAATAAATTTTAATTAAACTAAAATGAGTCTAAGTCTAAGTTAATCCTAATGGGCCTAAATTGATTTTAAAGTTAATTAAAACTAAATCCAATTTTAAAGGCCTATTAATTAAATGATTTAGAGACTAATATGGACTTGGGCCCAAAACATACAAAAATAAACAAATAATTCCAAAAACATAAAAAATGCTAAAACAATCAAATAAAAAGATCAAACAAGTAATTAAACTATTTTTTCTAAAAATGCAACCTAAAAATTAATCTATTGCCATCATTGATTTTATTAAGGTTTACCAAATGAACAATAATGTACTAATCATTTTTAAAGTGAAAAAAAAATCTCACTATATTTCTCATTATTGGGGCTATTACAATCTACGCGAATCAACAGAAAATAAATAAATAAAAAAATATATAAACCCAATAAAACAAATATAACACAAAAAATAAAAAAACACAGAATGATAAAAATAAAATGAATCCTAAAACTATGTGATTTATATAGGGTTTAATTTATGACATTTCATGAATCTTCATTGGGCTTACCTTGCTTCAATTACATCTCTACCAAATTTCCACCATAATAAAATAATAAAAAAATGGTAGAATATAATATAAAAAATCAAAATAGAATCAAATTTTTTTTAAAAAAAAAAAGAAAAGAAGAAAATGATGGAGTGTGATGCTGTTTGATTGCTCCTCAGAGTAGAAATCGTCGTTGGAAATTGATCTCTTGATTTATTTTTAGCTTGAGGACTAGAAAATTGTTTATTCAAAACCAAAAGCACATTCTTTTTTAAAAGCTTTTAACTCTGTATTTTTTTTAGAACCCTAAAACTCTTTTTTTCCTTTCTGCCCTTTTTTAAAACTTCATAATATTTTTTCAGCAACTTTTCTTTTCTTTTTTTCTTTCTCCTCTTCAAAGCAGCATCCTTATACTTTTTTTTATCCCAAAATCCCCTCCGTCAAAGAGTCTCAGCTCCTAATAAAATTATTTATCTTTGATATTTTTTATGATTTAATCCAAAACAAAGATAAATAAACTATCTAATAAATGAAGAAAACACGTTTTAATAGGATAATTACATTTATTAAAATTTATTTGTTTATTTATATCATTTTTTAACCAATCAGAAATTAAAAAAATGGATTTTTCAAAAATAAAATAAAAACACCGCTGATCAGAATTATAAAAATCCGATCGGATTTTTGTATTTCTGATATAAAATATGTAATTTTGATCAGAATTACATATTTCCAATCCGATTTATAGAATTATAATCAGTTTTCTATAAAATCGATCAACCTTTTTTTAACTTTTAATTACAAAAAGGCCCCCAAACGAAATTCAATTTTGTAATTAAACCCTAAAAAAGTTACAATTTAGTCTTTAAAACTCATAAGTTTAGTCCTAAAAATCCAAAATCAATATCTAGATATCAATTTCAATCAAATTATCATCATAGGAGCTCTTTGTCACATCTATGCATTAATGTATCTTGAAATTGAGTGCTTACAATCGTTTTAGAGTAGTGTTATGTATGGATTGATAGCATTGTAGCATTGTCTCTAATAATAATTTAAATGGATTGATAGCACTATAGCACTATCTCTAATAAAGCTTGTAACTATATATACATAGGTCATCATAAATTAACTAATGAACCAAAAAATGAAACTACACCATTTTGGAGTAGCACTCTATAGCACTGTATATAGAATGATAGCACTATAGTGCATTCTCTAATACAGCTTATGATTATATATCAAGTAACATGGTGAAGCTTGTGAGTATATCAAGTAACCTAGTTAAGGATTCTGCAATAAAATTATAAGATTTATCAAAACAAATAGAGTTTAATCATTCAAATGTTCAAAATCTAAAGAGATATGAAATGAAAAAAATAGAGTTCAAATAGAGATTAGAAGTCTAGATAGAATGCCTAAGCTAATAAGGGACTAATTTAATTTCCTTTTTTCCATAACCATTACAAGAGTTTTCACAAATTTGGAATTAGATCTCATCCTTCTTCTGCCTCTTAATATGTTCATCTATACTCAATGAATGATCATATTTAATTAGACAGGACAATTATGAAGATTTGATATGTGGTTATTCGAATAGGCAAATTAGGTACAAAAATGAAACCCTAGAAAATATCGAAGATACTGAATATCAATAGATAGAGAAAAAGAATAGTACTTGAGATATTGTACCCCATTAAACCTTCATAATAACATTACATATTCCAAAACTATTACTTACACTAACTTTTAATGTATTTGTATATTAACAATTACACTTATAAATAAGAACAGTAAAACAATACAACAAATATAATAGAAATTCCAACCATGCAATGATTTAATCCTGATGGTTCTGTTCTTCATCGACATGCAGAAATTGCTATTTTTCACCATTACCATTCCAAAATCCAATATAATCATGTTTAAAATCGCTTCTTTGATTGAACTTCTGTAATTATCGTTATTTAACTCAAAATGTATATTCCAAGCTTCTATTGCTTCTTCCATAATCGAGAATGAACGATACAAACATCCACTGAACCCAAATACACAAGCTGAACATTCTTCCTATGAACTGTACATACCAGGTTGAGTCCCTATGAAAACTACATAATACTTTATCTTTTACTCTTCATCTCCATAGATTTGTGGCTTGAAACTTTGGTTTGATACTAAAAACATGCTAGATTTAGAAAAAAAATATTCATATGGTGTTATGCTTAGACAAAAATCCCTTCCTGAGGCGGCAATTATTTTTATCTCTAAGGTGAATTCAAATTTGAAATCCAGAATGACCAAATTTTTTAACAGAGGATATAATAGGCATTGCACTTTGGTAATTTACCATGGTATACCATTAATAGCCCTTATACTCAACCAAAGATTATGGTAATGCCTTATCTAGCCAAAAAAAATTGGTTAGATTCTATCCATTTAGCATCACTCTAAAATAACAAAGGAATACTATAGAACAAAAAAAATAACAATCTCTATAATGAAAAAAACATGGAAGAGAGGAGAAGTAAAAGGAAGAAGAAGAAGAAAAACCTAATTCTTAACCCTTCTTTCTTAAATTTTGATAAAAAAAAACACAATTCTGAACTCAAATTAACATTTAAGAACCTTAAATTATCTTCCTCTTTGATGATTGAAGCTTTAACTAGAAGAGAGGGAAGTAGAGCAAGCTGAATTATGAAAGACTTCAGCCATTTCTTATGTTGAATAACGTAAATAAAAAGCAATTTTCTTTATTTTTGAGTAATCTAGCATATGTATGTGGTTGTATATTTGTGTTTATAATTAAAACTCTTGATTTCAAGTATAGTGAAAGTGATTTGTGTAAATTGTATGATTTGAGTAAAGAATAGCTATGTATATGGCTGATTTTAAGAGTATTAAACATAAAAAAAAATGAAGATTTAAGATGTTGGTTTGCTACAAAATTTTGTTTTGTGATGTGCAGGGTTGGTTCTATTTTTTAGTTTTTTCATACCCTTAAATCTATCATTTTGACCCCATTTTTTATGAAAACACTTTTCTATGTTTTTTATCATGTAGTAAAATTTCATAGCGAAATACATTCGTTTGGTTTGGCACTAAAATTGATTTCCAAGGCTTCTACAGTAGAAAATTTTGTAGGGTTGGTTCTGAAATTTGAGTATTTGAGGTCCTTAAACTTGGTGTTTTGATTTGATTTTTTGTATGCATATACTTCAATATGTTGATCATATACAAGTAAAATTCTATTTCAAAATTTAGTCATTAGGGCATCAATTAAGTTGAGGGATTAGGCTGCAGCATTATAGCAAATTCTGTAAATTGTGTAATTTGCTTGAATTGAATAACTTGCATCACAAAGCATGGCAAATGCACTTCATAATCATTTTTGTATTTAGGTTTTATTTTTAGTTTTGAGGTTATAATTTTTGGTATTAGGAGATGATGGAATAAGAGGTAAGGCTACGAAGAGATTGAACCAAGGAGGCTCAAGTGTACAGTGCTCTTTAAGAGCCTTCTCATTTTAGTGTGTTGGACTTGATCTTGAAATTTTATTTTTATAAGGTAAGTAGATCATTAATTAACAATGCTATGGTTACAACTTTGCACTAAATATAAATATACATTTGATTATATGTTTTCCCTAAAATTTGGTTTATTGTTAAAGATTATATGATTTCTATGAATGAGTTTTGATCCTATCTTGTGAAAGATATTATGAATGCTATTTTGCTACTAAATATTAGGAACATATATATATATATATATATATATATATATATATATATATATATATATATTGGTTAATGATAAATTGTACACATCCCTGTTATGGTTGATATTTGAGATCTCTACATGCGTGTATGACATGAACATTTAGGGGGAGTAACATATTGGATGAGGTATCACCTAAATGTATTTGATCACTTAGGGGGGGGGGGGGGGTAACGTATTGGATGGGTTACACCTAAGTATGTTTAATGCTCTTCAAGGACTAACATATTGGATGGATTAACACTAAAGAGCTTAAAATGTTAATTATAACTTGAGAGTGTATTAAATCTTTTGATTTTGATGATGAGAATTTAAATAATAAATATGATGTTCCTTGAGAAGTATGTGTTTTACTATTTATGATTTGATTAAGTTTTGTATTGAAATGGAAATGTGATAAGTTATTTGAATTTAGTATAAATGATATATTTATTATCAAATTAAGAAATACATGTTCTCTGTTATTAATTCTTCATCTACTCAATGAGTATTCATACTCATCCTTTTATTACTTTTTTTTTTTCAAAGATGAGTGAATCTTAAGCTCAATTGGATATCGTTGTCCACTTCCACATTAGAGCCAAGGTCGAGCCAACATTTTAGCTTTTTGGTGTTTTTTTTAACTTCTAGAATAGTCTAGTATATATAGTTTGTGAATATGGGCATAACCATATATGTATACATATTTTGGTTGTACATAGGTAATTATGTTATTTAGCTAATGTTTGTGTAAAAGTTGATTTAGAATGTTACACTAAGCCATTTTTTTTTATAGAATGTTAAAAGTTGGTTACTTGTGAGCATATTCATCTTGAACTATTGAAAATTTTAAGGTGTTTAGTTCCATCTTGAATGGGGTGATATATATATATATATATATATATATATATATATATATATATATATAGCAATTAAATTATTAGAATTTGAATTTCTTTTTGGCATTTTTCATGGTGAATAATTTTCTATGACAATTAATTATGAATCAGATATCACCTCTTGATCTAAAATATAAAGGTATTAAATATTCAATTTTTTTTAAACTATTAGTATTCAAAATTTATTAAATTTTAATTTAATTAATCTGATTCGATATAGATATGACTATAAAAGCAGTGAAGATCTCTCAATAACTAATTTAATGCAATTGCATACACTAGAACTCGAATCTTAAACTTAGTTTTAAGTAAGAATAGCTATCTTTAACAATTAAAAGGTCCGGATGGTTAATGGAATGAGGGTGAAGATGCTATAAAGTAGCTGATTATGGATTTTATTTAGATTTGTTTTCTTCTACAAAGCTAAGCATTTTTATAAATCTATCTATGCAATTGATAATAGCTTAGATGCAGAGTCAATCTAAGCCCTTGATGTGCCATTCTCAACTAATGAAGTATCTCTTGACTTGAAGCAGATGCACCCATCAAACGCTCAAGGACTATATGCTTCCTGGCTTTATTTTATCAAACATTTTAGGATTTAGTGGGTATGTATGTTACAAACATGGTGCTTTAGTTTCTTAATTTTGGAATCATGCCACCTTCTCTAAATCATACATTTGTTAATTTAATCCAAAAAATGAAAGCCCTTGAATGTGCCAAAGACTTGTGCCCCATCAACTTGTGCAATGTTACTTACAAACTTATTTCTAAAGTCTTGGCTAATATACTGAGGTTGGTGCTTCCTAGTGTTATTGATGAGAATCAAAGTGCCTTTGTGCCAGGAAGACTGATTACAAACAATGCTATTGTGGCCTTTGAAGCTTTTCACTCAATGAAGCACATAATAAAAAGCAAGAAAGGGGTAATGACTTTAAAGTTGGACATGAGTAAGCATATAACCGAGCAGAATGGAGCTATTTGGAATAAGTTATGAGTAAGATATCCTTTCCCACTCATTTTATTTGCTTGATCATGTCTTGTTTATCATCTGTCTCTTTTTCATTCTTGATTAATGGTCGCCCAAAAGGATTCCTAAAGCCAAGTCATGGCCTAAGGCAAGGGGATCCAATATCTCCTTATCTATTTCTACTGTGTACTGAGGGATTTTTAGCTATGATTAAATGAGTAGTTGTATAAGGTCAAATTCATCCTATTACGATCAGTCGTGGCAGCCCTACCATCTCCTATTTATTTTTTGCCAATGACGGTTTGTTGTTTGGAAGAGCCATTGAGAGTGATTGTTGGGCTATTGTCCAACTTTTGCATGACTATGAGAGTGAATTTAGTAAAAAAATCAACCTTGAAAAGTTTGAGGTCTCTTTTAGCAAGACAGTGAATGAACAAGGTCAAGCTACTCTCTGTAGTATTGACGCAGCGGAAGAGTGATAAAAGGAAATTAATGTTTGTTAAATCGTGCATGAATGTCGAACACTAATCTTTTATAACCTGTTGTTTTGCACACAAATACCAGGAAATAAGCATCCAGGAATTCGTTGATTCACAATAACACCAAATTTGGGAAAATAATAATTTTGAATAATCAACTTAACAAAAACTCCTCATACAACCCTAAAACTTACATATTTATAGGATGACACAAACCCACCAACTCTAATTTTTGTTTAGAAAATAAAAATAAAGACAATTCTAATTAAGGTAAGAAATTAAATCTCTAACAATATAGGAAAGTCAATTTCTAATCAATGCTAAATTAAAATAAGAATCGAATAATAATAATAATAATAATAATAATAATAATAATGTTGAAAACGTATATATTTCATCCATTGTTCTATAGACCCATTCCAATAATAAGGTGGATGATCATGTTAAATATTTGGGCCTTCCAGCTGTGATTGGTAAATCGAAGAAGATAATTTTTGGCTTTCTTAAAGATCGAATGTGGAAAAAAATAAAGGGATGGAAAGAAAAATTTACTTAGTAAGGCTGGCAAGGAAGTCCTTATCAAGTCGATAGCCCAAGCTATTCCCCAATATATAATGAGTTGCTTTCTGTTACCCTCGGGTTTTTGTCAGGAACTTCAATCTATGGTTAGTAAATTCTGGTGGGGAAATAATTAAGAAAAATAGAAGATTCATTGGGTTGATTGGAACAATTTTGCCAAGCCAAAGAAACATGGTGGGTTGGGCTTCAAACGCTTAACAATCTAATCTCGCTTTCCCACAAAGAAAGGATGGAGATTGCTTCAATATCCAAATTCCCTTTGTGCTCGTGTGCTGAAAGCGAAATATTTTCCAAGAGGAGATTTTATGCATGCAACAGGTGGTCCTCGAGCTAGCTATTTATGGCGTAGTTTTCTAGAAGAAGCTAGATACATTTTGAAAGAGGGTATAGGGTGGCGGATTGGAAATGGTGCTTCAGTTCCGATATGGAATGATAAATGGATTAGCGGTGTTGATGGCATGAAGCCTTTAGTTCGAAAGGATAACTATGTTAATTCTCGGGTTGCTGAACTGGTTGATTCTGATCTGAAATAGTAGAAGGTCGATTTGGTGAACTGTTTCTACCATGGGAAGCCGAGGCTGTGCTCCGTATGCCAATTAGTGTCCAGCTCCCGCAGGAATCGCGATTTTGGATGTTGTCAAAAGATAGGCGCTATTCTGTCAAATCCGGTTACTCTTTGGCTTGCCAAATTATGTTGCGACCTGTGGCTTCTCCTTCCGCTATGCCAAAGGATTCAGATATGTGGAAGACAATTTGGCATCTAAATGTAGCTCCAAAGCTAAAACATTTTATGTGGAGAGTTTTTAATAATTCCTTGCCAAGTTATGACAATCTACAACGCCGAGGTATGCAGACCCCTATCGTATGTCCCTTTTGTGACATACAGGGCGAATCTTTTCTTCATATTTTTAAGATTTATACCTGGACCCGGCACTGTTGGTTCGGCTTTCATATTTGTCTCAGACCTGAGTTGGTGTTGGGTGAGAGTATTCAGGAATGGTTTCGAAACTTGCGAGATCAATGCCCCCAATATCAGTTGGAGTTCGCCATCTTTTTGATGTGGAGCTTGTGGTATTACAGAAATCAGTTGGTTCAAAGGTCAGAGAAGGTTATGGTGGAGAATGTCATCTCATCGGCACACCGAATGTTTTCTGCATACCAGAATAGGTTCCAAACTTCTGAGAGTGATTCTACAGCCTCAGGTTTTCTGCATCAGTAGAAACCACCATCAGAAGGTTTTTTAAAAATTAATTCTGATGCAGCTATCCTAAGTTCGGAAAATCGAGTTGGGGTTGGCATTGTTGCAAGGGACAGTTCAGGTCATGCTGTTTTTTCTGCGGGCAGAAGTTGCTACAGCTGCTATGATGTCCAAATGCAGAGTGTCTCTTGCAATAAAACATGGGTTGGACTTAGCTGCAACTTCGGGTTATAAAGACGTCATATGTGAATTAGATTCTCAACTCTCAATTCAATGTTTGAACAATTTGGGTTCAGGACTGTCTTTACATGATCTCATTCGAGATGATATTCTCCAAGCCACAGATAGATTCGAATCGGTTTCTTTTACTTTTGTGCACAGGGAATGCAACTGAGGGGCCCATCAGTTAGTTAAGCTAGTCTTAGATAAAGGACAAGACTTTTTGTTATGGTATTCAATTCCAGCAGATGCTGAATCTCTTGTAATCAGGGAGCTATCCCTTTTCTCTTCTTAATTTAAGTCCCTTTTTCTCAATAATAATAATAATAATAATAGCTCTCAATCAGTTGATTTCAGTTGTCAGTAATATTTGAATTATTTTTAATTAAATATATTTTACATTTCTTACATCTTTTCAATGTAAAATTTTTGTTCACACTTGATATCCTGCAAAAGGCAACTTTATGACCAAATTTACACGAGGCTCTTATCTAATTTTGTACCTACATATATATACATGCACTACACTGCTGGCTAGCAAAATTTTTATTTTTATTTATTGATCATTGAGGAAAAAAACCACTTGAATTAATAAACTCAAGTAATGAAAAAAATCTCTCCTTAAAAACTAAGTAAAAGAGCCACAAAACAAGAATACAATAAGAACAAAAAACATCAGTCCGACAAAAGAAATGAAGCCCGGCTGCTAACACACTAACCCAACAAAAAGCACCTGAAAGGATTCCAACTTTTTTTCTCCGCACAAATTTTAAAATCAACTTGTTATTCAAAAAAATTTAAATTTTTTATCATTTACATTAATAAATTTTGGTGCATATGAAAATTTTTTAACTAAAGCTGGTGCATATGAAAATTTTTTAAGTAAAGCTAGTCCATCATGTAGAATTATTAACTTTTTCATAGCATTATGAAACATGACAGAGTGTTTGGTTTGTGCTTTAAAATTAGAATTAAAATGTTGTCTGGTTCCTAAGGAATTGGAAATTAAGAATCAACTAAATTTTCTTTTATAAAAAATATTTTGTAATTATTTTTTATATTAAAAATTAACATTTATAATTAATTTTATACATTCAAAATTATATTATAATTATCTATCATCAAATATTTTAAAGTATTTATTTATAAAAATATTATCATTATAATTTTTGAAAGTTAATATAAAAAGTATTTATTTTTTATAATTATTTTTGCTCAAACATTTAATATATATTTTTATTAATTATATGTTTTATTTATAAATTTTAAAAAATATATGTTAATATTTAAATATTTGATCAATTTATAATTGATTTGACTTAATTTTAAAGGAAATAAAAACTCATTCTTTAATAATATAAGGGAATGATGATTCCGGTTGATGTTCTCACTCTAAATTATAGCTAACCAAATACTAGAAATTAAAATTATTCATTCTGACTATGTTTTCGACCTCTATTTTTTTTACCAAACCAATAGAATCTAAATTAAATTGACTCACTTTTAGCTATTGAAAATAGAATAGCTAACTAATGTATACTCGTAATTCAATAGTTTCATCTTTACAGACTTGGGCAATCTGCCGATAACTAGCAAATTATCTGGAAGCGTGTGCGGATAGTTTTATTTGCTTTGAATGTGTATAGAGACCCATAACCATCACAGGAAAGAATTTATTTTTTCAAAACTTAAATCACTGATAATTGGATTCTAACTAATTCAATTTTACCTGGATACAAACATAATGGCCACAAGAAAGAAGTTTGGATTGGCTGATCCCTCCTCCTAATGATTGGTGGAAAGTTAATACTACTAGGGCATTATTCAGGCGTCATATAGGTACGTTTATGAAGATGGGCCTCATAAATTCATTTTATAATGTTTATGCTAATGAGTGCATTAATAGTTACATAGCCAAGAATATTAGAGCTGGTACTGTTTTAACTGCAGAGTTATGAGGCTAGCATGGAAGTAGGGTTCGTGAAAGGTTATGGTGGTGAAAGCCGATATATGATGGCACTATTACTCACGTAATTCAGTATAATGGTGAAATGCTGTAAAAGAAACATGGCTTGCTCAAGTGAATGAAATCAGGAAGATGATGACTTGGAACCGGCAGCCATTTTGTTATTATTGGCATTTTTATGAGTCGTAGAAGGCATATATTATTTCATTAATGAATAGGCTAATTCTACACATGAAGTTGTAATAGAAATTAATAAAAAAAACTGCAATAAATCTGTAGATTTTGTTGACAACTTGAAACATAAAATAAACATAACAACTTTCTAAGACTTATTCAAACTTTAATCTAATAAGCTATTGGAGCATATTTCTAACACTCCTCCTTGCTTCAGTAGCTGCAAACTTGTTGCTATCTTAGAAACTTAAATTTGCTTTTAAGATATTGCTTTCTTTTGATATGTTCCTTGGGCATTACTTCCTTTTATGCATTTCAGCTTGCTCTTCTTGTAACTTGTTAATTAAGTTTCTGATATAGCAACAAGTTTGCAGCTACTAAAGCAAGGAGTGTTAGAAATATGCTCCAATAGTTTACTAGATTAAAGTTTGAATAAGTCTTAGTAGTTTGAATGAGTTTTAGAAAGTTATTATGTTTGTTTTATGTTTCAAGTTGTCAACAAAATCTACAGATTTGTTGCAGTTTTTTTATTAATTTCTGTTACAACTTCATGTGTATAAATAGCCATTAATGAAATTCGATATGCCTTCTACCACTCATAAAAATGCCAAAAGTTATACTATTACCCTCTATGTATATGCCTAAAAAACATGTCTTCAAATAGATTAAATAAATTTTAAGAATTTATTATTTGATTATTTTGTTTCCTGGCTTTTGCCATGACTGCAATGGAAAATAAATATTTTTGCAATATACTAATAATGGATAAGAAAAAAACCAATTTAAATTTGTACAATATACTTAGAACATATTTTATTCAAAGCAAACAAAGTTATTGGTGTATATCTTTTAAAAATTAAACAAAGCTTTATTTTTAATAAGTTGAGCATCAAAAGCAGAAGATATATATCGAAAAACTCAACATGTTTAAGAAAAACAAATACCATAAGCATTACCAGAACCATTGAAGCATTTAATGCAAGTGAAGTGAACTCTAGCTAAAAACACTTTACGTAACGTGTATACACTCATTACAGAAGTAGGAACTTTCACTGGAGTGATGAATTTATCAAAATCCAATGTCCCATTTCCATCTGAAATCATCATAAAGCCCTTTCTCTTGATGTGTTGTTCATACTCTTCGAAACTAATTTTCCCATCTCCATTGCTAAGCCTAAGCAGTCCTCGATGTCTCCTCCATCATTATTATTATTTTTGTTCTGATGAATCTTCAGGACGAATCTCTAGGTTTATTATTATTATTATTATTATTATTATTATTATTATTATTATTATTATTATTATTATTATTATTATTATTATTATTATTTTGATGAATCTCTATGTTGTTTTATTATCATTTTTGTTTTCATGAATCTCTATATTTCTTCTTCTTTTTCATCTTCTTCTTCTTATTTTGTTTGATAAATGTCTATATTATGTTTGTTCATAGCAGTCACCTTGTGAAAGAGAAGCCTTGAGTATATACTACATTTTTTCAGTGCTTCTTCACCATTTCCAAGTTCCTTGAAGTTGTCTTCGGTATTTCAATTAATATTTTACCACATATTAGTCATAAAACTAGTTTACCGTTCAACTGGATTTTCTCTCCATTCCTTGAATCTTACACTTTAAAAGTCATTTCAATTTGTTTCTTCAACTTTATAAATTATGTCAATTTTACCTAATTGTATTTAAATGATCTAATTGTATTTTTAAAAATTACTTTTAAATCCCTATATAATAAATTTGACACTTGTTAAGTTTTTTTTATCTTCATTTTGAAGAGAATCTACAACCAATATCATTGGCACTTTCCATAACGGCCCCAACAATAGCTTCTTCCAATCTTGACTTAAGATATTCAAAATCAACTCAATCAGCCTCTCCTTCCTTGAATACATCAACGACTCTCTCTTTTTCAAATGCAACGGCTCCTTCCTTTTCTAATACAAGTACAAGTCATGATATTCTAATAATATTGTAAAGAATGCTACAATATCTCTAGGATATATTTAGCATATTTTGTCATTTTACCTTGTTTAGTTCTGCCTATAAATAATCTCTTCTACTCCTGGTACATGCATCAATGGAATGAGAATTATCTTCTTCGTATAAAACTCTTTATGGTATCAAAGCTTGGAAACAGCTCCAACGCCTCAATTCTCATGGCCACCGAAGGCAACAAATCTCTTATGAAAATAACACTGAAATTGAAACTAAATTATCCTTACAAACTCTACATCAATGCTCGAGTCTCATCTCTTTGAAACTAGACCATACCAATTTCCTGCTTTGGCGATCACAAATGGACCCATTGATCCAAAGTATCAACATGGCACATCATCTCATCGAAGGCAGTGAACCTCCAAGCAAGGTATTAAAGATGACAAGACGGAAACAAATTTGACTTATCTCATATGGAAGAGAAATGATGGTCTACTTACAGCCTTTCTTCTTAGAAATATCGAAATTGAAGTGCTTGTCACTCTTAAAAATGTTGGTTCTGCCCACATGATATGGAAGTCCATCAAAGAGCAAATTCTTCCCACCACACTAGAGAAAGAAATGATATTGAATGAAACTTTTATGTCTTTCAAGAAAGACACTTTCTCTTGATGAATATATCAAAACATTCAAAGGCTTGTGTGATTGCTTGGTTGCCATTAAAAAGCCAATTGATGAAACTAAGAAAGTCTTCCAACTGGCTAGAGGTCTTGGAACAAAATACCAAGACTTTCGAACCGCCATGCGCACTAAGCCTCCCTATCCCACTTTCCACGAATTTGTCAAGTCATTGCAAGCTTATGAGCAGATGAATTTCAGTAACACGATGGAAATTGACAACACTCCTAGACATGATCAAGCCTATATGAGCCAAAGAGGGAGAGGACGTGGCAGAAGCAATGGTAGATTTAACTCTAAAGGAAGAGGTTTTAATCCTGTCACAAGACATAGCTCCTATGGTTGCACCAATTACCATTCCAATAACATTGAAGACCACAGTTCTACAAGCACCAACGGCAAACATGACAAGGCTCCTATAAAGTGCCAAATTTGTGGTAAAACTTGCCACTCTGCCATTAAGTGTTGGAGTCAATTTAATCACTCAATCCAACCCGAAGATCAATTACAAAAGTCTTTAGCTGCAATGACAATCAATCAAGATGATGATCCAAATCTCTATGCCGACTCAGGTGCTACACCACACGTAATTAATGACCTAAGTAATCTCTCAACAATTTCTCAATATAAAGGTAGGGACACTATTTTTATTGGAAATGGAAAGAGTTTAAATATAACTCATACTAGAAATGGCAATATTAAAACTGATAATGGAATGTTAAATTGAAAAATCTGTTAGTAGTCCCAGATATTAGAAAGAATCTTATCTTTGTGGGAAAATTGGCTAAGGATAATGCATGTACAGTTACTTTTGATGCTAACCATTTTTATGTTAAGTTTTTTCAGTGAAAGTTTTTAGCTAAAGGACATAGAAGTGAAGGATTATATGCTTTTGATAAAAATCATGAAGCTCTTACTGTGTTAAAAAAGTCTCTCAAGACACTTAGCATCAACGCATGGGACATCTGCATTCAAAGTTATTGCGCATTTTAAATTCTAGGAATTTAATAAACATTTCCAATTAGGAAAAAACCTTAAACCATTTGTACTAGTTGCCAAATGGGGAGAAGTTGTAAACTTCCTTTTGCTATAATAAACAAAAATTTGACTTTTCCTTTTGAAAAATTGCATTGTGACTTATGGGGCTCTGCACCAATTCTTTCTTGTCAACAATTTAAATATTATGCTGTTATTGTGGATGACTGCACTAGATATACATGGATTTTCCTTTAAATAAATCGGATTTCTTTGACCATTTTATAAAATTTCAAAAACAAGTTGAAAATTTATTTGAAAGAAAAATTAAAATACTCCAAAGTGATGGTGGAGGTGAATTTACTTCTTTTGCTTTTGCAAAACACTTAATCAATTGTAGCATACATCATTAATTTTCTTGTCCGCATACCCCACAACAAAATGGTGTTGCCAAAAGGAAATACCATTATACTGTGGAAATTGGTCTGACGCTCCTTTTTCAAGCACACATGCTTGTCAAATATTGGGTTGATCCATTTCTCATTGCTACATTCTTGATTAATCGTCTCCCTTCTTATTCTTTTAATATGAAAAAACACCGTATTATAAATTATTTAATTATGAACCTAATTATAGCTTTCTAAGGGTTTTTGGGTGTAGGTGCTTCCCTTATCTTCATGATCAAGGAAGAAACAAATTTAACAAGAAGATGTATCCTTGCTTTTTTATCGGTTATAGTCCTATCCATAAGGGATATTGTTGTTTATGTCCTTTAACTAATAGAGTTTATATTTACAAGCATGTTATATTTAATGAAAGTGTTCTCCCTTATGCCTCATCACAAACAAACACACCTTAAATGGACTTGGATGTCACTTTGTTTCCTATCAATGTTGTATTGCCTTAACAATGCTAAAGTCCTTTTAAAAAAGGGAAACGTAAAATACTTCTACTCATGAGGATATTCATCAGCCTCATTATCCTATAAAGAAAGGGAATTCCAACATTATTGATCCACCAATTAAGAAAGGGCAACCCAACATGATTAACTCATTGACGCCTAACAATAATTTTGGAGAAAGAAGTCATAATAATTATGTTTCCAATTAAGAAACCAATGTCGAAGACTTCTCTATTCATAAAGAACTGCTCCCTCTTGACGTTATTGAGCAAACAAATGATGACCACACTCATGCCAACCCCAATGCAAAAGAAAATCTTGATAATATCTCTCCCAATTTTATGAATCTTAAGATCACTAGTGAACTAGCATATTAAGAAAATTCTAACCTTAGCACATCTACTTCTCAAGAGTTATTTAAGGATTTACCTAATTTGTGCAATAATTTAGTTATGGATTTATCTCATGCAGGTCAAGGACAACAGCCTTCGAAGGGCCCTTCTATGCTTACTCATCTTCAACTAAGGCAAAATCTAGAACTAAATCCTCAGCTTGTTAAAGAAACTTAAGAAATTTGATTCAAACGTCGCAATCTTGCTCTTATCACTTGTAGTGATGTCAATGTGCCAAAAACTTACAAAGTTACACTAAAAATTCTACATTGGAAAGCTGCAATGGATAATGAAATACAAGCTCTTTATGAAAATCAAACTTGGCATCTTGTCCCACAACCTCTAAATACCAACATCATTAGCTTTAAATGGATATTCCAAATTAAGTTCAAAGAAGATGGTACTATAGAATGATATAAGGCACTCCTCATAGCCCAAGGACATACTCAAGTTGAAGGCCTAAACTATAAAGAAACCTATAGCTCTGTAGTCAAGGCCATAATCAAAATTGTCATAGCCATTACTACCACGTCGAATAGGAAGATGAGATAATTGGACATCAAGAATGACTTCCTTCATTGGCATTTGACAGAAACAATTTATATGGAGCAACCTCCTGGTTTTCAAAATCCTGATAATCCTGAGTTTGTCTATAAACTAAATAAAGATCTCTTCGAACTCAAACAAGCACCTCATGCTTGGTTTAATAGATTATCGCAATATTTGCTTCATATTAGTTTTATACGTAGTAGAGCTTATGTGACACCCCATTCAATATAGAAGTAGACAAATTAAAATTCTCAATATTTCCAAGAAGAAATATGCTCAGTAATAGTCTACTTTTAGCATTCAATTAAAAAGCTTTATGTATTAAGTATACATGCATTAACCAAACAACATACTTATCTATTTAGAACCAAAATATATACACATATGGGGATGCCCATATTCACCTAATTATACCAACTAAACTATTTTGGAAACTAATAACAACATCAAACACTAAAATGTTGGTTTGACCTTGGCTCTAACACAGAGGAGTGCAAAATGATGATCAACCAAACTAAAACTCACTCTCGAAGTAGATATTCTGAAAAAAAAAATTTATACTATTGAAGGGTGAGTGCAAATACATGTATTTCTTATAAATAATATATATATATATATATATATATATATATATATATATATATATATATATATATATATATATATATATATATATATATTGTACCAAATTCAAATAAAAAAAATCACATTCTCATTTCAACATAAAACTCAATCAAATCGTAAATATCAAATCACATACTTCTCAAGAACATCATGAATTTATATAAATATTCATCATCAAAATCAAGAGATTTAGTACACACTCAAGTCATAATCAACATTTTAAGCTCTTTAGTGCTAACCCATCCAATATGTTACTCCCCTTAAGCGATCAAATAAATTTAGGTGGTTACCCATCCAATATGTTACTCCCCGTAAATGTTCATATTATACAAGCATGTAGAGCTACCCCCAAAGGGCAAACCATCCGATTACATGCCCCAAAGGCATTAGTGTAATCAAGAGCTATCCTAAAGACAGTCAGCATATATATGTATGTATGTATGTATGTATATATATATATATATATATATATATATATATATATATATATATATATATATATATATATTCGAGTTGTAATCATGACATTGTTAATTAGTGATCTACTCACCTTATCAAAGCAAAAATCCAAGATCAAGTTCAACACACCAAAATAAGTGGACTTTTGAAGAGCACTACATGCCCGAGCCTCCTTGGTTTGATCTCTCCAAATATTTACCCCTTACTTCATCATATCCTAATACCAAACATCATACCCAAAACTACAAATAAAAATTAAATACAAGAATGATTATGAAGTGCATATGTAATGCTTCATGATGCAAGTTATGCAATTCACACCATTCACAGAATTTTGCCTATTGCAGTAGCCTAATTGCTTAAAGTCATTGACTAACGTAATGACTGAATTTTAATATGAAAAATTTCAGATATATAGTCAACATATTGAAGTATATGCTCCCAAAAATCAGGTCAAAAGACCAAGTTTAAGAGCCTCAAATACACAAATTCTAAAACCAGCCTTTTCAGAATTTGCTACTGCAGCAGCCTTGAAAATAAATTTAATTACCCAACCAAACAAATGTATTTCATCATGAAATTTTACCACATGATAAAAAAACATATAAAAGTGTCTTAATACCAAAAATAGGGTCAAACTGGCAGAGTTAAAGGTATCAAATACTCAGATTTCAGAATCAGCCTCCTGCAGAATCACCTACTGCATTAGCCTTGGAAATCAATTTAGTTGCCCAACAAAATGAATGTATTTTGTGTTGAAATTTTAAAATATGATAAAAAAAACATATAAAAGTATATTAAAACCGAAAATGGAGTCAAAATGACAAAGTTAGGGACCTGAAAACACTGAAAAATGGAGCAGCCCTGCTTTGTAAAAAACAGAGTCTTGCAGAAATACCAACAACTCACTTCCATTAATCAAGTTCCCACTAATATCTATTTATTTAAAGCTTTTAAAATCAGCCATATACATATCTATTCTCTACTTCAATCATAAAATTTACACAAATCACTATACTTAAAATCAAAAGATTTAATCATGAACATAAGCATACAATCACATGCATATGATGCTTGATCATTCAAAACTAGAGAAAATTAGCTTCTTTATAATAACTTGATATTTTAAATAATATAAATATATTTTGGAATAAGCAATGTTAATATAATTTTAAATTTTATTTATATATTATCATTATTTATGCATATTATTTATTTATTTTATTCTAAATTTTTTATTTACGTAAAATACTTATTTTGGAAGTTTTATTATTTAAAAATATTAAAGTTATTATCATTAATATTATTATTATTATTATTATTATTATTATTATTATTATTATTATTATTATTATTATTATTATTATTATTAGGGTTATCATTTTATTATTAATGTGCATGTGTGTATTATGTATGTGTTGGTGTGTGTTTAGATGTGTGTGTGTGTGTCTATATATATATATATATATATATATATATATATATATATATATATATATATATATATATATATATATAAGAATGGTCAAAAAGCAAATAAACCAGGGTCAACTATTCTTTCTCTTCCCCCCACCATTTCTTTTCTTCCTTACCTGTTTTCTTCTCTCCCTCACCGTGTGAAACCAGCAGCCCCTTACCCTCACTATGCCACAACTGCCATCACCCATCACCACTGTCACCTTCTCTTCTTCCTCCAGCCATCGACATCGCCTGGAAGCTCGCCGGAGTGCCAGAATTTATTGGAAACTGAGAGTGACACCATTGAAGCCGATGAAGTTTCTAGTCACGAGAGCTCGCCGTTCCAATCTTGTTTGGACCTCCTAGCTATGGTGAGTTCAATTCTAAGCTCGGTTTGAGCTTAAACTCTCTTGATCTTGAGTTATGTCCAATTTTTTGTTTAGGTAACATTAAGGTTTTTAATTTTTTTTTGAATTATTGTGTTTGATTCATGAATTTTTGCCTTGATAATGTTGTTTAGGGTAGCTTAATCTTCTCAAATATATTTTTTGTATATTTTTTTGAATTAATTTGGATAATGGGTATTTTTGAATATTTTAATAATTTAAATTGAATTTTTGTTAATTATGTTAATTATTCATTTTGAGTGGAAATTTGATTAAGTTAGTGTTATTAATTTAAGTTAGTAATTTTAGTATTGATAAAATAATTTTTAATGTATTTATATAATTTTTGAGAATATTTTTAATATTATGTGAATTTTGGATATATAGGTTAATTGTGTGTTTTCATTGACATTATAGTTAAACAATATGTTTTAAATAATTTTGGAATAATAAATGGTATTAAAATGATTTTTACGAATTATTTACTATTTTTAACTAATTAATACTAATTTTTGATAATATATATTCAAATAATAATTTTATATACTATTATTGTAATTAAATAAGTTTTTAACTATTTTTAATATATATTTGGACTATTTAAGTAATTAATTGTGAATTTTACTATTTTATGTTAAACAATTGAAAATTTGGATTTTTATTAATATTATATAATTTATTTAATTAATGTGAAAATAATTATATTAAATATTTTTAATGTTTAAATGTATTATATTTTGGTATTTTATAGATATTTATGGAATTTAATGATTTTTATTATATTTATTATTAAATATTAATTTGTGGTGAATTGTGAACCTCAATTGGGAATTTGTGTAGTTCGAGGTCCCAATATGAGGTGGTGAGCTTGTGTTATTTAGAAGTATGTTTCCTTGCAAGATCGACTCTACTTTTTAGTAGAGAGATATCCATTTTACAAAGGAGACTGTCAATTTTTCGGTAGAATTCTCATAAAACATGACATCGGGTCGATCATGAGTTTTTGTATTTTAATTGAGTTTTAATTCTTAGATCGAGTTTTCCTTTAGAATTCTTAGAAGTATAAGTTAAAATTTATTATGATTCTTATTATTATTTATCTTTCTAATTGCGCTGAGACCGAAGCCTATCAGACCAAGCATGTTAAGTCAGTCTTGAGGAGCGCAAACTTGTGAGTTATTATTTTATATATGCATTGCATATAGGATGCATGAATATGAACTTTTATATTTCCATAATGCATTTAATCCTAAATTATTTTATTAAATGATTTGGTATACTTTTGGTTTATTTTTAGTATATTTGCTATATATGAGAGATATATGCTAGGTATATTTTTGGTATGTATTTTGTATATATGTGACATATAGAGGTTAGTATGTTTTGGTATATATTCAGTATATTTGACATATATTCTGCATATTTATTTGGTATATTTGTGGTATATATTTAGTATATAAGTGGTATATTATTTTTAAATGAATGTCATTATATTTTAAATGATGTATTTTATTATTTTCAATATATGTATGTGATTTTATATGAAGGATATCGATAGAACGTGCTATCTAGTGGTTGCACTATGACTGTGTACATACTGGTGCGATAGATTTTAAGGTTGAGTTTATAAAATCACTTAAGGTAACATTTAAATTATTAATTATTGAGATTTGATGTAATGAATAGTGTGATTGTGGGAGCTCAATTAACTTAGTGTCTCGGGGCCAATCACATTAATAATGAGACTGCGGAAGTTCGGTTGACTTAGTGTCTCAAGGCCAGTCTATTGTCCAAAATGGAATAAGATAATTAATTTGAAATTAAGTGAGTCTGTGTGGCTAGTGAGTTATTTGGATTAAGGTTGTGAATATTAGGATTCTATTTGATCCTTTTTTCAAATAAATGTTTTCTACATTTATTATATATATAAAAGTGGATTTTAGCATATGTGTGAAATGCATGTATATGTATATTATTATACTGATGTTTGACTGTATATAATTTAAATTACATGTATATATATTATAATAATTCATTCAGTGAGATCTGACTCCCCTAAATATGTTTTTAGGAGATTCTTCATCGTCAAACCTTAGTAGTAAACCTTTATGCCTTTCTTCCTCAGCCCCAACTAGATTATGTAATTTATTTATCTGATCTTTTATTGTACTCAATAAAACTACAGTAGTAGTGTATTATATCAGTAGAATGTTATTTTAGTAAAAGACCTGTCTCTGAATATTGTATAAATATTTTTATTTTATGATATGACATTTGAGTATTTATTTTATATCAATTAAAATGTTAATTTTGGAGCATTTTTATTTTATTGCATGTATTTTATTTTTAAGGCTTGCTACGGGTTCCAGATTCGAAATTTCAGTTCCCTAATGTCGGTCATGACTCCCGGTTTGGGTCATGACATTTTTACTTACCTTAATCAACAAAAACATGGCTGAAATCTCCTTAAATTCAGCTACCCATACTTTCCCTCTTCTCTAATTTTAGGCTTCAATCATCAAAGAACAAGATAACTCAAGGTTTTTTAAGATTAATTTGAGTTGAATGTTGTTTTTTTTGTTGGGTTTAGGAATGAAGGTTTGGGAATTTAGGTTTAGGTTTTCTCTCTTCCCCTTTCCTCTCTTCTACCACTTTTATGTTTTTTCTACTTAATCTTGCATGTACAAATTTTTTTTTCTAGTTAAGTTGTGTTAAAATTTCCTTTTTAGCCCAAACTATTAATAACAATTAATCCTTAACCCTCTCTTTTTTTTTTTTGATAGTCATACCTCTTTAGTTTATTCAATTAATTTCTATAAATCAAAATGTCATGCACATGAAAATGAAATACATGGATGTTAGGAGGATGTCAATCTCATAATTCTTTCTATTTTAAGAAATTTCATCCTCTAAATTTTACATACCTACGATTTCAAACTAGTGAGGATATTGACTTCTTATATCGTCCTCACGCTCCTAAATTGCTTCCTTGCTCGTGTGGTTTCTCTATAATACCTTAATTAGAGGAATCACCTTGTTTCTTAAAACTCTTTCTTCCTTTGCAAGGATGACAATGGGTTCTTCCTTATAACTTTGGTCATCCTCCAATTCAATTGGTTGTGCTTGCAAAATGTGAGATGGATCACTTTGGTACCTTCTTAACATAGAAACATGAAAAACATTATGAATTTAGGATAGTTCTAGTGGTAATGCTAATCTGTAGGCAACTGGTCCAATTTTCTCCATAATTTCATATGGACCAATGAATCTTGGACTTAATTTTCCATGCTTCCCAAACCTCATTACACCCTTCCATGGAAAAATTTTAAGAAACACCTTATCCCCAACTTCATATTCTATTTCTCTTCACTTGAGATATGCATAGCCTTTTTGTCTATCTTGTGCAGTTTTCAACCTGCTCTTGATAATTTCTATATTTTTCGTGGTCACTTGAACAATTTTAGGAACCATAAGCTTTCTTTCTCCTGCTTCACTTCAACATATAGGACTTCTACATTTCCGACCATACAATGCTTCATATGGAGTCATATTCAAGCTTGAATGGAAATTATTATTATAAGCAAACTCCATTAGTGGTATAAATTTGTCCCAACTACCTTTGAATTCAATTACACATACTCGAATCATATCTTCCAATGTTTGAATTATACGTTCTATTTGGCCATCAGTTTATGGATGAAAGGCAGCAATAAATTGAAGTTTAGTACCTAAAGCATATTAAAGACTAGGCTACAATCTGGAAGTAAATCTCAGGTATCGATAAAAAAATGATAGACAATGGTACACTATGTAATCTTACCACTTCTCTAACATATAACTCAACTAATTTATCAAGTGAAAAGCTCACTTTAATGGGTAGAAAATGAGCTAATTTTGTCAATCTATCAATGATCACCCAAAGAACATTATTTCCTTGTTGAGTACAAGGTAACCCTGTCACAAAATCCATTGCAATGTGCTCCCATTTCCACTCTAGAATTGCAAGAGGTTGTAAGGTACCTGTTGAATGTTGATGTTCAGCTTTCACTTGTTGACACTAAACATTTAACAACAAAATCCATAATGTCCTTCTTTATTCCAACCCATAAGTAATTTTCTCATAATGTCATATACATCTTTGTGCTTCTTAAATGCATTGAATAAGCAGAACAATGAGCTTCTTTCATGATTTCTTATTTCAAGACTTCTACATTAGGTGCACAAAGTCTTTCTTCAAACATAAGAGTACCATCTTCAAAAATAGAGAAGTTTGTTCAGGCATTGCTTTTTACTTCCTTTATAATCTTTTTTATCTTATCATTTTGTTTTTGAGCTTCTCTAACTCAATCTACCAATATTGGCCAAACTTTCAAAGTGGCTAATAGTGCCCCACAACCATCATGTGTTAATTCTGCATTCAAAGGATGAAGATTAAGAAGTAATAGAAGCATATCAGTATTAATATAAGATAGAGTACCAAAAGATTTATGATTGAGGGCATATGCTACTATATTCACCTTACCCGAATGATTTTCAATGACAATGTCATAGTCTTTAAGTAACTCTATCCATCTTCGCTGCCTAAGATTTAATTCCTTCTGACTAAGAATGTATTTCTAACTTTTATGATATGTAAAAATCTAACATGTCACTCCGTACGAGTAATGCCTCTAGATTTTTAAAGCAAACATAATTGCCATAAGTTCTAAGTCATGTGTAAGGTAGTTAAGCTCATGAGGGCATAATTGCCTTGAAGCATAGGCAATCACTTTACCTAGTTGCATAAACACACACCCTAAACCATTTTTAGATGCATCACTATATACAACAAACCCACAATCTTCCTCTAGAAGTGTTAAAACTGGAGTTAAAATCAAATATTTCTTTAATGTGTCAAAGCTTTCTTGACATTCACCACTGTACACAAATAATACATTTTTATGAAGCAACTTAGTTATTGGTGAGGCAATGTTAGAAAAATTCTACATAAATCATTTATAATATCCTGCCAAGCTATACTTCATGCACAGTTTTAGGTGCTTCCCATTTTACAATCACTTTTACTTTAGTGGGATCAATAAACACTCCCTCAGTTGAAGTAACATGCCCTAAAAAAACTACTTGATTAAGCCAAAACTCACATTTACTTAATTTGGCATATAATTTATTTTCCCTTAAAGTCTATAATACCTGCCTTAAATATTCAATATGCTCTTCTTCACTCTTAGAATAAACTAGGATATCATCTATAAAAACAATCATAAATTAATCTAAAAAGTGTTTAAGTACCCTCTACATCAAATCTATAAATATCATCAGTGCATTGGTTAACCTAATGGCATTACCAAAAATTCATAATGACTATATCGGGTCCTAAAGGTTGTTTTAGGTACATCTACTTCCTTGATCTTTAGTTGATGATACCCTAACCTTAAGTCTATTTTATAAAATACCCTTGCACCTCGTAATTAATGGAATAAATAATCTATATGGGGTAATAGGTATTTATTGCATCATGTTACCTTATTCAATTACCGATAATCAATACATAACCACATTGTACCATGCTTCTTCTTTACAAATAGCACTAGTGCTCCCCATGGTGATACACTTGGTCGGATGTAAACCTTGTCGAGTAACTCTTATAATTGTACCTTTAACTCTTTTAGTTTAACTGGGGCCATTCTATAAGGTGATTGTGAAATAGGAGCTATCCAAGGTTGCAAATCAATTGAATATTCAATTTCCCAATTAAGAGGAAATCCTGGAAGCTCTTTTGGAAACACATCAATGAATTCTTTCATAATTAAAATGTTATCTAGCTTCAACTCTTCTTTTTTAGTATCAATCATATATGCGCGATAAGCATGACACCCTTTCTTAATCAACTTTTGAGCTGTAGTAGCTGAAATGAGACAAGTAAGCAATGCACAACGCTCCCCATTAAAAGTAAATTATTGTACCTCAAGTGGATTAAATACTATAAACTTTATATAACAATCCATTATGGCTTGATCGGAGGATAGTGCATCCATACCTAAAATAATGTCAAACGCTTGCAAATGTATTAGTACTAGGTTCACATTTAGCATACCCACCCCACTTGTAACTCATAACCCTTATATATATGATTACACATAATAGTTTCCCTAACAGGTATATCTATAACCAAACTCTTACTCATCCTACTAGGCTCCTTCTTACTACTCATGAAAAATGAAGATGAAATGAATGAATGTGTAGAGCTAGGATCAATTAAAAAATAGGCATTTCTTCTAAAAATAGATAACATACTAGTGATCACATCTCTAAAAATAGATAATATACTGGTGATCATATCTGGAAAAGAAATAGCCTCTTGTTGAGTGATGGCATACACCCTAGGCTGAATTGCAAGTCTACTACTCTGTGCATCCTGACCAATCTACTTAGTTTGGGTGGCATCACTGGCTCTACCAACACTAACCCCTACACCTTTACCAATCACTCTTCCTTGGAAAGGAGGCCTACCACCTTTGCCACCCCTATAAGCTGAACTTTAAGTAGAACCATCAAATTGTGTCTTGTGTAGGCAATCCCTTCTTATGTGACCCAAACCACCATACCCAAAATTATTCAAAGGCCATTTCATGCATTTACCTTCATGAAGTCTCCCATAAGATGAACACTAAGTAGTACTAATTCCTTGTACACCTACTGGACCACTACTTCATTGTCTAATTGAACTTTGGCTAGCTTGAGGCTGAGTAGATGGAGGTTTAATTTTGGCTGAGTAGCCTCTAACCCCACTACTAATTGTCGCTGATCTCATTTAAGATGAAGTTCCTCCTTTATTGAAGGACTTCCTTCTATAGCTCTATGATGAAAACTTGGACTTCTTTTCTTATTTTATTTCTTGCTACAATCTTTCTTTCTCAATAGCCTTTTCAATCCAGCCTCTAAATTGTGTTCCTTTATACAAAGAGAAGCCATCTCAAATCTCCACTCTTAACCCCTTTTTAAATCTTTTACATTTCTGCTCCTGTATAGGAAAAATGTTTATAGAAAACTTATACAATTCAATAAATTTATCCACATATTCTCTAATAGTGGAGCTACCTTGGATCAAGTGGATGAAAGCATCTTATTTGTTGCTTCTATAAGTCTCTATAAAATATTCTCTATAAAACTCTACTTTAAAGAGCTCCTAAATTAAAACTACACCATGCAAATTTCTAACTCCTATAAACCATATCTTTGCTACCTCATGCAGTAAGCTATAGACATTACTCACTTTCAAAGCATCAGTAAGTTCAAGAGTAGTAAAAGCTTTTTCTATGGCCTTTAACCATTTATTAACTTCCCTAGAGTCTAGTGGACCATAGAAATCATAGGCTCCACACTTCTTTGCTAATTTTATTAGTTCTCTAGGTTTTCAATAATGCTCTTTAGCTACAAGAGCTGCTGTCACCATTTCAGCTACAATGTGAGGGTCAAACTGTATTATAGGTGCTACTAGAGGAGGAGGTAGAGGATGAAGATGGGGAGGATATTCAGCCTCTCCTTCCATTTGAAGTTCATGCACCCCTTGCTCATTAATATTATGCTCAACTACTTCTTCTTCAAAGACATTTACAAGAGGAGGAATCCAATTTTGTAGGCCAACATCTTAAAGCCTAACAAGTCTCGCACCTTAGCCTTGACCAACCCCTCAGCCTCAACCTCGACCTCTACCCCTAGCACCTTCCATACATGGTGGCATTACCCTTCAAGAGAAAAATCAATAAATCAATTCAAGACTACACGTAAAACATATGTCTACAGAATCTAAAACCCGCTAACTGTAACACCTTGTTCAATATAGAAGTAGACAAATTAAACTTCTTAATATTTCCAATAAGAAATATGCTCACTAGTAATCAACTTTTAGCATTCAATTAAAAAGCATTATGTACTAAGTATATGCATTAACCAAACAACATACTTATCTATTTAGAACCAAAATATATACATATATGGGTATGCCCATATTCACCCAAATATACCGACTAAACTATTCTAGAAACCAATAACAGCACCAAACACTAAAATGTTAGCTCGAAACCGACTAAACTATTCTAGAAACTAATAACAGCACTAAACACTAAAATGTTAGCTAGACCTTGGCTCTAACGCAGAGGAGTGAAAAATAATGATCAACCAAAATAAAACTCAATCATGAAGTAGATATTCTGAAAAAAAAATTATAATATTGAAGGGTGAGTACAAATACTTAGTGAGTAGGTTAAGAATTAACAACAGGGAACATGTATTTCTTATAAATAATATTGTATATATGTATATGTGTGTGTGTGTGTGTGTGTGTGTATATATATATATATATATATATATATATATCATTAATACCAAATTCAAAGAAAAAAATCACATTCTCTTTTCAACATAAAACTCAATCAAATCGTAAATATCAAATCACATTCTTCTCAAGAATATCATGAATTTATATAAATATTTATCATCAAAATTAAGAGATTTAGTATACACTCAAGTCATAATCAACATTTTAAGCTCTTTAGTGCTAACCTATCCAATATGTTAGTCCTCTAAGAGCATTGAACACACTTAGGTGGTAACCCATCCAATATGTTACTCCCCCTAAGTGATCAAATATATTTAGGTGGTAACCCATCCAATATGTTACTCCTCATAAATGTTCATATCATACATGCGTGCAAAGCTATACCCAAAGGGCAAACCACCCGATTACATGCCCCAAAGGTATTAGTGTAATCAAGCGCTATCCCAAAGACAATCAAGTCATCAATAATATTTTAAGCATCTCAAATATCAACCATAACATGAGTGTGTATCATTATCATTATATATATATATATATATATATATATATATATATATATATATATATATTTATATATAACTTGGTAGCAAAATAGCAATCATAATATCTTTCACAAAATAGGATCCAAGCTCATTCATAGAGGTCATATCATTTTTAACAATAAACCAAATTTTAGGGAAAACATATATATATATATATATATATATATATATATATATATATATATATAATCGAGTTATAATCATGACATTGTTAATTAGTGATCTATTTACCTTATCAAAGCAAAAATTCAAGATCAAGTTCAACACATGAAAATAAGTGGACTTTTGGAGAGCATTACATGCCCAAGCCTCCTCAGTTTGATCTCTCCAAAGCTTTACCCGTATTTCATCATCTCCTAATATCAAACATCATACCTCAAAACTATATATATAAAAAAAAAAGCTAAATATAAGAATGATTATGAAGTGCATATGTCATGTTTCATGATGCAAGTTATGCAATTCAAGCAATTCACACCATTCACAGAATTTTGCCTATTGCAGCAGCCTAATTGCTTAAATTCATTTGCTAACCTAATGATTGAATTTTAACATGAAAATTTTCAGATATATAGTCAACATATTGAAGTATATGCATCCAAAAATCAGGTCAAAAGACCAAGTTTAAGAGCCTCAAATACACAAATTCCAGAACCAGCCTCTGCAGAATTTGCTACTGCAACAGCCTTGAAAATAAATTTAATTACCCAACCAAAAAAATGTATTTCATCATCAAATTTTACAACATCATAAAAAACATATAAATGTGTCTTCATACCAAAAATAGGGTCAAAATGAGAGAGTTAACGGTCTCAAATACTCAGATTTCAGAATCAGCCCTTGCAGAATCACCTACTGCATCAGCCTTGGAAATCAATTTATTTGCCCAACAAAATGAATGTATTTTGTGATTAAATTTAACACATGATAAACAAAATATAAAAGTATTTTCATACAAAAAATGGGGTCAAAATGACAAAGTTAGGGACCTAAAAACACTGAAAAATAGAGCAGCCCTACTTTGTAAAAACAAAGTCCTGCAGAGACACCAACTCACTTCCATTTATCAAGTTCCCACTAATATATATTTATTTAAAGCTCTTAAAGTCAACCATATACATATCTATTCTCTACTCAAATCATAAAATTTACATAAATCACTATACTTGAAATCAAAATATTTAATCATGAACATAAACATACAATCACATGCATATGATGCTTGATCATTCAAAACTAGAGAAAATTAGCTTCTTACTTACCTTAATCAACAAAAGCATGGCTGAAATCTCCTTAAATTCGGCTACCCTTACTTTCCCTCTTCTTTAATTTTAGGCTTCAATCATCAAAGAATAAGATAACTCAAGGTTCTTTAAGATTAATTTGAGTTGAGTGTTGTTTTTTTTAGTTGGGTTTAGGAATGAAGGCTTGTGAATTTAGTTTTAGGTTTTCTCTCTTCCCTTTTCCTCTCTTCTACCACTTTAACATTTTTTCTACTTAATCTTGTACATGTAGAATTTTTTTTCTCTAGTTAAGTTGTGTTAAAATTTCCTTTTTAGCCCAAACAATTAACAATAATTACTCCTTAACCCTCTTTTTTTGTGATATTTATACCTCTCTAGTTTATTCAATTAATATTTATAAATCAAAATGTCATGCACATGAAAATGAAATGCATGTATGTTATGAGGATGCAAATCTCACAGCTGACCCTTCTTTATTTGTTTTGCACAAAAATAATACAATTATAATGATGCTTATATGCGTTAATGATATTGTGCTAATAGGAAATAATGATGACAAGATACAACGACTCATTAAAAATCTTAGATCAGAATTTGCATTAAAAGACTTGTGAGATTTACATTTTTTTCTTGGGATAGAGGTCCAAAGAAACAATAATGGCATAACTCTCTTTCAAAGTTAATACGGTAAGGAAATTGTTCAACGAGCCATGTTACTAAATTGTTCTCACTTCAAGACTCCAATGGCTCTTAAACCTCAGCTAGCCTCTCATGATTATGATCCCATTGATGCAACAAAATACCATAGCTTAGTAGGAGCTCTATAATACTTAACATACACCAGGCCTAACATCGTTCATGCAATCAATAAAGTTTGCCAAAAATTACAAAATCCTACCGTTGGAGACATGAAGGTTGTTAAACATATCCTTAGATTTCTTAAAAGCACCTTATAATATGGTATTTCTTTTTGAAAAATAGTACACATTCTCTTTATGGTTTTTATGATGTAGACTTGGCCAGGTGTCAAACTACTCGTTGTAGTACTACCGGTTACTGTATCTTCCTTGGAGCAAATTGCATATCATGATCCTCAAAGAAACAACCAACAGTTTATCGTTCTAGCACTAAACGCCTTGGCTTCAACAATGGCTAAAATTGTTTAGGTTACTTTTCTTCTTCGAGATATGGGAATACAATTATATACGACTCCTCAACTATTTTGTGATAACAAAATTGTACTTCATATGATGGCCAATCATGTTTTTCATGATCATTTCAAACACATTGAAACTAACTATAACTTCGTCCGTGAAAAGGTAATTGTTGGTGCTCTCATTAGACGATACATTCCCTCCACTCATCAAGTTGCTGACATATCCACAAAACCATTAGTTGCAACACCTTTTTGGCATTTTCGAAGTAAGCTTAGAGTTCACTCTGTCATTGCCTCCAGCTTGAGAAAGGGTGAAGAGAATCAATAGCCAATATCAACAGCACTTTCCATAACAGCCCCAACAAGAGCTCCTTCCAATTTTAACTCAAGATATTCAAAATCAACTCAAGCAGCCTCTCGTTCCCTGAATACAACGACGACTCTCACTTTTTCAAGTGTAATGGCTCCTTCCTTTTCTAATACAAGTACAGCTCATGATATTGTAAATAATATTGTAAAGAATGCCACAATATCTCTAGGATATATTTAGCATATCTTGTCATTTTACCTTGTTTAGTTCTGCCTTTAAATATTCTCTTGTACTCTAGGCACATTCATCAATGGAATGAGAATTATCTTCTTTGCATAAAACTCTTTACTTTTCTTATAAGAAAAAATAAAATGTAAGAAAATGTTTTTAAATTCTAATTTTGTCACTTTTAACATAAATTTAAAATTTAATTTCCAAATATTTTCATAAATTTTTAATTTTTCACTAAAAATCTTTAATTCTTATTAGCTATTTTAAAATTTACTTCTCAACTTTCAATCTTATTAATTATAATTTTTTTTAATAGAAGTCAAACCAAAAAAGTACTAGATAAAAAAATAGAAAACTTTTTGGAATACTAAAAATATTAGTCAAGAACATAAAAAAAGTACTTAGTTTTTTTAAAAAAATATATGACAAATTAAAATTGTGTTATGATTTATAGTGATAGTTAAAATTGCTTTCTTTCTTTATTTTTATTTTTATTAACATTAATCTATATAATAAATTGATTCATAAGTTGTCACTTTTTTCTTATTATTTTTAATTGATACATAAAAAATTAAAAATTTATGTAAAATTTTGGAAATTAGTTTTTAAATTTATTTCAAAAATGGTAAAATTAAAATTTTAAAATATTTTTAAAATTTTATTTTTCTTAAAAAAGAAGAAAAAATCGAATAAATGTCAAATATATTTTATAAGGATTTAAAGGTAGTTTTTAAAAATACAGTTAGATCCTTTTAATAAAATTGAACAGAATTTATACAATTTATAAAGTTGAAAAAATAAATTAAAATAATTTTAAAAATATAATTTAATTTATAATTGAACTAAAATTGAGAAAAAAATAAATCAGATTTCCTATTAATTAATGTCTTTTTACTCTTTTGTGTGTGTGTGTATATATATATATATAATTTGAGGCCATCTTTTGTCTCAGGGGTGAATAGCAAAGTTTGTTTGTTTGTTTGTTTTTTTCAATCTATGACTCAAAACTTGTTGCTTGCAAGATTTGTGAGGTTTCTTAAAATACTTTAGACAGTGGTTGGAATTTTTTTCCCATATGATGCTTTTTTTTAAAGAATTGTACTATGATACAATCCTTTATATCTAGATAAATAGAATTAGAAATGTTGCATTTATTTTTATTTAATTACAAATAGATTATTTTTGTGTACCAATACATGTAAAATTTATCAATGATTATAATTAAATTAGTAGTACTATGATGATTTTAATTCCATTTATATAAAACATAAATACAAATGTTTGTATTGTATAAGGATTCCCTTTTTAAAATTCAAGTTAAAATCTAAGTGAACTTCATAAAGGGTAAAATTCTTCTAATGATTGTTTTTTCTGTTGAAAAAATCTATCTAATTAAACCAATCAATAAATAAGTTAAAAATAAATCAAATCCAGAAAATAAACAGTATACAAAATTTACGCGGTTGGACTTGGTTGCCTACATTGGATAGCATACAAAAAAAAAATCATAATATATAAAATTGTTATTTCCCTTGAATTGTTAAATTTAAATATACAATTTTGTAATCATCTATAATTTTAAAAAAATATTCACTCCTCTTCACCCTTCTAGAAACCCTAGAGAAAGATACAATCAATCCCTTTTGGAGAAAAAAAACCATTTTGCAAATTCCCTTAAATGTAATTTCTACAAACAAGATACCTAACTACTATGAAATTTGTAAATGTTAAGTGCAAATCCCAAGTTATCTTGAGTTTTTTCAAATTTATTGATTATATTTATATACGTTCAAAACTTTGCTAACAAGTATATTTGTTTGGAAAGTTTTACAATTTGACTCTTAAATTTATTTTTTTTTTTTAAATTAATTTTTCCTATTCTAAATCTAATTTCAACTTCTTAGCATTTAGTCTAATTTGGATCGCACAATTTAATCTAATATTTTTTTTGATACATTAAATTTGAATTTGAGAGCATAAAGAAAATTTTAAATTTTCTGGCACTTGAACGAACAAATCTTGATAACATTATTGAAAATTTGATTTACTAGTAGATAGATATCTAGGCGAGTAGATAAGTTAAATTACATTTAATGGAGCGCTCCAATAAAAGAATATCAATCCATAATAAAAGAAACACTCCAATTAATTAAAATCCAATCCTTAAGTGCAACGCAACAATAAGGAAAATGGGAAAATAATTACCCAATCTTATTTAGACGTAAACTTCAACAACTACATCCACTTGAGATGTGAGGGGGAAAAACCACTTCAGAAAATCTCAACTGATTAAAAGGGAGATCTACAACCTAATACAAGAACAAACAAAACACAGAAAACAAAAGCCAAACCTGCAACCTGCAATACTGGTACCAGCAAAAGCAAAATAACCGCAATAACAGCCTAAACCAAACAAAAACCAAACGAGAAAACAATAACAACTACCTAAACCGAACAACAACGAAACGAAGAACAACAGCAAAATAAATCGAAGAGGCATATGAGGGGCAACATTTCTAGAAACCATATCACAAAGCAGCAGCAACCAGAAAACTGATTAAACGCAAACTTCATGAATGCCAAAAATTCATGCAAGCTTACTCTGCCAAATCCCATCGGCTTACATATGTCGACAATAACATAATTATGTAGGTTCATAGTTGCAGCTGCCTATTGTTGTGGAATTCGGATTAATTTCCACCAATTATAACAATTTCACCTTAACAATTATTCCATAGGTAATTAGAGTATATACGATTGTACTAAAAATTACTCCAAGATAATTCTCAAGAAAAAGCGGTGGGAACCACACTAGTTAGAATTTTACCAAAACAAATAATGTTAATAGCACAATAATTAAAAACAATTATACCTAATAATAGTTATAAATAGACATAAAAGAAAACACTAAAATTTAATAAGATTCGACTAATTATGTCTATGTCCTCGGACACTATCAAAATAATATTTCACTAATTGAAGAAATATTGCAAAAGAGAGAGAAATAATACAAATAGCCTAAATATTAGAGAAGACTAATTTTTTTGGGATGATATAACCAAAGGGAGAGAGGAGTCTATTTATAGCCTTAGAACTCCTCCCATTTGTTTTAAATTTTCAATGTAGGATTGACAATTTTGCCAAAAAAAAAAAACTAACAAATCTCCACCTAGGCAAAATTCCATACAATTCTCTCTCAAATCCAACTTTTAATAGTGTCTACAAATTTCATCTTTCAATTTGTAACAATATTGATCAAGTCAATTACCACTTTTGTCATCATCTCAACAGGATTCTCAGTATTCCTAATGTTCTGGATTATGACTCTACCTTCTTCTAGAATCTCCCGTACAAAGTGATATCGAACATCGATATGCTTCATCCTTAGATTATAAACCTAGTTCTTTGCTAAATGAATAGCAATTTGATTGTCACAATGCACTTTGATGTGCTTATGCTCCATTCCCAGTTCACCAAGAAACCCTTAAAGCCAAATTGCCTCCTTTACAGCCTTTGTAACTACCATATACTCTGCCTCTGTAGTGGACAAAGCAACTGTTGACTGTAAGGTGGACTTCCAACTGACTAGTGCCTTTGTAAAAGTAAACACATAACTAATAATTGATCGACGCTTGTCCAAATCACTAGAATAGTCAGAATCACAATACCTAATTACGCATTGACCATCTTGTCTATCTTGTTGAAATACCAAACTAATATTTATAGTGTTCAGAATGTACTGTAGAATCCATTTCACAGCTTGCTAATGCTCCTTTTCATGATCATGCATATATCTGCTCACAACCCCAACTGCCTGTGAAATATCTGGCCTCGTACACACCATTGCATATATCAAGCTACCAACAACACTTGCATATAATCCTTTTGACATGTATTCCCATTCTGCATCATTCTTCTATGACATGGACGCAATAAGCTTGAAATGATGAGCAAGTGGTATACTAACTAGTTTTGACTTCTCATTCATGCCAAAATGTTTTAATACCTTCCTCAGATATTCTTTCTAAGATAAACAAAGTCTCCCCAATTTCCTATTTCTAGATATTTCCATATTGAGAATCTTTTTTGCTTCACCAAGTTCCTTCATCTCAAACTCCCTGTTCAATTGAGTCTTCAATTTCTTAATTTTTGTTTGACTTCTAAAAGATATCATCATATCATCAATATAAAGAAGAAGATATATATAGGATCCATCTTGTAGCTTGCTTAAATACACACAATGATCATATTTTCTTCTCCTATGCTTTTGCCTTATCTTAAACTTGTCAAATCATTTGTACCACTATCTCGGAGATTGCTTTAATCCATATAATAATTTTTCCAATTTGTAAACCATCTTTTCTTTACCAGCAACTTTGAATCCATCTGGTTCAGTCATGTAGATTTCCTCATCCAAGTCTCCATGTAAAAATGCAGTTTTTACATCCATCTAAACTAGTTCCAAATCCATTTGTGCTACCAAAGCTAATAAAATTCTGATGGAGGAATGCTTTACAACTGGAGAAAATACTTCATTACAATCAATTCCCTCTGTCTGTGCGTAGCCTTTAGCCAATAATCTTGCTTTGTAGCGAACATTATTCTTGTCAGGAAATTCATCTTTCTTTGCATATACCCATTAGCACCTAATTACCTTCTTTCCCTTCGAAAGACTAGCTAGCTTCTATATCTAATTCTTTTAAAGGGACTACATTTCTTCATTCTTGGCAATCCTCCACTTTTCATGTTCTAAACTTTGGACTGCTTCATTATAAATGGCAGGAATGTCATTAATAGCAATTAGTGATGCAGAAGAGACCATATCAACATAGCGAGTAGGTTGTCTAATGGTCCTCTTTCCTTTCATTAATGCAATTAATTCATATTGTTGTGGAGGTTCTTGGGTCTGAACCTCTTCTTCATTTGACTCTTATTCTACCATAGGAAAGTCATCTTCAGTTTCTATATTGGCTAGGACAATTATGTTGCTATCAAACTCCACTTGTTTGGGAGTACCATCTATCTGCTCCATTTTTTTTAAAGTCACCTTTCTTAACATGGTAGATTCATCAAAGGTAACATCATTGCTAAAGATTACATTTTTTATTTCTAGACACCAAAGACGATAGCCTTTCACACCATAAGTAATGCCATAAAGATTTCATTTCTTGCTCTTAGGTCTAGCTTTGACTCCTTAACATGATAATATGTAGTAGAACCAAATATATATAAGGAATCATAATCTATAACAGGTTTGGAAACCATTTCTCTAATGGTGTTTTACCACTAATAGCAATCGATGGTAAACAATTGAGAAGGTGACAATCATAGAGTACAACCTCAGCCCAAAAATCTTTGCCTAACCCAGCATTTGACAACATACACCGAACCTTCTCCAGTAATTTTTGGTTCATTTACTCTGCCACCTCATTTTTTTGTGGTGTATATCTAATAGTGAAGTGTTTGACAATACCTTTATCTTCATAAACTTTCAAAAATGGATCATTTTTTAACTCTCCACTGTTGTTTGTGTAGAGATGTTTGACTTTTCTACCTGTTTGAGTCTCCACCATCTTTTCCCATTTAAGTAAAATTCCTAGCACCTCATCCTTCGTCTTCATTGTATACACCCAAACTCTTCAGGAAAAATCATCAACAAAGGAAACATAATAGTGTTTTCATCCTCATAAAGCATTCCTAAAAGGCCCCCACACATCTAAATGAACATAATAAAAAATACCTTTAGTATTATGGATGGCTGTTCCAAATTTCACCCTTGTCTTCTTCCCTTTGATGCAATGCTCATAAAAATTCAATTTGCAAGCCTGAGTTTCTTTCAATAATCCTTGAGCTATTGGTAATTTTAAGGATTTTTCTCCCGCATGTCCCAAGTGCATATGCCATAACCTGGTTACTTATAACTCCTGATCATTAGTAGAAGCTACTATTGCTACTGTCCTAATAATTGTACTACCTAGAAAGTAATACACATTATTTCTTTTCTAAATCCCCTTCATTATCACAAGTGCACCAGAGATGATTCTCATTATCCCATCTTTTGCCTTTACTTCAAAACCATTTGACTCTATGGTTCCCATAGAAATAAGATTCCTCATCAAATCTAGCATATAATGAACTCCTATTAAGGTTCTGATAGATCCATCTTGATTGCTCAAGTGAAATGAACCAATCCTATGTGTGTTAAGAGGGGTATTATTCATTATGTAGACAACTCCACCTTTTAGTTCTTTAAATTCAAAGAACCATTCTCGATTTGGAGTTATATGGTGACTATAAGCTAAATCTAGCAATCATGAACTCGAACAACTGGTTAAGCAGCAATTGAAAGATCTAAATCTACATCATTATATTCAACTACATTTGAATTTAAGATAGCATTTCCCTTTCCAGGTTTGCATTTGTCCTTTAGCTTAGGACAATCTTTGTTCCAATGCCCTTTTTTTTTTACAAAAAGCACATTAATCTTTGCTCAGTTTGGAGTTTGACTTAGATCTCCCTCTCCTTCCTTTATTTTGACTCTATGAATAACCTCTAATAATAAGAGCTTCTGCTTCAACACTTGTATTTTATTGCTTTTCTTTCTTTCATAATTCATAACTATACAATGTTGCAGTTACTTCACTTAGAGACACAACAACCTTCCCATGAAGTAGAGTAGTTTCAAGATACTCAAACTCATCAAGAAGTGATCCCATGAACATCAAAGCCAGATCTTCATCATTAAAAGTCATATCCATATTCATCAAATCAGTTACCGGTTCATTAAAGCTAGTAATGCAATCATTCATTATGGTACCTAGAACATAATTAAAGAAGAACAATCTCTTTTTCATTTAGACTTTGTTCTAACTATTTTTCTTCAAGAATTTTTCCTCCAGTGCCTTTCATAATTTACTTATAGAAGTTTCTTTAGAAATGCTTACAAAAAAGACATAATCGAATTGTACCACATGCCAATCTATTGATCACCTTCCATTCTTTCTCCTCAACATCATCTAGTTTCTCTCCTTTAATAGCAATGTCTAGACCCTACTAAAAGAGGGCATCTAGAACCTCACTTTGTACATACCAAAATGACCAGTGCCATAAAAAATCTCCATTGTAAACCTAGCATTTTTCACAATATTTCTTATCAAAATTAAAGATGATGAAGCTGTCAACGTCGATGTAGATACTTTTATATTGTCTACCATTTCTGCTACAACTTCTATTTAATAGCTATCAATGCAGAATACCAATTAGCCCAAGGAAATTTTTTCTGATGTGAAAGATTAGCCTAAGCCACAACCACATAACATACTAAAATAAACCAAGAGCTCTGATACATATTGTTGTGGAATTTATGTTAATTTCCACTAATTATAACAAATTCACCTTGACAACTATTGCACATGTGATTACAGTGTAAACGATTGTACTAAAAATTACCCCAAGGTAATTCCCAAAAAAAAGTGGTGGATCATAATGGTCCCACTTAAAAATCACACTCTTTAGACAAAATTTTATCAAGACAAGTAGTTTTAATAGCACAATAATTAACAATAACTATACCCGACAATAGTTATTAAGTAGACATAAAAGAGAACACCAAAATTTAATGAGGTTCGGCCAATTATGCCTATATCCTTAGACATTACCAAAAATAATATTTCACTAATTAAGGAAATATTACAAAAGAGAGAGAGAGAGAGAGAGAGAGAGAGAGAGAATACAAATAGCCTAAATATTGGAGAAGGCTAATATTTTTTTAGGATGATATAACCAAAGGGAGGGAGGAGTCTATTTATAGCCTTAGGACTCCTCCCATTCCTTTTAAGTTTTCAATATGGGATTGGCAATTTTGCCAAACAAAAACCAACACCTCTAAGGAAGCTCATGCTTCATTCTGGAAAAAGAATATGATAGCACAAAACTTGATTAGCTAATTTCAAGAAGTACAAATAATGAAAGAGCCAACAATATATATATATATATATATATACCCTGGTTCCTCTTAGCTTAAAATAAAGCATAATTATCAAGAAACACAGCACCATCCCTATGTTTATGTTTGAATTGTTTATTTTGATAAAAAGAACAACAAAGTTCATAAATATCACTAGATTTATTAAAGCATTGAATGCAAGTGAAGTAAACTCCGACTAAAAACTCGTTACACAAATTACAAGAGTGACCTCTACAACTGGCGCACAGGTAGTGAACAGTGATAAATTCATCAAAATTCAAGGTCTCATTTTCATCTTTTCCTAACATCCTAAAGAATCCATGAGAATAAATCACTTTAATGCCCTTTTTGGTTTTTACAAGGTCATTTTTGCTCTTGAAGTGTTGTTCGATTCCATTTTTATCTTTACCGATTTTATTAAAAACCTATTAAGCTTGATCCTATTGTGTTTTTGGTAAGTCGGCAAAGGAAGCTTTAACAGTACTCTCTAGTACCTCCATCATTATTTTCTCATTTTTTTTATGAATCTAAGGGTGTCTTTGATAAGGATCAACATCAATCAATTATACTCTCTTTATAATAACCTGATATACTCATATAATCTCATGCTATTATAGTGTTCCTATTTAAGTGTATCATTGTATGTATATATCTATATGACAACATTAATCAATACATATTCAGAGCTATTTCATGGTATCAGAGCTCCTAATCGGTTTCACAGTCGAAAACTCAAATGGCTACTGAGAGCAACACCAATTCTTCTTTAATTTCGGCCATTTCATCTTCTCTACAAGTTTCTTCTCTTCCTAATATGTCTACCCACTTGCTAGTTAAGCTAAACTTAACAAACTATCTGCTATGGCAAGCACAAAGTATGCCTATACTTCATAGCTATGATCTTGCCAAGCATGTTGATGAATGCTCCCTTACTCCTCTACAATGAATAGAAACAAATTAGATCAACCTTTAATTTAAATCATGGTTTCGACAAGACCAATTGGTCTTAAGCTCGATCATTAACTCTATCACTAAAAGCTTCATTCCATAAATTGTTAGGGTTGCTAACGCTAAAGATGTCTGGGATACGTTAGCCAGCACCTTTGCCTCCAGTTCAAAGGCTCAAATCTAAACTATAAAACCAACTTTCTTCAAACTTTAAAAAGATACATTTGAATCTAACTCAACTTATATGCAACAAGTAAAAACCAACTTAGTGCATTACAAAATCTGGTCAATGATGATGATTTAATTTACATGATTACCAATGAAGTTAGCATTGATTATCATTCATTCATCTGATCCCTGGAGAATCATTCTGATTCAGTCACCTTTGATGACCTTTATGCTCTTCTCTTTAGTGAAGAAACTAGTTTACAAGTTGAAGCAAAATGAAGAGAACCTATTCTCCTTATAACTTCTATCTTCTACACATCCTATCCTCATAGAGATCGTGGTAGTTGATTATATAGAGGTCGTGGTTGAGGTCCTTCTCACAACTCGAACCATGAATTTTCAAATAAGTCATTTGCCTCCACTTATGGCTTAAACAATTATGGTTATTCTCCCATCTCACCCACTTCTCTCTAATGCCATAACTGTTAAGGAATTGGTCACCTTGCCAAAACTTGCTTTTCACCAAAACTCAACACATCTAACTAATTTAATAAGCCTAGACCTTCTACTAATTTAGCTTTATACTCCTCTCCTTTAACACAGCAGTGGATTATGGACTCTGGTGCTGCTCATCACTTAACACGAGACAATGATAATTTGAGTTCTAAAAAGGACTATCATGGTTCTAATGACATCACAATTGAAGATAGTAAAACTCTTCCTATTTTGCATACGGGGTCTTCTTGCTATCAAACAATAAATAATTGTTTCTATATTGACAATATTCTTTATGTTCCTAACATTTACAATAATTTACTTTCTATTTCTTCATTCACTAACACTAATAAAGTTTCTACTAAATTTTTTCCATCCTATTTTGAAATCAAGGATATCCCCATGAGGAATTTGTTATTTACATGCCAAAATAAACATGGACTATACTCTCTGGACATGATGCCGGTTCCCTCATCATCTTCAAGATAAGCTCTCCTTTGTTCACTATCAACATAGCATGCTTATCTTGCATATATTTCATTAAAAACTATTTGAAAAATGTTTTCCAAGTCCCAAATAAAGTCTTTAAATGAAAATTTATCTTTGTGTCATGCTTGTTCAATTAGTAAAAGTCATTATTTGCCTTTCTCTCCCTCATCTTATACCGCTTCTCATCTCTTAGAACTCATTTGTTCTCATTTATGAGGACCATCTCCAATTCCTTCATATAATGGAAAAAGATATTATGTCTTATTTTTTTATCATTATAGTAAATATGCATGGATATATATTCTCACTTATAAATCTAAAGTCTTGAATGCATTCATTAAATTCTGACATGTTGTAGAAAAATTCTTCAATAGGCCCATTAAATTATTTCAAGTAGATTGGGGAGGAGAATATCAAAGTCTAACTCCATATCTATCTGAACATGGCATAACTCAACGTAGCTCTTGCCCATACACACTTGAACAAAATGGTTGCGCTAAGTGCAAACATATGCACATTGTTGAAACTATCCTTTCTTTACTCAATCACTCCTCTGTACCATTAAAATATTGGACTTTTGCCTTTAAGATACCATATATTTCATAAACCATTTACCAACTCCAACCCTTCACACATTACACTATACCATAAACTCTTTCATAATTCACCCGATTACCTCTTCTTAAGAATTTTTGGTTGCCTAAGTTACCCTTGGCTTTGCCCATAATCCAAACACAAGCTAGCCCCTTAGTCATCTAAGTGTATTTTTTTGGGTTACAATAAATTGCATAAGAGTTATTATTATCTTGATTTTATTACTCAAAAAATCATTGTCTCATGACATATTATTTTTTATGAACAGGTGTTTCCCTTCAAAGATGAAAGCATGTAGAGTGCATTCTCCACTGGATCTCCCTCAACCATAAACTCTATCCCCAAACAACACACTCCTCCCTTGGTTCTTACACCACTTCTAACACTACCACTACTGATACTTCCCAACTTACAACAACTGTCATACCTCACCCTGCAACGTGCCCAACCCCACCACAACCCAATATCCCTCCACAACATACCAACACTGAAACCTCTACCCATTTTGACTCTAATACTACCCCACTAAATATAAATAGCCCTATTTTACCTCTACTAGTTGACGTCACCTCTTACACCACTCAAACCAATCAACCTAATACCCAACCAGCTCGCCAACACCATATGGGTATAATGTCATAAACATGTAACCTGAAACCTAAAACCTTTTTTACTACTATAACCCTAACCGAACCTGCCATATACAAATAAGCTTCCAAGTCCTTTGAATGGCCTTAAGCAATGGGGATAGAAATCCATGGTCTAAAAGCCAACCACATATGGGACCTTATTCCACCAAATTCAATGCTTAATGTAATAAGATGCAAGTGGGTGTATCACATCAAATACACTCCTCAAGGAAAACTTGATTGATATAAAGCAAAGCTCATGGCCAAAGGGTACCATCAACGTTCGGGTGTTGATTTCAATGATGCATATAGTCCTTTTGTCAAGCCATGCATAATTTGACTAATTTATCTTTGGCATTGGGGAATAATTAGGAAATCAAACAACTAAACATTTCTAATGCATTTCTATATGGCACCATTGATAAAGACATTTACATGCAACAACCTCCTATATTTATTGATCCTCAATTCCCACATTATTTGTGTGAGTTGAAATGCTCTCTTTATGGCTTAAAGTAGACTCTCATCCATTGGTACAAATGCTTAACTCATACTTTATATCAACTTAGGTTCAAGGGCTCTAAAACAGATAGTTCTTTATATTTTTACAATTCTTATGGTATTATTCCATTTTGTCTTATCTATGTTGATGATATAGTGATCATAAGCTCTTCATCAAAATTCACTTCAGACATTATTCATCATCTTGGCACACAATTTGCCATCAAGGTCTTGGAATTCTCCATCACTTCCTCAGCATTGAGGCCAAATTTCTTAACACTGGATTGTATTTTACTGAAACAAAATATATTGTCGATCTCTTATCAAAGGCAATATAAGTATAGCAAATGGTATTTCAACTCCCTCTTGTTCAACTAATGCTCTATCTCTTTACAAAGGGCAAACACATTTGGATGCAACTCAATACCAAAGCATTATTGGCAGCCTATAATTTCTTTCCTTCATAAGACCAGACATCTCTTTTATTGTCAATAAAGTGGCACAGTTCATACATCCACCAACTGGTGAGCACTGGTCAGTGGTGAAAAGAATTATATGTTATCTATAGGCCACTATTCACCATGGCATTCTTCTTCATAAATCTAAGTCTGTTGCTATTTCAACTTATAGCGATTCAAACTGAGCAAGCTCACTTAACGATCATAAGTCCACCACCGGTTATGCCATTTATGTTGGACCAAACTTAATTTGTTGGAATTTGAAGAAACAGAGGTGTGTCATATGGTCCTCAATAGAGGTGGAATACAAAGCACTAACTACAACAATTCAGGAGATTACTTGGCTCCAATCACTTCTTTGAGAGCTTGGTTGTTCACAAACCACATCCTTAGTACTGTGGTATGATAATCTTTCTGCCACTTACCTCACCAATATGTTGGTGTTCCACTCACGGTTGAAGCATTTAAAGATTGACTACCATTTTATTCATGACAAAGTCTTCAACCATGATCTTCAGGTTTGTTACATATCTTCAGATGATCAAATAGTTGATTGCCTCACCAAACCATTGTCTAAAACCATATTTTAAATTCTGCAAAACAAGTTAATTATCCTTAACCCGACTTTCTACTTACGGGTGGGTGATAAGGATCAACATTAATCAGTTAGGCTCTCCTCATAAAAACTTAATATACTCATGTAATCTCAGACTATTGTAGTGTTCCTATCTAAATGTATCATTGTATGTATATATCTATATAACAACATTAATCAATACAATTCAGAGCTATTTCAGTCTTCATTATTTTCTTATCTTTTTTTATGAATCTGTGGCATCAGGATAGTTCCTTCGTTTAACCATTTCCAAGTTCCTTGAAGTTTGCTTCCATAATATGATTTTTTTCCTTCCTTATATAAGTTAGAGCTGGCAATCTAGCTATAAATATTGAGAATTTGAATAGTCAAGTTTTAACTCAATTATGTCACTATCAATTTAAGAGGGACTAGTGTTGTAGAGTCAATCGAAGACTAGATCATATAATCTCTCTATTAAAAAAAATTTTCCCATTTATCATCAACTACAAGCTAATTTTCTAAATAATTTTATCTTTTAATTTTATCAATTTAGACAATTAACTTTTTGACTTCTTTCAATTTTATCTAACTTTTAGTTAGCATGTATAATTGTTGACGTAGCTTGTTAATGTGTCAAAAACATTGTTGATAGGGCAAGGAGATCAAAACGATGTCATTTTAATCAGGACAAAAAAAAAAGATTTATCTAGTTCAATTGAAAAATATATAAAACCAAACTAAACTAAAAATATTTAAAAATAATTGAACAAGGGTTAAAATAGAATTGAACCAAATTGAACTGGTTCGTTCGATTTGATAGGTTTAACTTTTTTATTTTTGTAATTTTAAACATATTGAATTTATGTAATTTTACACTATTTTAATAATTTTTATTTTATTTATTAATTTTTAAAAAATCAACTGAGCTGACTTTCTAAAATGAATTTAAATAATTTTAATTTTAATTTTTTTGTATTAAATAATAATATTAAGAGCTTTAAATATTTATAAACGATATTGTTAATTTATTTTGAAATTTTAGTGATAAACCGATCAAATCAAACTATAAACATCATATAATTTAAAATATTTTATAAATTCAATTTGGTTCAGTTTAATTATATTTTTTACAATAAAAATTAAATCAAATTGAAATTATTTTGGTTCTTTAAATTAACAAATTGAACTAAATTTTTTAACAACTTAAACCATATTAAACCAATTCGGTTTTCAGTTATTTTTGCTCACCCCCACTTATCCCTTAGCACTATCTTTGACACATTGACAAATCGTGTAATCAATTACACATACCAATTAAAAATTGGATAAAATTGAAATTAATCAAAAAATTAATTGTCTAAATTGATATACATTAAAAGATAAACTTATTTAAAATTTTGGTCTATGTCAAGGATAAATGAGATCATTTTTCTTAAAAAAAAAAAAATCTAAAACACTAACAGCGTGATGGACTATACCCTAACACCGTGACTGTGAGATCACGGTATTAGGGTGTAATTTCTCGTCATGAATATAACATATGTTTGTTCGAATACATATATATACATATATATATATATATATATATATATATCTATATATATATAAAACATATGGACAAAAGGTATGCCATCAAAAATTAAATGATCCCTTACCAACCTTAGCTGAATATTAAATGCCTGGATGGAGAAGGCTCTTAATTATGCTTGCGCTAGATAAGTCAATGTATTTTAATTGAATTTAGGTACCATTAAACAGATCCATGCGTTAGTTTTTTAAAATAATATATTATTTTACACTCATTATATTATTATTATTGTTACGATGGCTGCTGTTATAGGTAACAATTTGAGTGGATACCAGTGAATCGGATTCATTTGAGTGGATAATAATATGAGAGGATATGAGACTGATTTTGACATGAATTAATTGGGACTCAGAAATAATTGTCTGCAGTAACTATTCAAGTTGAGTTAACTTAATTTTGATTAATTAATGCATATGTAACTTAATAATTTTCAAAGATGACAAGTTAATTAAACCATGTTTAAGGACTAATAACAGTATTAATTAAGTCTCACATACGCATTACCTTATTCATGTTTGCTGCTGCTTCTTTCTCTTTTGATTGTGCTATGTATCGACCTTTTATTTCAAGAAGCACATAATTATCCAATAATTGCTTATGATTATGTACAAGATTAGGGGTTTAACCGAGTCAAACTACTTGCGAGCAACTCAATATTTGAAGTGATAAAAATTTGTTCAAATTCATATATTGAAGCTTTTTCAATAAACGAGCTGAGTTCGAACTATATAGACCCTGCCTCGTGAAGCTCGATTAAAAGTTCGTGAGTCAACTTATAATTTTAATGTTTTATAATTTGATTTTAGATATATAATATATAAATTTTTATCGTAAAAAATATTTTACAAAATATATTATTAGAATAACATCATAATTTTTATAAAATATATTATAATTTATTTTGTAAATAATTCATTTTTAATTTTTTAATATATAATTTTAATTTATAGTTTATATTTTTTAAAATTTTTTTAAACTTGTTTAAACTCGTAAAAACACCAAGTGCTAGTTCAACTCAATTATAAATTAACCAAACTCGAACTAGCCAAAATTCAGTTATGTTATACCTCTAGATAAGACCAACTCAAGGATACTTGTGACCTTAGATGTAATTTATTATTTTTTTTTCTTTTATGATACATATTTAATGATTAACCATTTTTTAAATATTAACTACTTTTTAAATAAAATACTACTAAAATTAAATATATTAAAAAATATTTAATGTTCACTCACCATATATTTTAATAAATTTTTTTTTTGGAACTTAAAAATATAGAGAAAAATTAAAAGTTAAAAAATAAAATCATCTTGCAAATAATTTAGCTAAAAAAGAGTTGTAAAAATAATGGCGTACAACTTAAAACAACAAAATAGAAAAAATTTAAGCCTACAATATTTATTTATTATAAATGTTAACACTTAATTTTTTTAATTAAATATTAACAAATAGAATTAATAAAATTTCGTTTCTATTAAAGCTACTTTTTTTATTACATTGTTTTTTATTCTATCATAATTGAAAACATTTATTTGATACATTTAATAGTAATTATTTATAAAATAAATTTTACTTCTAGAAAACAAAAGTGACCATTTTTAAAAAATATATAAAGAGATTTTTTTTTTTAAACTAAAATTTATAAAAAAAAAGGGCCTAGTACATCTTTAATCCCTTTACTTTTTTTTTTTAACTACAATCCCTGTATTTGTTTTGGCCCTTTAGGGGAAATTTCATCCCATGTCATAGTCAACAGTGCCTATTTCGTTTTATCTTTTCACTTTTCATCTTTATTTATTATTATTTTTTTTAAGAATCTCATATTTATCTTGATTTTGATCTATTTTTGAAACATTGGGCATATTATCAGCGTGTCGCTTGTTGTAGCCTTCCCAATATATATCTTTAATAATCTCAGTGAAAATAGGAAGATCAACTGCTTAATAATCACAGCTCATAACAGTCACAATAATGCCTCCTTCAAAATCCAACAGAAAAGGACGACACCACAAAATTGAATAAAACAATGACAATAAGAACTAAAGGAACTAGCAAACCAAGTAAACCACCCATAACCAGTCACCAATCTCAAGCACACAATCTATTGTTACAAAAAGAAACCAAGCAAAAGTTCATCACACAAAACTGAAACAATTGCTACATAAATCCCAAAACCAGCAACAAGCGAGGCTCATGCCTCGATCAACAACTGTAGTACCACATCCAGAATACCAAGAAAAAATCCAATAAAATCGCCCTCATATAGTCATATCACAAACAATAAGCGAGGCTCACACCTGGCTATGAGATTCATATCTAAAGACAAATAGAAATGCCAATTCACAAAGAAAAAACTTAGACGCAGATGCCAAATCCTTCCTGTAGAGCCATAGTGCACTAAAACGACAGAAGCATTGACAACATCTTCAATCATACAAGTGGTGGAGACTTAAATGAGAACTAGTAGTTTTCGGCAATGGTATATCAAAATCAAGAAAAATCTAATATGGTGTTATACAAAGATGGATTTTACAAGATCCAACAATAGAGAACTCCAAATAAGAAGCAAACAATGAAAGCCAAAGACAAAACGAAAAGGAAAATTCACAATTGGGTGGAGAAAAGGGAGACATAAGCGGAGAACAACATAACAAAGTAGAGCATCGACTTTAGAGCATGTAGAGCAAAGAAAGAAAAGTTAAGAGCAATTAATAGATGTAAAAGGAAAGTAATGCTTATATTGAAAAAAAAAAAAGAATGGTAGATTCCGAAAAAGGATAATGGTCTTAATTACTTTTTATTCAATAAATAAAAAATTAAAATAATTATTTTTAATGTTACAAATTATTGTTTTTTAATTATTTAGACTGTATAAATTAAACTAATTAAAGTAAAAATTATCCACAGTATTCAATAATTATTTTTAGTAAAAATAGCAAAAAATTACGAAATATATCAAATAAATTATTTTTTTTATTATTGATACTAATAAAAGTAAAAATTATATTTATGGTCTTAATTTTATTATTAATGATGAAAAAACAACAAACAACAACAAAAATCAACAATTGTAACATTTTGTGCTTTTGTTGATTTTTTTTTTTTTTTTTTGTTGTTTTAGTTGTAGGTTTTAATTGTTTTTGTTGTTTGTCTTTGTTTATATTTATTGATTTTTGATAAAAAAAAATAAAAAAATAACAATAAAAATTATGAGATATATAAAATTTTATTATTTTTGTCATTAATACTAATAAAAGTAAAAACTTTATTTATGACATTAATTTTTCATTAATAATGAAAAATAATTTAAAAATAGTAAAAAAAATAAACAACAATCAACAACATAAAATTTTGGTAAGGTATTTCATAATCTGAATCAGAGTCACTTTATAAAGATTCAGAAGATGAACTTTCCTTAGAAACAGATCCAATTGAAAAGCTGGGCATAGCATTTTCAGCACACTTTTCCAAAAAGGAAAAGATGGGATTCATCATCATCTGAGGGTATTTTGACTCTTCTGAGGATGAGGTTGGTAAGGCATTTTTGGGTGATGATTCAGAGGGTGTTTTTTAAGGTTTCTCAATTTGAGAGAAATGAACTGTTTTCCCTTTTCTTTTTTTTGTTTCATCAGAGGACTTTGTTTGAAAGGGGTTTTTTTATAAGGTTCTAAATCCTTGAAAATCTGGAGGAATATTCAAGGGAGCTATTGGTGCAGGAAATAAAGGTTGAGTGGAAGAGGCTGTGTATAAGGAACTAGGAATTGAATAAGGGCTGTATAAAAGACCCAAAAGATGTAGAGAGAAAGATTTTGAAGAAGTTTGTGAGAACAATTCTTCTTTCTTCTTTTTAAAATCCTTTTCAAGTTGGTCAACCTGGGCTTTTAAGTTTAGAATTTTTTTTTCTTTTATTTGAATGCAATTCAATGTGCCTTTGTTGCTGATGATTCGCATAAGTTACTGGTGCTGCATTTCTATTTGCCTCTGTAATTCTACATGAATTGCTTCCATTCGTTTTTCAAAGGCCTGGAACTTTTTTTCTGCCAAATTCATATGTTCAGCAACTCCATCAATCTTTTCTTCAATAAGCTTCAATTTTTTATTTTGAGCACAAGCATTCTGAGTCTGCCAGTTGACTACTACTTCAGTAGGAGTTATTTATATAGATCTGCCAGCTACATCAACAATGTTTGATTCCAAGATGAAAGGCTACATGGTAATTTGGTTCTTTGTTTCTTTCGTTAAAGGAGGAAAGTCTGTGGGTTGGAACATACAGATTTGGGGTAAAAGCTTTAACTTTTGAATTTTAGCTGAGTTTTCTTTTTTTTTTTCCATTTCAAAGCCTGTTTGTAGCATGGGAGAGGAGTTGACTTGGGTTTCGGCTGGGAAGGAGGTGTTTGAGGTTTACAAGGTTCAAGAGGAGTATTTTGAATAGCTGGTGCTTTGTACCAAGCAGGAGGAGAATATGATACAAGATAATCATATTTTCCTAAAGGTTGTCCCAAAGTGCAGATGCTTGAATCTTCATCTTCATATCTCCTTTTGAATTCCTTTTCACTATATTCTCCTGGAGATTTCTTCTTTTTCTTTTTCTTTTTATCATCATCAAGGTAGGATTCAGCATAACAATCATCACAATCACAATAATCAAAATAATAATGATCATCACGCTTAAAAGCATAAACTGGTCTCCTAGAATTATCAAAAAAGGCTACAAGAATGGTATATTCTGGATCCCATGGTTTGATTATGAACTGGGTATTAAAAACTATATGAGTCACTTATTTTCACCTAAAGATCGTATCGACTGAACCATCAGATCTTTTGATATGTACTAGGTCTGTACCTTGAATTGGCTCTATTGTCTCATGCAACTTCTTATAATTCGTGATCCATTTTTCTAGGAATAATTTTAACAAATCATTCCTAGAGAGTTGTTTTGGAGTGTGGATACATGTGGGTGTATTATGAGAGTCAGTTTTTATGAACAAAGCATCATTTTGGACACAAGGTATTGACAAGTTAATAGCATGGTTTTGGAGACGGTAGACAATTTGGTAGTCAAAGGTGGCTACTTTGGCTGTAGAGATTTGTTCAACACTAAGGATCTGGAGTTGGACTTTTAAGGCTGACAAGGCATGAGGATCAGAAAGGGCAAGATTATAATTTAGGAAAAATGTAAAGAATACTAAGCCAGCATTTAAGGATGTTTCTATAGTCCCAATTATAGTATGTTGATACTGCTTATATCTAGAATCCAAAAGGACGATCCTAGAGAAGACAGGTTGCCCTGCTCTACCATGGTAGGAGACTCCTAACCTTATAGCTCCAAAGTGGATGTGAGTGTATCCCTAGTTAAGCCAAGTTCTCAAAAATTATAGAGGAATTTCTAAGGTCACAAATTGTTCTGTCTGAGAGGCTGGTATGTGGTGTTGATCAAAGCTGGAGGCCTGAACATATTCTTTTATAAAAGAAGTGGGTCGGTTTACAAGAGCTTTGAAAGATTGTTTCCAGTTTATTTTGGATTTTGAAAAGGCATCATAAGGGTTCAATAGGAGAAACTTTGATTCTTCAATCTTTTGGTCTTCAGGAAGGTAGGTAAACTCATACAAGTAATCAGTCTTTTTCTAGGTAGTTTAGTTGATAAGAGGTGATGGGGTAACAACAACAGACTTAGTTGGCACATACTTATAATCACATATTATAGAGGGTGTAGAAGAGGGAACAGAAGACCTTTCTGGTTCAATCATGTTTAAGAATTTCTTCTCCTTTAGTCTTCATATAAATTATAACAAAAACCCCCCTCTCAAATAATCCTCTGATGAAACAACAGCAAAAAAAAAGGGAAAACAATTCATTTCTCTCAAACTAAGAAATATAAAAAAACACCCTCTGAATCATCAACCAAAAATGCCTCACCAACCTCATTCTCAGAAGAGTCAAAACACCCTCAGATGATGATGAATCCCATCTCTTCCTTTTTAGAAAAGTGTGCTGAAAATGCTATGCCCAGCTTTTCAATTGGATCTGTTTCTAAGGAAAGTTCATCTTTTGAATCTTCAAAAAGTGACTCTGATTCAGATTATGAAATACCTTACCAATTGATGGCTGATGATGCTACATCTTCTAGAGGACCTTAGGTTAAAGAAGTTGATGATCCATAAGAAGAATCTGGATAGACCAGAACACCACAACCATATCAACAGATAAATTTCCAGAAAAACACTAGAAGTTACTTCACTTTGGATGATGTTCCTCCTTCACAATACAGGAATAGATTTCTGGAGTTTAGAGCATGGATAGCAAGTTAAATGCTTATTCTTGGAGCAGAGATCAAGGTTGTTATTGAAACATTTCTTGCAAAAATAGTGGGAAAGCTGGCAAATTGGTATGCTTCTCTAAATGTTTATGCTAGAACCTAGTTGATGGATGCAACCTCACCAGAAGATTTTCTAGGACTCTTACATTATGAGTTCTTAGGAAAATGGGATGATGATCTTGAAGTAGCACGAAAGGAGTATTAACAGATTAAATATTGTTCACTACATAGAAAGGATCTAGAAAGACATTTTTAAAATATGTCTACTAGATTTTATCTGTTAGGAGGCACTGCTAATCCTGATTTAAAACAAGCCTTTTTGGCTTCTATTCCTGAGATCCTTGCCTCTCGAATGTTTGTTAATTCTTCAACAATCAAATTACAAAGTTGGAGATGTGCTAATGGGACATCTATATCAGATCATGATTTAGGCTCATACTCAGTTATGTGACCAAAGGAAGATGATTAAACTGTATCTCGGTGTATGAAGAATCCTTTAGGAAAGCTTTCATGTGATAGGCCTGATTTGCATATCAAATGTAAAGATGCTGATGTTTGTGTTTGTCCTCCAAAGAAGAAGAAACACTTCTTCAAACTAAAGAAAAAAGGGAAAGTTTAAGAAGTGGAAATATTACAAGAAGAAAAAGTTTCGTGAAAAAGAAAACTGACAGATGCTACATTTGTGGGAAAAAAGGTCATTTTACAAAAAAATTGCCCTTCAAAAACAAAGAAGGACTAAGCAAATGATTCAATAAATTCAGCAAATCACGAAAGTGGACCTGAATGATGCTGATCATGAATCTCTCTTTTCAGAAAAAGAAGAAGGTTCACCAAAATGTGTTTTTTTCTGTGGGCCAAGAAACAGAATAAAAAATTTCTAGCTCTGAAACAGAAACCTAGAATGACCAATTCTTAATTGGTGGTAAAAATGGAGACATGATAGCCCTAACTCATGAAAAACATCCAATACCTTTGTTTCTTATTCAGATTTACCCAACCCAATTATTCCAAACCCATAAAACTTGTAGCCTTGATTAACACTGGAGCCAAAATTACCATTCTCAACCCAAAAGCCTTGTCTAAAGAATGTTGGAAACATCATTCTGAATATTTCTCTACAGCCAATAGAGAATTACTTAAAACTGGCCTTAAATCAGACACCCAATAAAGATTCAATTCTTTCCAAACTATTACACCTGGACACATATTTTTGGATCTTCTTTACCTAGAAAAGACATTGTCTTTGGCTTTGATGTCTATTGGAAGGTGAAGAGACTTGAGAATCCTTCCTAATGGACTTAAGTTCAAGAAATACTTTCAACCATACACCAATATTCCATCCATCCTTTTTATTGGCCAAACCATTTCTCAACTAAACCTTCAGACTATTCATGAGTTTTTATTAAAAGAATGCAGCGCTCAGTCTCATACAAAGTTTTTTCAGAAATGCTCATCACCACTGTGGAAAAATAAGGAGTTTTTCATCTCCTTACCTTTTAAACAAAATGAAGATGTCAACCCAACAAAGGCAACTCATCTAGGAATGACTCCTTCTGATTTAAATTGGCAATTGAAGAATGCAACCAATTAGAAGCCCAAGGTCGAATTTCCGCCCACAAAATCAAAATGGGCATGCTAAGATTTTTATGTGAACAAAAGATCATAACAAGTCCATGGAAAGAAGAGATTAGTGATTGACTATCAGCCTTTGAATTTATTCCTCAAAAATGACAAATTCCCTCTTCTAACATCTCCTCATTGTTTACATTTTTTGCGGGAGCAAAAATCTTTTCAAAATTTGATTTGAAGGTTGGATTCTGGCAACTTGGAATCAAAAAGGAAGACAAATACAAAACAAGCTTTTGCATTCCAAACAGACACTATCAATGAAATGTCCTGCCTTTTGGACTCAAAGTAGCCCCATCATTGTTCCAACGGGCTATGATCAAGATCTTTGAGCCCATCCTCTCCAACGCTCTTATTTATATTGACAATATTATTTTATTCTCTGCAAATATAGAAGCCCATGAGAAACTGCTTCAACAGTTTGCTAATTTTGTACGACATTATGGTGTTATGCTTTCACCCACCAAGATGTTCATTAGCCAAGCAGAAATAGATTTTCTTGGAATGAGATTCAAAGAAGGAAAATATCTTCCAAGTCCTCACATTGCAACAGAACTAGATAAATTTCCAAAAGAAAATCTTTCTGTCAAGCAAATCTGACAAGTTCTTGGACATTGTCAATTATCTTAGAGATTTTATTCCTCACTTGACAAAGAAGATGGCCCCTCTCAGAGCTCTTCTGAAAAAGAAACCTCCATTATGGTCCTCAAAACAAACCTAAGCTCTTGAATAACTCAGAACTTGCACAAAAAAACCACCTTGATCTCCAAATTCCCTCCACAGGAAACATAATCCTTCAAATATATGCAAGTGATCAATTTTGGGGAGCTATTTTTTTAGAAGAAGATGACAACAAGAAAAGATGAATTTATGCTTATACTAGTGGAAGTTCACAGATGGAGAACGCCATTATCACTCAGAAGTCTTGACACTTAAATATGGCATAAAAAAATTTGAATTCCATCTAATTGGTCATCATTTTAAAGTTATGGATGGATTGCTCATCATTTCCAAAAATGCTTGAATTCAAAGGAAAGACCCTGCCTCATCCTCAACTTCTCAGAATGAAAGAATGGTTCAATAAGTATGACTTTGAAGTAGAACACATCAAAGGAGAAGACAAACTGCTACCAAATCTATTAAGCAGACCACCTATCTCATGTGAAAAACCCTTTCAGTTAAAAGTTCTTCTTATGATATACATCTATCAGAAAATGCCAATTTTCGTGAAAAAGGTATCCCTCCCTCCTTACCATCATACATTTCCATAACCACCCTTAACCAAGAAGCCAGAACCCAAATTTTTGAACTTCAATCTAGACTAATAAGAAATTAGGGGTTAGATTTCTTTCATAGATTAGGCTTTCATCCTATTTATCCTTTCACCAGCGTATTTTCAGCTTCCTAAACCAAAGTCCTGAAAACCAGTTTTATTGGCCTCCTGAATTATTAATCCTATTTTTGTATCTTTGTCATTTATACTGGATCTCATTCGATCTTTAACCATTAAAGCTCGCCAGATATATCAGTCTACTTGAAAAGAATGAAAGTCTAAATCCACATTTGTCAACATTTCTCAATTGGTTCCAGAATTTGTCAAAATGGGAAATCATATTTGATGAATGAGGCTTATACTCAACAGGTGGCACCTCCGCTTGAATGTTATACTATCATCACCCTCAAAAGAACTTTCTTCAAAACTAAAGGTGTTTTTTACTGATGTACCCATTCTTTAATATCTATGGGACTTATTGACACTCAATGATACACTATAGTACCATAAATACCACAGATCTTTCACCATGGAGAGAGTTTCAAAGACACATGTTCCAAAAAATGGTATTATCCCAAAGTGATATGGCCAAAGATATCTGATGATGCCCATGTGGAAATGTTTCCCATTGATTATAGGAAACAGATGTTGGCAGACTAAGAGTATTGGGAAAAGACACAAAGGGACTACCTTCCATCCCATCTCGCATGCAAATTGATGATGGCTTATCAAGTCAACTCATCTGCAAAATAGATATGGTTAAACTCTTTTAAACTCAAATAATTCAGAAGAGGACCCCCGTATGCCACTAGCAGGACACTCATAGGATCCTGATGAAGACCAACCTCTTTTATCCTGATGCTGAAGCAGTGCTGAAGATAATAATCTATCCCTAAGTCATGAGCCAATTTTTCATAAGTGGTTGTAATTCAAAGTTGTATTATCTTTACTTTTTAAGTGGATGTCTATCCACATTTGTTTGGTTGTGTTAGTGGATGTCTATCCACATTTGTTTGTTTTTGTTTGGGGCCTTCTTATATCTCAACTCCTTCTCTATATAAGGAGCCTTCTGTCTCAGTTAAAAGGCAGAACCCCTATTGTAAAATTTTCTGAAGCTAAATAACAATGTCCTTCTAGAAATCTTTCTTCTTCTCTAATAGTCAGATTATGAATTATAATCGTTCCATCTATCTAAATTAAGGAGTATGCTCTGTACTTTCCTCTAATAGAGGATCTGGTACATCAAAAACTTAATTAAGAAAACATGATCCAGTTACCAACTCTGTTAAGATTATAATTTATAGTTATATAGATTATAAACAAGGGAACAAACTGTCTAGCCGAAAATTGGTTATGTGATGATGTAAGTACGGCTTTGGCTAGTCCATGATATAAACTGTATAGCTATGAATACTAGTTTTAATGAGCTCTAGCAGCTTAAGGTGGAATTATTATAATCTTATATGAAGACTAAAGGAGAAGAAATTCTTAAACATTACTGAACCAGAAAGCTCTTCTGTTCCCCTCTTCTACACCCTCATAATATGTGATTATTAGATGCCAACTAAGTCTTTTGTTGTTACCGCTATCACCCCCTATCAACCAAACTACCCAGAAAAAGACAGATTACTTGTATGAGTTTACCTACCTTCCTGAAGACCAAAAGATTGAAGAATCAAAGTTTCCCCTATTGAACCCTTATGATGCCTTTTCAAATCCAAAATAAACTGGAAATAATCTTACAAAGCTCTTGTAAACCGGACCCACTGTCTTCTATAAAAGAATATGTTCAAGCCTCCAGCTTTAATCAACACCATATACCAGCCTCTCAGATAGAACAATTGATGACCTTAGAAATTCCTCCAAGAAATTCTGAGAACACTTGGCTTAACCAAGGATACACTCACATCCACTTTGGAGCTATAAGGTTAGGAGTCTCCTACCATGGTTGAGCAGGGCAACCTGTATTCTCTAGGATCGCCCTTTTAGATTCTAGATATAAGCAGTATCAACATGTTGTAATTGGGACTATAGAAACAGTCCTTAAATATTGGCTCAGTATTCTTTACATTTTTCCCAAATTATAATCTTGCCCTTCTGATGCCTCATGCCTTGTCAACCTTACAAGTCCAACTCTAGATCCTTGGTGCTGAAGCAGTGCCATAGCCCAAAGTAGCCACCCTTCCACTACCAAATTGGTCTACCGTCTCCAAAACCATGCTATCAACCTGTCACTACCATGTGTCCAAAATGATGTTTTGTTCATAAAAGCAGACTCTCCATAATACACCCACGTGTATCCACACTCCCAAAATAACTTTTTAGGAATGATTTGTTAAAAATTATTCCCAGAAAAATGGATCACCAATTATGAGAAGTTGCATGAGACAGTAGAGCCAATTCAAGGTACAGACCCAGTACATATCAAAAGATCTGAGTGGATCAGTTGATACGATCTTTAGGTGAAAATAAGAGACTCTTATAGTTTTATCATACCCAGTTCATGATCAAACCTTGGGATCTAGAAGATAACATTCCTGTAGCCTCTTTTAATATTCTGGGAGACCAGTTTATGCTTTTAAGCGTGATGGTCATTGTTATTTTGATTATTGTGATTGTGATAATTGTTATGCTGAATCCCTACCTTGATGATGATAAAAAGAAAAAGAAAAAGAAGAAATCTCCAGGAGAATATAGTGAAAAGGAATTCAAAAGGAGATATGAAGATGGATATTCAAGCATCTCACTTTATGACAACCTTCAGGAAAATATGATTATCTTGTATCATATTCTCCTCTTGTTTGGGTACAAACCACCAGCTATTCAAAATACTCCTCTTGAACCTTGTAAACCTCAAACACCTCCTTCCCAGCTGAAACCCAAGTCAACTCCTCTCCCATGTTACAAACAGGCTTTGAAATGGAAAAAAAAAAAGAAAGAAAACTCAGCTGAAATTCAAAAGTTAAAGCTTTTGCCCAAATCCGTATATTCCAACCACACAGACTTTCCTCCTTTAACCAAAGAAATAAAGAATCAAATTACCATGCAGCCTTTCATCCTGGAATCAAACATTGTTGTTGCAGATGGTAGACTTAGACAAACACTCTTGTTGAAGCAGTAGTCAACTAGCCGACTCAGAATGCTTATGCTCAAAATAAAAAATTGAAGCTTATTGAAGAAAGATTGATGGAGTTGTTGAACATATGAAGTTGGCAAAAAAAAGTTCCAGGCCTTTGAAAAATGAATGGAATCAGTTCATATAGAATTACAGAGGCAAATAGAAATGAAGCACCAAGAACTTATGCAAATCATCAGCAACAAAGGCACGTTGAATAGCATTCAAGTGAAAGAAACAGAAATTCTAAACTTAAAAACCCAGGTTGACCAACTTGAAAAGGAGATCTTAAAAAGAAGAAAGAATAATTATTCTCAATAAACTTCTTTAAAATCTTTCTCTCCATATCCTTTAGGTCTTTTATACAGCCCTTATTCAATTCCTAGTTCACCATACATAGCCTCTTTCACTCAACCTTTATTTCCTGCACCAATAGCTCCCTTGAATATTCCTCCAGATTTTCAAGGGAGCTATTGGTACAAGAAATAAAGGTTGTGAGTGGACGAGGCTGTGTATGGCGAACTAGGAATTGAATAACGGCGTGTATAAATGACCCAAAGGATCTGGAGACAAACTTCTTCAAAATCTTTCTCTCTAGATCCTTGGGTCTTTATACAGCCCTTATTCAATTCCTTGTTCGCCATACACAGCCTCTTCCACTCAACCTTTATTTCTTGCACCAGTAGCTCCCTTAAAAAAGCAAGTTTAACTAAATAATAATAATAACAACAACATCTTAGCTAAAGTGGAAATTGTTATTCCAAAAATTTCAACCAATGGACCCATGTAAGTATAAACACTTCACCAACTATAAAAGCTTAGAGGACACAGGTCATTGCATTTTTTTTAATAAAATAATGATCAAGGGTATATTTATCTTCTTGTCTCTTGTTTTTTTTCAAAGCATTGGGTCAAAACTATTTCCACATACCATATCTTATAATTTTACTGTCCACGAATTTTCCCTCAAACGCTGGCTCACTGCTCGACACATCGCCTGAGCAACTCCTGATCTCGCCCAATCAGTCGAGCATCGTCTCAAGACAGTACCAAGCTTCCTCAGTGTTTGTTGCAGACTGTTCATAATATGTCTTAAGTATTAATTCACTTCTAACCACTTTGAAATCTAATAAATGCCTTCCCCATTAATCACTTTATATAGAAGTTAACTACAACCTCACAGGTTAACTACAAACCTCACAGGCTGTTATTATTACAGCTTCTAGTTCTCATCAATTCTTACAAAGTTTCAAAGTAGAAATCATCAAAAGACAAATCATTACAACCAGACTAAACAGGACAGCCAAAAGTTGTAAAGAACCGGTTATAGCTCAAAATAATCGTGATAAGAACTCAACACAAGCAGTAATAGTAATAAACACTCGAAGCCCCTCCAAAACTGATTCGCAACAAATAAGAGATAAGCATCAGAGCAATCATAATTGAACCAAGAACATAGAATTAGAAAGCATTTCTGGTTGAGGGGAATTCAAGACTTGATTTCAAAGAGAATTGGGAAAGAAATTCACGCCACAACGCCATGAAATTCAGCTCAAAGAATTCAAAACTCAAATGAGGGAGGAGGAGAAGATGTTCACTCAGCTTATAACAGCTATCAAAGAGGATAATTCAACAAGAGAATTTCAACCAAATTAAGATTAGACATACAAGGAATCCCGAGATTAAGAAGGGTTAAGAATGAAATCCACTCACCTGCTTGGCATTTCCTTCTCTCTTGTGTCTTTTTTGCCGTTCCATTACTTGATAAACATCAAGTGAAAAGTTTTATCTCCCAATAAATGAATAACTAGTACCGCCCAAACCATAAATAGGTTACACTTATAATACATATCATTTTTAGATCCTCTAATTAGTTTAATTAATTAAGTTTTTCTTGGTCCCCAAATTTAACATTATTATTATTAATGTTGTTGTTGTCTGTGTTGTGTTGTTGTCAAGTCCTTTCTAGATTTTTTTTTTTGGAAATAAAATAAATTCTAACCCCCTTCTATATTTGCCATTTCAAGTATTATACATATAATATTTATTTATTATTCATTATTTAATTTAATTTATTAACATATAATTTTAAGGGTTAATTCCAAGTACGAACGTTACAATTTTATAAAAAATTCTAGCATAATAGCTTTAACTTGTTTATTTATTTTAAAAGTTTAAAATTATTTAAATATATATATAATACTTTAAAATATTAGAAATTAAAAGAAGTAAATTTATTCTTTGTCAATTAAAAATTTTTAAAAGTGATATAAGTGTTAAAAAGACAAAAATTGCTACGAATGTTAGAAATATAAAATTTTAAGGACCAAAGATAAATAGTTTGTGTTAAAAAAATTGACAGAAAGGTTTAAAATTTTGAAAGCGTGAAGTTTAAAGACTAAAATATACAAAATGAAATTTTCAGGTACCCTAAAATTTAACAGTCGATAAGTTAAGGGTCTAATATGGGTCTTGCCTTTAGTTTATGCATAATGAAAGTATAGTATAGAATCATACTCTAGGCCTATCGCCCATTATGAAATTAAACGCTCGCTATTCATCATAATTTTATTATAATTATTTAATGTAATTTTTAAAAAAGGCAAAAGTGTTTAATATGTTATGTTTTGTATTCAGAATAAAACGAAGTTATTGGTGTACTAATTTTTTTTTTAAATTAAATCAATGCATATTCTATCGTTTATATGGTTTCCTACCCAGTCATTTAATAATTTTAGTTTGACTTAGAGTAAGACTTAGGACTGAGCATAAATTGACCGTACTTGACTTTTTGCAACTGACTCAAACTAAAAATAGGCATAGTTTGGTTTTTTGAAATTGACTATAGGGGCATATCAATTGGAAGGTTTAGGTTAAATCAGTTTTCAAATGTTGTTTGGGGGACATAATGTCCAACCCCAAATTGACCCGAGTTTCCATATATTGTCCTTAATACGATGATGATGTCGTTTTGAGTTAGGGGGGGACTATAAAAAGGAAAAAAGTGA